>OX031058.1:70519643-70894643 GCA_943736015.1 Tridacna crocea
GTGTACCAGTAAGGACATGTATTCCACTTTAAAACAGATACACTCTTTGTCATTGTATTTTACCAAATTGCTCACAATTTCTGAAAGCATGTCTTGGCAATAGTCTGCCGTAGCACGCAGATTATCTGCCTCCCTCCCAGCAAACAACCACTGAGGTCTGCAGATTCCACGGGAGGTGAAACACAGTACAAGTCCTCGCAAACCTCTGCCATATGTTGAGATGTCCTCAACAAATGTTCTGAAACATTTTCCACATTTTGGTGTTTCCTAAAATCCAACTAAGCATGTTACCAAACATTCACATGCATACAATAAAAGACTCTTTCTCCAATATATGAAATTAGATTTAAAAGAAAAAATTAACAAGTTGAAAATTTGTTTGTTAGTCCTTTCATGGCAACCATGAAGTAGCATATGCCCAACTACTTCTCGATATCCTACCGGAAAGCATGAAATAAAATGTTTTTTTTAATAGTATTTTCTTAGTGGAATATTTGTAGACTGCTTAATATACCACTTATATATATGATATAAAAATAAATCAGCAAAAGTAAATATAGATTATAAGTTATCTAAGAATTAACCCATTACCAAACGACAATATTTTAGACTGGTCCAAATTGAAAGCATTTGCAGACGACAAAATAAAAGTGACTGAAACTTTGAAGTTTGTTTTTTGAAGGGTAGAAAACAATGTGGGAAAAGGAGAAAATGCTGGTTACCAGCATTTTCTCCTTTTCCCACAATGTTTTCTAAAGGCTTCATTCTCAGGGGCGTCAAAAGTAGAGATCGAGTGGTAATGGGTTAAATGAAAATGAAATGTAAAGAAAGAATTGACAGAATTAGGTCAGGCTGCATGCTTTACACGTCCTGGTCCAGATCTGGCTACTGAGGTAAGTATAATAGAGAAGCAGTCACAGAAATAAACCAAGATATTGCAATTGTATAAAACTGATATAGTCAATGAGGAAAAAATTTCTTTCTTAAGTAAAAAATACACGATTTAACCCTTTACGAGATGACGAAAATTTAGCCTTGTCCAAATTGAAAGCATTTGCAGATGACAATTTCATTGTGGCTCAAATACTGTGATTTTTCTTTGATAGAGTAGAAAACACTGTGGGAAAAGGAGAAAATGCTGGTTACCAGCACTTTCTTCTTTTCCCACAACGTTTTCAAAAGGTTCCTTATGTAGGGGCATCAAAAGTCGGCATTGTGCGGTAAAGGGTTGAAGATTAAAAAAGAGCAAAACATTGATACAAAACATCAATTTTCTCTTTTGTAAAACAAAAAATGAGCTGGAAAATGAACAAATGCTATTAATTGATATACAGTAAAATCATCTATTAACATGGGAATTTCTGAAACATAGCAAAAAATAGGTAGTTTGTGATATGACTGCAGACTGATCTGGTTTAGACTGTTGGTCACGTATAGATTGTTGATGTGGTAAGTAGGTAACCATTATAACAATAGAATACATTATGGAGCAGATTTAAATGCATGTATTTGATGACTGAAGTTCAAAATGCTATACAATGTTCCGTCATAGTTCTTAGATTTTTATGAGTACTTCAAAATGTTCAAAATGGGTTCTTTGCTTACATCTATAAACATTATTTGATGATCCCATGGTAACATTACTGCTATCAAATACAGTTTATTCGGTCCAGCCCCATTCAAACAAACAATTTAGACCAACAAAAGAATAACCCTAAATTACTGGCTTTAATAGGAATAGGGTGGCTTCAGAAAATGGAAACACAGGAGGTTTTAACCCATTATCAAACAACAAAATCTTAGATTAGTCCAGTTTGAGAGCATTTGCAGATGACAAAATTAACATGACTCAAAAATTGAAATTTGTTCTGGGAAGGATGGAAAACATTGTGGGAAAAGGAGAAAATGCTGGTTACCAGCATTTTCTCCTTATCCCACAATGTTTTCTAAAGGCTTCTGTCTTAGAGTCGATAAAACCCGGGATTGTTTGGTAAGATTTATATTGTTATTCAGAGCTGCTGCTGTATTATTTTCTGTAAAAGATCGTGATCAACATATATTTGAAGATTTACAGATCAGATAAACATGCACACTTGTTCATTATACAAAGATATTTGCAGTGACTTCGAAATTCTTTTATATGAATTGCACAGAGAACTCAAAAATGTGAATTGCACTATGATGGATTAACAATTCAAAACTATCAAGGCTAAATTTTCAGCCCAGTCCTCATGTATGATGCTCAGAATGTTTGTTTGGATGATTCAAAGAGTTTCAATAAATACTGAATTCTACCTTGATGATATTCAACTCAGAGTGCATATGTGATATATAGGATCTGACATGAGTGGGCTTTTGAGATAAGATTTTATTAAACGAGTCTACAGAAATGTTATTAACTCATTACCAAACGACAAAATTTTAAGCTTGCCCAAATCGAAAGCATTTGCAGACGACAAAGTAAAAGTGACTGAAAATTTGAAATTTGTTTTGTGAAGGGTAGAAAACATTGTGGGAAAAGGAGAAAATGCTGGTTACCAGCATTTTCTCCTTTTCCCACAATGTTTTTTAAAGGCTTTTTTTCTCAGGGGCGTCAAAAGTAGGGATTGTGTGGTAATGTGTTAAAGCAGTATATGGAAATGTTATTAAACGAGTCTTTGGCGAGCTTAATAACATTTTCTTTGACGAGGTTAATAAAATTTTACCCCAAAAATCCACAAATATCAGATTCTTTTTGTCAAATAATGATATTCACAAATATAAATCAGATGATGCAAAAACATACATAAATTTTTGCACCGGTGGTATTATCTAGTATTAGAATCATTCACTTGCATGAAATACTAGAAAAATGTCTCATACAAATGTGATATCAAACATGTATAAGATAAGAAGAAAATTTGTAATGGGTATATTACACTGAAAATAAGGGTGGTTAACGTTATGTTATAAAAGGAATTATTTCATGCTTTCCGGTAGGATATCGAGAAATAGCAGTGAAAATATTTTTCGATCTTACACTGGTATCACCAGTGAAAATACTGATTTTCACGTTCTTGTTGCCTAGGTAAATTGCACGTGCCTGACAACCAGATGGGAAATATGACGTCTTATACCTTACATTTCTCACGCTTGATGTAATATTGTAATGTGTTGCTATGCGGGAGAGGTACACCACGGGGTATAATGGAAAAGAACTGTATTGGATTTTGATAAAGCTTCTCCCAGAAAGGATTAAAAACATGAAATAAATGGAATATTTGTTTTTTTCGGTGAAAGATCGAATTTATTTCATCTCGTGAACATTATCGGTAATATTTTCACTCGTGGCTGTGCCACTTGTGAAAATATTACCGATGGTGTTCACTCAATGAAATAAATTTCGATCTTTCACTGAAAAAAAACAAATATCCTCTATATCCTACTCGAGTACATGAGTAATACAGAAATATAGGATCTGACATGAGTTGGTTGTTGAGATAAAAATTATTAAACGAGTCTACAAAAAATGTTATTAAGCGAGCCTTTGGCGAGCTTATTTAATAACATTTTTTGTGGATGAGTTTAATAAATTTTTACCTCAAAAACCAATGTTTGTCAGATTCTTTTTATCACATTACTGTATATAACAAGAATTATAGTCCAAAATGTGTTAAACTACAGGCATACATGCATCATGTAGTGAAATTTACATGAAGCCTGTGCACTTACTTTGACAGGTACATTACAAATACAAAAATTTTCGAAGAAACTTGCATGATATTGATTTTTGTTTAAGTCTAAAAGTGATTAAATTAACAACTTTATGATGATAAGAACTTTGACCATTAATTTCCTTTAGAAACCTAGGTCAGCATTGTTTTAGAAATGAAGAGTATAATTTCAAAGTGTTGACCAAATACAACACTATTTTCTTATATATAGTTTCGTCAGAACTATTTTCTGCATCATCACCTCAGTGTATAGTCTGTTCAGAGGTCCACGTTCACAGATGCAGTTGTGTTTGAAATGGGTACATAGGCAAGAAGGTAGCTTTGTGATATTTACATCAAAAATAAAATGAAACATTTAATAGAGGATGTAAATCAAAATATTGCCAACTTTGTTGATTTATGCCACATATCTTGTTGTTATTGAGCTCCAAAATCATATTAATGATATTATCAAATAATATTATCAAGAATTAGTTATGAGAAGGTTTTATGTGATAAAGGTATATTTATAAACGATAAGTTAATGATTACTAGTATTATGGATAATTATTTAAATTGTACAGGGTGTTTCATATTATGTCCTTATTCTTACATTCAGTTTTTCGACTAATCACAAGTTAAACTGAATTGATGTGACAGGTCCATTTTACAACAGGGACGTCTACTCTGAGCAATATCTGATGTCTAGTTTATTGTGAGAGCTTTTGATTTAATACTTGTCTGCATCCCCCAGCTAATTTGATACATTTGTTTCTTGATTGCAGCCTTAAAGTTTTAAGTATCACCTGCCATTGGACTGTGCATGACAATAAGGATGTGTTTTGTGAAACACCCTATATGACAGAATCAATGAGTTGATAATGATTTTGTGCTATTTTTTGTATTTCTTAATTTACACATTATTTGTTAAATAAACTATAAAATTATTTTGAATAAAGTACATTAAATGGAAAAAACTTCATTATTTTTTCATGCCCAATTTCATCATTATTTTGGCAGTTTAAATAAATAGATTGATTGACTGATTGTTTAAATGGTGTTTCACACTGATTTCAACATTATTATTTCAGTCATAGAAAAAAACAGCTTACATGTTCATGCGTTTCGTGGGTTTCTCTGGGCGTATTCCTGTTGCTACTCCAAACACTCTGAGCACGTTGTAGGTCAATGGATTATGGAGTATTTTGGAACACTGTTCTAGGCATTTCAGAACATGTTCTAATTCAATCAAGGTGCAGCATACCTGCTGAATGGTTGCTAGCTGATACAAGATGGCTGAAAGACGGACAATTCTTCATGGCCAAATTTGCAATTGTCGTTTTTTATGATATGAATGCCATAAATAGGGGCATTTTAGACTGGTCTCTACCCCTATCCGCAGCTAATCATTTCCACGACTAACACAACTAAGACAGTAGCTCTTGCAATAGCCATCATGACTATGTACTTTCATTTTGATTTGGTTTAGAACGATATTCCGAACATGCTTCATTTAGAACATACTTCTGGAAGTTTATTGTGTTCTAATATTCCTTTCACACATTCCAGAATAGCATTCCATACCATTGTGCCAAAACAGGAAAAATGAAAACACCCTCTGGTATTAGGCTAGGGCTCTGAAGTCTCTTGTCCAATAACACTCCCACATAGAACTCGGTGAGTCCAATGAGGCTCGTACCCAGGTCCTCCAGGTCACGTCCTACTCTTTATCACAGAGCAGAACCCTTACCTAGACTGAAGTCATCGTTTTGGATCAGCTTTGTTGTATGAAGCTGTTTATTGATCTCGGGCTTTAACCTTTTAGCATACAATCCTGAGTGTTCTGAGGACCCTGAGGAAACAGCATTCTGAAAACCTTGTGGGAAAGGGAGAAAATGCTGGTAACCAGCATTTTCTTCTTTTCCCATAATGTTCTCTTACCTTTCAGAAACAAATGCCACCATTTAATATGCATTTATATGTTTAGATTTTGGTCCAGTGTATAATATTGTTATGGGTAAAGAGTTAGATTGTTGATTGATTGTATTGAAGTTAACATAGTTTTAACAGCTTAGGTCAGGTGTGCAGGTGTTTCCTCGCTTTGTCACACCAAGTCTGACACAACTTTCTTTCCAAGTAACTGATTACTTTTCTCACATGTATCAGAGGTGTGAAAGGTGAAAAATCTCCAGGAAGAAAGTTTGCCTCAACCAGGTATTGAATTCACAACTACAAGGTCACAAGTGAAGTCAGATATATGCTAACCATTGTGCTGACTGGGCAGTGATAATATATTGTAGGGAAAGTGCTGATTACCACCATTTTTATACCCCCGCAAAACAAATGTTTTCAGGGGTATACTTGAATCAGCCTGTCTGTCTGTGTCCGTCTATGTCTGTCTGTGTTCAAAATACTAGTAATTTTTTCCTCCTACAATTTTCCTTCAGTTGTATTGAAACTTTGCACTTACATGTATATTGATCATATAGTGAAGATTTTCAAGACGCAATTTTCAAGTGTCAACTCTTCCTGTTTCAGGAATTATCTGCCATTGGACTTAACACTTTTTTCTGCCAAAGCGTTGGTTTTCAAAAGCTTTATTTACTGTGGTCGTTATTCACTGTGGTCATTAAAACTTATGATTGTGAGGTAAAGAGTTAACCTGAAGATTTGATTGAATGATTGTACAGAGTTAAACCTGTTTTCAACATTATTTTAGCCATATAGCAGCAGCCAGCAATGCAGGTATAAAGCATTTTCTTTTTTTCCCACAGAGTTTTCTACCCTTTCCAAAACAAATTTCAACTTTTGAGTCACATTTATTTTGTCGTCTGCAAGTTCTTTTAATTTGGACAATTCTACGATTTTATCGTTTGGTAAAGAGTTATGGGGTATAACCTTTATCCCTATACCCAGTTATCAAGTTACAACAACCCGGAGAAGGAGGCATTTTGAAAAATAAATCCCATCATTTGAGACTCTGAATTTGTCATTTGAAAATGCTTTCAGCTAGGAAAAGTACATTTTCGCAGTTTGGTAAAAAGTTAAATCTGTACAACACAATGCAGATGTTTAATGCCCCTGAAAAAGAAGGCTTTTGAAAACATTGTGGGAAAAGGAGAAAATGCTGGTAACCAGCATTTTCTCCTGTTCCCACAATGTTTTCTTCCCTATCTAAGAAACATTGCACCATTTGAGCCACACTGAAATTGTCGTTTGCAAGTGCTTTGAATTTGGACAAGGCTAAAATTTTTCCGTTAACTCTTTACCACACAATCCAGACTTCTAACGAACCTGAGATTAAAGCCTTTTGAAACATTGCAGGAAAAGGAGAAAATACTGTAAACAGTGTTTTCTTCCCTTCCCAAAACAAATTTCAAGTTTTCAGTCACTTTTATTTTGTCGTCTGCAAATGCTTTCAATTCGGACAAGGCTAAAATTTTGTTGTCTGGTGAAGTGTTATGCAACCATATTTTGCATTCTCAGAGGCAAGAACTTTTGAAGTCAAACTTCACTAGACAAGTCTTTAACCCTTTACCCCATAAGGCATTTCTATGGTTTCTCTAATTGACCCTAAATAACAGCAAGGACGAAGCCGTTTCTTATGTGTATATGACACCTTTTGATGGCATAGAAAACATTGTGACAAAAGGTGAAATTGCTCATCAGGAGCAATTTCACTTTTTGTCACAATGTTTTCCAAAGGCTCCTACAAGCAATGCGTAGAAATGAGTATCTATGGAGTAAAGGGTTAACACATGTACCACAAGTACATTATGGGAGTCCCTGAGGACCTTGCTAGCTGGACCCCGTTATTTCAGTTATATTCCAGCAGCCAGTATGTCTATCAACGCTTTTCCAGAGTTTGTTTAATCCTTTAGCAAACAATCCCTAGTTTTTACGACCCTGAGATTGAATCTTTTCAAAAACATTCATGGAAAAGGAGCTCCTTTTCCCACAATGTTATAATGTTGGGGATATGTTTATTTTGTTGTCTGCAAGTGCTTTTAATTTGGACCAGTCTAAAATTTTGCAGTTTGGTAAAGAGTTAACCAGTACTTGGAATGGTATTCTGTCCATACCACTGGGTGCTTTCCTACATTTTCATTGTCAAAACATTGATCAGCAGATAGAAAAATGACAAGGCCAGCTGGAACTGTACACAATGTCTGTTTTCGAAATCTTTATTAACAAAATTTAATGATAACTAAATAGCTTAAAATGCATACATCTTTACTAATACTTTATGACTTATCACAGTGTTGTATTTCCTAAAACAAACTGTACTCTATATTGGATGCCTATAAAAACAAAACTCAATGGTTTTCGACCCATGTCAGCCTGTGCAAAATGCCAATCTTTGCAGATGCACTGGGTTATCCTATTTTAGTAAAGCATGGCAAAATTTATTAAACCTTTACCAGACAACAAAATTTTAGGCTTGTCCAACCTGAAAGCATTTGCAGATCACAATTTCAGTGTGTCTCAAATGGTGTAATTTTTCTGTGATAGAGTAGAAAACATTGTGGGAAAGGGTGAAAATGCTGGTTACTAGCATTTTCTTTTTTTCCCATAATGTTTTCAAAAGGCTTCTTTTCCAGAAGGGTCAAAAGTTGGCATTGTGTGGTAAAGGGTTAATCAACAATCATAGTTTTGTCCAATTAACTCACTAGGTCCTGATGTTTGCTGGTTGACTTTGTATACAAGTTAACCCTTTACCCCATATGGCATTTCTATGGTATCTCTAATTGACCCTAAATAACAGCAAGGATGAAGCCGTTTCTTATGTGTATATGACACCTTTTGATAGTATGGAAAACATTGTGACAAAAGGTGAAATTGCTCGTCATGAGCAATTTTACCTTCTGCCACAATGTTTTCCAAAGGCTCCTACAAGCAATGCGTAGAAATGAGTATCAATGGAGTAAAGGGTTAAGACATTGCGAAAAAAAAAATATTTGTTTGTGAAAAGTGATTTACGCTTTTGCCATTAGCATCTCCAAACATGAGAGACAATAAATAGGAGTGAAGAATTTCTGAAATCTCAACAGAGGATATATAAACATAGCTGCCAATGTGAGATATTCTGAGAAAAAGGGGGTTTTAACCTTAACTCATTACCAAACGACAAAATTTTAGGCTTGTCCAAATCGAAAGCACAAAAACAAAGTATCTGCACCACACCTATCAGAATACAGTCACAAAGTGCCATTACTCTCAGAGTATAGGAAAACATTAACAAGGTGAATACAGAATAACTATCAACATTCAGGAAATAAAGTGCTTTTACTGCCAGAATACATGTACATAAAAGCAAGAACCAAGTTCTTGTACTGTAACTATCAGAATTCAGAAAACAAGTTGCCGTCACTGTCAAAACCAACCGTGTGCATGCACTGTCTAAACACATAAAACAGGCACAAAGTTCATGCACTGTAACTATCAGAATTCAGGAAGAAAGTTCTCTTACTGTCTAAATATAGACAAGCAAAAACAATGAACATTGTCATTATCAGAATTCAGGAAACACGGTGCTGCCACTTTCAGAATACAGGACAACAAGACCACAATACAAGAACAAAGTACTGTTACTATCAGAAACAGGAACGTAGGAGAAAATAGTAGAGTTATCAAAATACAGCAACAAAGTACTAAACTATTAGAATACGAATCAAAGCACTGTAACTAATAGAATACAAAATCAAAGCCCTGTATAAACTAACAGAATACAGAATCAAAGCACTGCAACTAGAATGCAGAATCAAAGCATTGCAACTACTACACAGAATCAAAGCACTATCACTGTCAGAATACAGAATCAAAGCACTGTAACTATCAGAGTACAGAATCAAAGCACTGCAATTATCAGAATACAGATTCCAAGCCTGTAACTAACAGTATACAGATTCCCAGCCTGTAACTAACAGTATACAGAATCACAGCACAGTAATTATCAGAATACGGATTCCAAGCCTGTAACCATTAGAATCAGGATCAAAGCACAGTAATTATCAGAATACACATTCCAAGCCTGTAACTAACAGGATACAGAATCAAAGCACTGTAACTAACAGAATACAGAATCAAAGCACTGTAATTATCAGAATACAGATTCAAAGCCTGTAACTATCAGAATACAGAATCAAAGCACTGTAATTAACAGAATGCAAAGTCAAAGCACTGTAACTATCAGAATACAGAATCAAAGCACTGTAACTATCAGAATACAGAATTAAAGCCATGTATGAAAACATCGTGGCAAAAGCAGAAAATGCTGGTTTACGAGTATTTTCTAACATGTATGCGTCTAGTATGTGTGAGTCCTAAATTTGCAGACAATGTAGAGGCTGTTTTTGTCAAAATATCTAGTGGTGGAGAAAGATGATCAATGATCAGACTGCACCTTCTGTTTAGTCTAATCTTGATCTACACTGTCTGCAGAAGCAAGCAATACCAGATTCAGCACTACAATGGTTGGTAATGGGATTGATGCATAGAGTAGGAAAACAATGGGAAAGAATTAACCCATGATCACACAATCCCTACTTTTGACGACCCTGAGAAAGAAGACTTAAGAAAACAATTGTGGGAAAAGGAGAAAATGCTGGTAACAAGCATTTTCTCCTTTTACGACAATGTTTTCTACTCTTCACAAAACAAATTTCAAATTTTCAGTCACTTTTATTTTGTCATCTGCAAATGCTTTCGACATGGACAAGTCTAAAATATTGTCATTTGGTAATGAGATAAACCCTCTTTTTCAGAAACTAGCCATTTCTGTAATAGTAAGAAATGGGTAGTCTATAATAAAGCCTCTAATTCTACTACAAAGTGGCAGCAGTACATGAGCCATGCACTGTAAAAAAGGTAAGACCTGTGTAATGGAAAACAGCTATTTTCACTAAGATATCATCCTGCAAAATTAGCTATAACTAAAAATGAGTATTATTGAACTACATGTACTTTCACTGATTCATTTTTTCCCATTTTTTACCTCTTTGAATGATCATTTACATATCTAAAACCAGTATATTCTCAATTCAAAAAGAGATGATAATTACCTCCCTTTTTAGGAAACTAACAAAAGTATCAAAAAATATTTTAAAGATAGACATAAACGGAATTTCTGATCTGTTAGAAATGTGCAAAAAAAATTATTTCAGCATAAATCCTTATTTAACTGTATTTACCAACCAATTAGAATTTTTGCCCCATGTTCATCGGAAGTGCATTACACAGGTCTTATCTAAATGCATATGCAAAAAATATCGACTCAGGTCAGCCTGTGCAATCCACACAAGCTGATGTGGGCCAAAACTTTTTGTAAATGGTGAATGTTTGCATGTCCAAAGACCAGTTTACCCCATGACACAATCGGTCCCTTAAACAAAGTGGACTCTTTACCAAACGGCAAAATTTTAGCCTAGTCTGAATGGAAAGCATTTTAGACGACTAAATAAACCTAATCCTAAAACTGAAATTTGTTTCTAGCTGGGTAGAAAACATTGTGGGAATAGGAGAAAATGCTGGATACCAGCATTTTCTCCTTTTCCCACAATGTTTTCAAAAGGTGTCTATCTCAGCGTAGTAAAAACCAGGAATTGTTTGGTAAAGGGTTAATAGATCCAAGATCATGAGATCACTTGCTCCGTACCATGCATCACAACGAGGCATATATATAATACATATTTCTACTGTAAACTGGCAAGAGATAAAGAATGCACTAGAAAACTATTCGTCATCCCAAACAGATGCATTGATCGGGCCCAAAAACTTATGAATAAAATCAACATCGGACATTTTCTGATAATGGACTGATCCCATGGTTGCAGAACAGAAGTCTTTACCATGAAAGCTGCTACTTGTAGCCAAAACCTCAGCAGTATCACCTTTAACACTTGCAATAAAACTTGAAGTGAAATTCTTAACAGGATAAATAATACTGGAATATATTTTGTACTCTAAAAACATCTGCTCCTTAGCATCAAATTTGTTCAATACTCTCTGTTTCACTTCAAATATTGAAAGGTCAGGATCACACTTCTGTTGGACGTAGAAAGCATCCAGGTTTGCTGTTAGTCGGTGATCGAGAATGATCCTGCATATATCTTCTAAGCGCCGCACGTCTAAAGAGGGTGTGACTATATAAAGCCTACGAGACGTATCTGAGAACCAATGGTTGAGGAGGGATTTCCAGATCTTGTAGATATATGTTGCCCCGTCTCTCACTTGTGACATATGTAGTTTGTTCAGTTGTCCTTCTATAATTTCTGGTGACCACTTAAAAAAAAAAGAAATTTGTTCCAGTTTCCTCCATTTTTCTGAACTTTTAACTGCAGGAAGGTTCAAAAGTTGTATTTGTGCTGTAAAAGAGCTACTAAATAAATTTAGTAATTAAATCATCAACTTTCTACCAGAAAACATTTTTAGACAATTCCACATCAATTGCAGACAAAGACAAAAATTTAAAAAATGTAGCTCATCAAATGGGAAGTGTGTTTGCAAGGCCAGTATAACATGAACTCTTTAGTGCATGACAGAATTTTGACTAACTCCAATTGAAAGGATTTGCAAAAGACATATTAAATATAGTTCAAATGATAGAATTTGTATCTGAAAGAAAAGAAATCATTGTGGAAAAAGCAGAAAATGCTAGTTACCAGCATTTTCTACTTTTTCGCATTGTTTTCAAAAGGCTTTTTCCTCTGGGTTGTTAAAACTCAGAATTGTGTAGTAAACAAATTAAAAGATGCTTTTCAAGCTATCTGATACAAACTGGTTTCAGGAGATAATGCGCAATGAGATTTTTACTGGTGCTGGTTATTCTCTTAAGCACAAATGTTTCACCTGGTTAAGTGCTAAAAGTTCCAGCTCCTCTTCTGTTTCCTCTGCCATTAATCCTGCTGCTGTTTTCAGTTTTTCTGCTTCTGCAAGACTAGTTCCATTTTCTGTACCATCTATTATGAAAATTAAACACATTTCACAAGTTTAGAAACAGTAAAACAAAGTCATTAGGTATTACGAGACTAGAAAAATACACATTTTGATAAAATGGAAAATAGTGCAAGAATAGAGGCAAGTTCCTTTAACAAGTTTATTCTTCATCTGAAAACTCAAAAGCAGGAGAGAGTAAATTTAATTATTTCATGGGATTGGGATCAAGTTTCATTGGCTCTTGAAACACCAATTCTTATATTCAAGGGCATGTAACTCAGGTTAGTAGCATTTTCTCCTTTTTCCAAAACTTTTTCTACCATTGGCAGGGCAAATCCAATGATTTTTGCTACATCAGAGTGGTCATCTGCAAAGGACTTTCAATTTGAAAGAATCATCTGACATTAACATTGACTCTTTTACAACATGACAAATTTTTAGACTTGTCCAGATTGAAAGCACTCACAGACAACAATCTAAAATGGTAGAATTTCTCTCTGATATGATATAAAACATCATGGGAAAAGGAGAAAATGCTGGTAACCAGCATATTCTCTTTTTTGCAGAATGTTTTCAAGAGGCCTCTTCCTTGGGGTCATTAAGGCTGGGGACTGTGTGATAAAGGATTGAAAATTATGATTTGTGAAATATTTCATACCTTTGCCATTTTTTGTCACTGTCTCCGAACAGCTTTTTTCTCCACACAGCCTGGATATGATTGATTCTCTGTCTCCAACCACTGATAAAGCAATGTCTTCTTTTGATCTGATCTCTGTTTGAAGTATGTCTGCAAAATAACAGAAGCAGTATACAAACACATATTCTAGTATGAACCTACTTACATTCTTTTACATCTCCTGTAAAGCATGTTTCTACACATTATATAAGACTATGGCTCTGCGATAAATTTGGTACTCAGGATTTGGTCTGTATATAGTATACATGGATACATACACGAGTCGACAAGTTTGCAAATTACCGATTACAGACATTTTGCGAACAGAAATGTTTGCTAGTTCAAAACATTCTTTATTTGTTAATATACTTGTGGTACAATACATGAACAGAAAAGTTTGTCATTTTTTTCAAATTTGCGAAAATTTCAATGTCTCAAAAATTCCCACTTATACAGGAGTCATTCCACATGGTCGAAGTCAGATAACCAAAAGCTCTTGGAATTATCTGTATGATACAGGCACTAGACTTGAACTTTTGAACAGGCATGAGCATAATTCTGTGTTTTTAAGACCCTAAGGTAGAAGGGTTTCAACCCTATGGGACACAATCCATACTTTTAACTACCCTCATGAAAAGGACTTTTAAAAGCATTGCGGGAAACGGAGAAAATTCTGGTATCCAACATTTTCTCCTTTACACACAGTTTGTTCAAAATGCGTCTCTCTTAAAGTCATTCTGTGTCAGTTTTTTCAGGTAAATAATTAACCCTTTACCACACAATAGCGACTTTTAACAACCCTGAGGAGGAAGCCTTTTGAAAACATTGTGGGAAAAAGAGAAAAAGCATTTTCTCCTTATCCCACAGTCTTTTCTACCCTATCAAAGCAAAATTGCACCATTTGAGTCACTTTGAAGTTGTCGTCCGCGAATGCTTTCAATTTGGATAGGTCTAAAATTTGGCTGTGTGGTAAACAGTAAACCTATTACCACACAATCCCTACTTTTGACAACCCTGAGAAAGAAGCCTTTAGAAAACATTATGGGAAAAGGAGAAAATGTTGGTAACCAGCATTTTCCCCTTTTCCCACAATGTTTTCTACCCTTCACAAAACAAATTTCAAGTTTTCAGCCACTTTTCTGTTTTCATAGATGCAAATGATTTCGATTTGGACAAACCTAAAGTTTTGTCATTTGGTAATGCGTTAACCCTTTACCCCATAAGGCATAAATTTCTATGGTATCTCTAATTGACCCTAAATAACAGCAAGGATGAAGCTGTTTCTTATATGTATATGACACCTTTTGATAGCATAGAAAACATTGTGGCAAAAGGTGAAATTGCTCATCATGAGCAATTTCACCTTTTGCCACAATGTTTTCAAAAGGCTCCTACAAGCAATGCGTAGAAATGAGTATCTATGGAGTAAAGGGTTAAGGCTTACATGTATCTTACCTTCCTTTTGTTTATCCTCATCCCTCATCTTCTTCCAGTTCTCTGTATACTGTCTGTAAATGGCCACCTCTGGTTTAGGATCCTTCTTCACAGGTGCATCATAGCCATCCATAATAGTTTGAAAAGTGTTCAGAAACCATTCTAGCACAAACATCCCACATATCTCCAGTGCTCCTGATGACATGACAGTTGTAAGTGTGACACTGTCCACTTTTAAAATAACCTGAAATTTTCCAAATGCTTCATAAGGTAACTCAATGTTCATGTATTTGCATAAATGCTGTGCAATATCGAACCAGTCCCATTCACGAATAACCGCATTTTTGCCAAAATTCCACGGGGGGTCCGGACCCCCAGTCCCCCCCTCTGGATCCACCCATGATGTTCTTATGAGTTATAAGCAGTTGAATCTTTATCACACAATCTTGAGGTTTAGCAACTTGGAGAAAAAATACCTTTTGACAACACCATGGGAAACAAGAAAATGCTCAAAATAAGCATTTTCTCATTTTTCAACAATCTTTTTTGCCCTTCTTAGAAAAATCAAATTTATGTTGTCTTCTGAAGATGGATTCTAATTGGACATGTCTAATATTTGTCATTTGGTAAGGATAGAATTCTTCATGAGATAACAGTTTTTGGACTAGTTCAACTTGAAAATAATTTTGCCACAATGTTTTCATCTGCTAACATATACCAGTGCAAAATCAATCCATACATGGATGTTCTCATGAACAGCCACCTGCTTAAAATTTTTTTTTGCATGGAACAAATTACGGTAAACCATAGTAAACCCTTTACCACAAGGCAGAATTTGAGACCTATCCAAATCGAAAAGGAGAAAATGCTGGTAACCAGCATTTTCTCCTTTTCCCACAAAGTTTTCAAAAGGCCTCTTCCTCCGGGTTGTTAAAAGTCGTCATTGTGTGGTAAAGGGTTAAAAAAATTCTAACCTTGTTACTTCCTCTTTTATCATAAACATCCTTGTATGGGTACTTTGGCATTGGATAATTGTTTTCATGCCGTAAAACCCTCAACCAAAACATTGCTAGAGCTATGGACCCATGTGTGGATCTGTGTTTAATGGACACTGTGTTACTTTGGGACACATCCAAGTAGACTTGTTCCTGTATCTTGGAGTAAACAAAGTTTTTGATAGATTTCTCAATCACTGTTTCTCCATCCATCATGAGGTCTCCCTGTGTGTGTCTCCTGAAATAAAGTTGAATTTTAGAGTGCTAGATTAACCCTTTACCAAACTACAGAACTTTAGACTGATCAAGATCAAAAGGCTAAGAAGACAACAGAATAAATGTGAAGAAGAAACTCAAATTACCCCTTTTGAATGATAGAAAACATTGTGGGAAAGACAGAAAATGCTGGTAACGGGCATTTTTTCTCCTTTACCCATGTTTTCAAATGCCTTCTCTATCAGGGATGTTAGAACCCAGGGTTGTGTGGTAAAGGGTCCCTTAACTCATTACCACACGAGAAAATTTTAGACTGGTCCAAATTGAAAGCATTTGCAGACGACAAAATAAAAGTGACTGAAAAATTGAAATTTGTTCTGGGAAGGGTAGAAAACACTGTGGGAAAAGGAGAAAATACTGGTTACCAGCATTTTCTCCTTTTCCCACAATGCTTTGAAAAGGCTTCTTTCTCAGGGTTGTTAAAAGTCGGGATTGTGTGGTAATGGGTTAAATAGAGTTTAATCAGGAAAAGAGATCAAAATGCTTTATCTACAACTTAAAGGCATTTTTTTTTTTTTGGGGGGGGGGGGATGGCAGAATAATGCCATAGAAGAGAGGACATTTTTGTCCTGGCTGATCACGACCTTAACTGTCCACAGAAGTCTTGTTTTTACCACGGAGCAGAATTTTAGACCTATCCAAATCAAAAGCATTCGAAGGCAATAATTTCATAGTGGCTCAAATAATGCAATTTTTCTTTGATAGAGTAGAAAAACTTTTAAAACCCCATTATACCAGTTTCAAAGAGATAACTTCTGCTTAATGATTTCATGTCAGATCATGAGATGGATAATAAAGGTTGATTTATTTGAAAGTACATGTATGTATACGACTACAGGCTTGGACTACTGTGTACCGACCCCCGGCCGAAATATCTATAAATACGGGTTTTTTCCCCTGCACATCGCTTCGCCTATTGATAATAACAAGGAGTGTAACATAACTGTTAAATCAGCAGCAAAGCCACCATAAAAGACAAAGGCAAAAACAATTAAAACAGCATTACCCCTCAGATGTCTTTACGTTGGCAACAGGTTGTTTACTATAATTAATCTCCTTCAAATTGAAGAGCTCCCTCGGGTGTTACATTGCAGAAACACTAAAATATGCCGCTGTCTTATATTTTTTCCGGAAGCTACCGGAATATATCCAAGATCACCGGAATGTTCTCAGAGAAGTACCAGCCACAAAAAAAAAATCTTTCCATTCTTTTACCACACTGCAAAATTGGCTGATAACATTTGGATATTACAAATTACGCGATTATTACAAATTCTGTGTTTTTTCCGTTAACTCTTTATAAGACGAGAATATAGACTTGCCCAAATTGAAAGCGTTTGCAAACGACAAAATAAATGTGACTCAAAAATTGAAACTTGACATTAGAAGAGTAGAAAACATTGTGAAAAAAGGAGAAAATGCTGGTTACTAGCATTTTCTCCTTTTCTCACAATGTTTTCAGACGGCTTCTTCCTCTGGGTCGTTAAACCAGGGATTGTTTGGTAGAGGGTTAAATTGTAATCTTTACCATGTTCCAGTTGGACAGTTCAGATAAAGATCAGACTACACAAAACATACAGTCCGATCTTGTATCCACGCTCGTCCGTCACCTCTAATCTCTTAGATATACAGGCCCAAAGTACGGTGTATATCAACAACCAATGTATGTGTAAAAATACTTAACTCTTTACCAAACAATGCCTGGTTTTCACGACCCTGAGATAGAAGCCTTTTGAAAACATTGTCGGAAAAGGAGAAAATGCTGGTAACCAGCATTTTCTCCTTTTCCCACAATGTTTTCTACCCTGCTGGAAAGAAATTTCAATAATTTTTGAGTTACGCATATTTTGTCGTCTTCAAGTGCTCCGTTTGGACTAGTGTATAATTTTGTCGTTTGGTAAGGGGTTATATTGATAAAACGGACCATAAAAAGAAATGACATGTCCAAATTGAAAGCCCCTGAAGACGACAAAATAAATGAGACGAAAAAATGCTAAATTGTTCTTCAGATGGGTAGAAAACATTGTGGAAAAGGAGCAAGAGCTGGTTACCAGCATTTTCTCCTTTTACTACAATGTTTTCAAAAGCTACTTACATGTACCTCCGAGTATTTAAAACTCGAGTTGCATAAGTAAAGGATTAAAAGTTGTTTCTACTTCAAAATTTTAGAGTGGACAGTGTAGATCAAGATCAAACTACACGTCCTGTGTAGACTGATCTTGATCCACACATAAATAAATGAATAAATAAATAAACAGATAAATAAATAAACGAATGAATGAATGAATGAATGAATGAATGAATGAATGAATGAGGATAGATGCACTGGCGTTGATGTATGAGTGATTTACTTTTGCTTGAAAAGGACATTTCACGACAAAGAAACCTTATTTTATGCTTGTGTGAAGAAAAGGTCACCACATACTGAGACCACATACTGAGACGGGCTGAAAAACAAGCACTTAAAAGATAACTAGCTGTCTTGTTAAGTAAAGAGTTAGGGAATTACTCTGACTCTTTATCACATGACAAAATACAACATATTGGCCTGGTCCAAAATCAAAGTGTTTGCAGATTACTTAGTAAATGCAGCGTAAATAATTGGATTTTCTGTGAAAGGTATGAAAATATGGGTAAAGTTGAAAATAATGGTTATCAGCATTTTCTCCTTTTCTCACAATGTTTTCCAAAAGCTTTCATTTCTCAGGGTTGTTAAAAAAAATGGGATTTTGAGATGAATGGTTAACCTTTACAGTACTGTATAACCAACATGGAGAGTGTCTGTCAGTCCTAAATATGCAGACACTGTAGAAGCTGTTTTTGTCAGAATACCTGACTAAAAAAGGTAGACAGTATAGATTCATGATCAGACTGCATGCTATGTGTAGACTGATCTTGGTCTACGTTGCCTGCAGAAGCGATTGACATGGGGTTCAGAACTACGAAGGTTGATATCATGACTATAGCATATGGTAAACAAATGAATGCAATAGAATTCATAATGTCTTTTCAGAAACTAGCCATTTCTTATGTAATAATTTTTGGAATCAGTCTGTAACAAAATCTCTAATCTTACATGTAATAATTTTACTGTTAACTGGCAACAGTATAATATATTGAGGATATCCATTTATTTTGGTGAAAGATTGAAATTTATTTCATCTAGAGAACATCATGGGTAATATTTTCATGAATGACACAGCCACAGGTGAGATTGTTACCGAAGATGTTCACAAGATGAAATAAACGTTGATCTTTCACTGAAAAAAAAAAAAGGCAAATATCCTATTTATTTGATGCTTCTAACCCCTTATTACATCCAAATCTCTATATAATACTGTTGATTTCCGTAACCCTTACCCAAACGACAAACTTTTGGACTAGACCAAATTGAAAGCATTTGCAGACGACAATTCAACTCTTGCTGAAAAGATGATTTCTGTCTATGATAGGGTAGAAAACATTGTGGAGAACGGAGAAAATGCTGGTTACCAGCATTTTCTCCTTTTCCCACAATGTTTTCAAAAGGCTACCATTCCAGACCCGTAAAAACCAGGGATTGTTTGGGCAAGGGATACTTGCCTCCACATAACAATGCAATAAAATACCATGTAAAGCAAATGAAATGCAGGGTTACTTATGTCATATTTCCATCAGGTTGAGTGGCACCATATTTTTACTCTATCTTTACTCTATAAATAGTGTGCGGAAACTACTGCATCAATTGAAGTTAGTGTATAAAATTGATATTTTTCATTCTTGGTAACCACTAAATATCAAAAACAATTTCACCATTATTTCTTGATAAACTACTAAAACATGCATATTTCTAGTGTAAATTGGCAAGAGATAAAGCATGCACTAGGAAACTATTCATCATCCCAAACAGATGCATTGATTGGGCCCAAAAACTTACGAATAAAATCAACATCGGACATTTTCTGATAATGGACTGATCCCATGGTAGCTGAACAAAAATCTTTACCATGAAAGCTGCTACTTGTAGCCAAAACCTCAGCAGTATCACCGTTAACACTTGCAATAAAACTTGAAGTGAAATTCTTAACAGGATAAATAATACTGGAATATATTTTGTACTCTAAAAACATCTGGTCCTTAGCATCAAATTTTTTCAATACTCTCTGTTTCACTTCAAATATTGAAAGGTCAGGATCACACTTCTGTTGGACGTAGAAAGCATCCAGGTTTGCTGTTAGTCGGTGATCGAGAATGATCCTGCATATATCTTCTAAGCGCCGCACATCTAAAGAGGGTGTGACTATATAAAGCCTACGAGACGTATCTGAGAACCAATGGTTGAGGAGGGATTTCCAGATCTTGTAGATATATGTTGCCCCATCTCTCACTTGTGACATCTGTAGTTTGTTCAGTTGTGCTTCTATAATTTCTTGTGACCACTTAAAAACAAAAAAGAGAAATATGCATTGTAAACTTGATTTTCATTCTCCTTCTACATCATCAGATAAAACTCAATTTTCTGAATGTTTGTAGCATTTGCTCCAGTTTCCTCCATGTTTCCGAACTTTTAACTGCACGAAGGTTCAAAAGTTGTATTTGTGCTGTAAAAGAGCTACTAAATGAATTTAGTAATTAAATCATCAACTTTCTACCAGAAAACATTTTTAGACAATTCCACATCAATTGCAGACAAAGACAAGAATTTAAAAAATGTACCTCATCAAATGGGAAGTGTGTTTGCAAGGCCAGTATAACATGAACTCTTTACTGCATGAGAGAATTTTGACTAATTCAAATTGAAAGGATTTGCAAATGACATATTAAATATAGTTCAAATGATAGAATTTGTATCTGAAAGAAAAGAAATCATTGTGGAAAAAGCAGAAAATGCTGGTTACCAGCATTTTCTACTTTTTCCGCATTGTTTTCAAAAGGCTTTTTCCTCTGGGTTGTTAAAACTCAGAATTGTGTAGTAAACAAATTAAAAGATGCTTTTCAAGCTATCTGATACAAATTGGTTTCAGGAGATAATGCGCAATGAGATTTTTACTGGTGCTGGTTATTCTCTTAAGCACAAATGTTTCACCTGGTCAAGTGCTAAAAGTTCCAGTTCTTCTTCTGTTTCCTCTGCCATTAATCTTGCTGCTGTCTTCAGTTTTTCTGCTTCTGCAAGACTAGTTCCATTTTCTGTACCATCTATTATGAAAATTAAACACATTTCACAAGTTTAGAAACAGTCAAATACAGTCATTAGGTAATAAAGAGACTAGAAAAATACACATTTTAATAAAATGGAAAATAGTGCAAGAAAAGAGGCAAGTTCCTTTAACAAGTTTATTCTTCATCTGAAAACTCAAAAGCAGGAGAGAGTAAATTCAATTATTTCATGAGATTGGGATCAAGTTTCATTGGTTCTTGAGACGCCAATTTTTAAATTCAAGGGCGTGTAACTCAGGTTACTAGCATTTTCTCCCTTTTCCAAAACTTTTTCTACCATTGGCAGGGCAAATCCAATGATTTCTGCTACATCAGACTGGTTATCTGCAAAGGACTTTCAATTTGAAAGGTTCACTTGACGTTAACATTGACTCTTTTACAACATGACAAATTTCTAGACTTGTCCAGATTGAAAGCACTCACAGACAACAATCTAAATATGGCTAAAATAGTAGAATTTCTCTCTGATAAGATATAAAACATCATGGGAAAAGGAGAAAATGCTGGTAACCAGCATTTTCTCCTTTTCGCACAATGTTTTCAAAAGGTCTCTTCCTTGGGGTCATTAAGGCTGGGGACTGTGTGATAAAGGATTGAAAAGTATTATTTGTGAAATATTTCATACCTTTACCATTTTTTGTCACTGTCTCCGAACAGCTTTTTTCTCCACACAGCCTGGATATGATTGATTCTCTATCTTCAAACACTGATAAAGCAATGTCTTCTTTTGATCTGATCTCTGTTTGAAGTATATCTGCAAAAGAATAGAAGCGGTATACAAACACATATTCTAGTATGAACCTACTTACATTCTTTTACATCTTCTGTAAAGCATGTTTCTACACATTATATAAGACTATGGCTCTGCGATAAATTTGGTACTCAGGATTTGGTCTGTATATAGTATACATGGATACATACACGAGTCGACAAGTTTGCAAATTACCGATTACAGGTATTTTGCGAAAAGAAATGTTTGCTAGTTCAAAACATTCTTTATTTGTTAATATACCTGTGGTACAATACATGAACAGAAAAGTTTGTCATTTTTTTCAAATCTGCGAAAATTTCAACGTCTCAAAAATTTCCACTTATACAGTAGTCATTTCACATGGTGTAAGTTGGATAACCAAAAGCTCTTGGAATTACCTGTATGATACAGGCACTAGTCTTGAACTTTTGAACAGGCATGAGCATAATTCTGTGTGTTTAAGACCCTGAGGTAGAAGGATTTCAACCCTATGGGACACAATCCATAGTTTTAACTACCCTCATGAAAAGGACTTTTAAAAGCATTGCGGAAAACGGAGAAAATTCTGGTATCCAACATTTTCTCCTTTACACACAGTTTGTTCAAAATGCGACTCTCTCAAAGTCATTCAGTGTCAGTATTTTGAGGTAAATAATTAACCCTTTACCACACAATAGCGACTTTTAACAACCATGTGGAGGAAGCCTTTTGAAAACATTGTGGGAAAAAGAGAAAAAGCATTTTCTGCTTTTCCCACAATCTTTTCTACCCTATCAAAGCAAAATTGCACCATTTGAGTCACTCTGAAATTGTCGTCTGCAAATGCTTTCAATTTGGATAGGTCTAAAATTTGGCTGTGTGGTAAACGGTAAACCTATTACCACACAATCCCTACTTTTGACAACCCTGAGAAAGAAGCCTTTAGAAAACATTATGGGAAAAGGAGAAAATGTTGGTAACCAGCATTTTCCCCTTTTCCCACAATGTTTTCTACCCTTCACAAAACAAATTTCAAGTTTTCAGCCACTTTTATGTTTTCATCTGCAAATGATTTTGATTTGGACAAACCTGAAGTTTTGTCATTTGGTAATGCGTTAACCCTTTACCCCATAAGGCATTTCTATGGTATCTCTAATTGACCCTAAACAACAGCAAGGATGAAGCTCTTTCTTATATGTATATGACACCTTTTGATAGCATAGAAAACATTGTGGCAAAAGGTGAAATTGCTCGTCATGAGCAATTTCACCTTTTGCCACAATGTTTTCAAAAGGCTCCTACAAGCAATGCGTAGAAATGAGTATCTATGGAGTAAAGAGTTAAGGCTTACATGTAACTTACCTTCTTTCTGTTTATCCTCATCCCTCATTTTCTTCCAGTTCTCTGTATACTGTCTGTAAATGGCCACCTCTGGTTTAGGGTCATTTTTCACAGGTGCATCATAGCCATCCATAATAGTTTGAAAAGTGTTCAGAAACCATTCTAGCACAAACATCCCACATATCTCCAGTGTTCCTGATGACATGTTGGTTGTAAGTGTGACACTGTCCACTTTTAAAATGACCTGAAATTTTCCAAATGTTTCATAAGGTAACTCAATGTTCTTATGAGGTATAAGCAGTTGAATCTTTATCACACAATCCTGAGGTTTAGCTACTTGGAGAAAAAAATACCTTTTGACAACATCACGGGAAACGAGAAAATGCTCAAAATAAGCATTTTCTCATTTTTCAACAATCTTTTTTGCCCTTCTGAGAAAAATCAAATTTATGTTGTCTTCTGAAGATGGATTCTAATTGGACATGTCTAATATTTATCATTTGGTAAGGATAGAATTCTTCATGAGATGACAGTTTTTGGACTAGTTCAACTTGAAAGTAATTTTGTTTTCATCTGCTAACATATACCAGTGCAAAATCAATCCATACATGGATGTTCTAATTAAAAGCCATCTGCTTAAAAAAATTTTTTTGCATGGAACAAATTACGGTAGACCATAGTAAACCCTTTACCACAAGGCAGAATTTTAGGCCTATCCAAATCAAAAAGGAGAAAAAGCTGGTAACCAGCATTTTCTCCTTTTCCCACAAAGTTTTCAAAAGGCCTCTTCCTCAGGGTCGTTAAAAGTCGTCATTGTGTGGTAAAGGGTTAAAAAAATTCTAACCTTGTTATTTCCTCTTTTATCATAAACATCCTTGTATGGGTACTTTGGCATTGGATAATTGTTTTCATGCCGTAAGACACGCAACCAAAACATTGCTAGAGCTATGGACCCATGTGTGGATCTGTGTTTAATGGACACTGTGTTACTTTGGGACACATCCAAGTAGACTTGTTCCTGTATCTTGGAGTAAACAAAGTTTTTGATAGATTTCTCAATCACTGTTTCTCCATCCATCATGAGGTCTCCCTGTGTATGTCTCCTGAAATAAAGTTGAATTTTAGAGTGCTAGATTAACCCTTTACCAAACTACAGAACTTTAGACTGATCAAGATCAAAAGGCTAAGAAGACAACAGAATAAATGTGAAGAAGAAACTCAAATTACCCCTTTTGAATGATAGAAAACATTGTGGGAAAGAGAGAAAATGCTGGTAACGGGCATTTTTTCTCCTTTACCCACGTTTTCAAATGCCTTCTCTATCAGGGATGTTAAAACCAAGGGTTGTGTGGTAAAGGGTCCCTTAACCCATTACCACACAATCCCTACTTTTGACGCCCCTGAGAAAGAAGCTTTTAGAAAACATAGTGGGAAAAGGAGAAAATGCTGGTAACCAGCATTTTCTCCTCTTCCCACAATGTTTTCTACCCTTCACAAAACAAATTTCTAATTTTCCGTCACTTTAATTTTGTCGTCTGCAAATGCTTTCGATTTGGACAACCCTAAAATTTTGTTGTTTGGTAATGAGTTAAATAGAGCTTAATCAGGAAAAGAGATCAAAATGCTTTATCTACAACTTAAAGGCATTTTTTTTTTTTGGGGGGGGGGGGGGGAGGGCAGAATAATGCCATAGAAGAGAGGACATTTTTGTCCTGGCTGATCACGACCTTAACTGTCCACAGAAGTCTTGTTTTTACCACGGAGCAGAATTTTAGACCTATCCAAATCAAAAGCATTCGAAGGCAATAATTTCATAGTGGCTCAAATAATGCAATTTTTCTTTGATAGAGTAGAAAAAACTTTTAAAACCCCATTGTACCAGTTTCAAAGAGATAACTTCTGCTTAATGATTTCATGTCAGATCATGAGATGGATAATAAAGGTTGATTTATTTGAAAGTATGTATACGACTAAAGGTTTGGACTACTGTGTACCGACCCCCGGCCGAAATATCTATAAATACGGGTTTTTTCCCCTGCACATCACCTTGCCTATTGATAATAACAAGGAGTGTAACATAATTGTTAAATCAGCAGAAAAACCACGATAAAAGACAAAGGCAAAAACAATTAAAACGGCATTACCCCTCAGATGTCTTTACGTTGGCAACAGGTTGTTTACTATAATTAACCTCCTTCAAATTGAAGAGCTCTCTCGGGTGTTACATTGCAGAAACACTAAAATATGCCGTTGTCTTACATCTTTTCCGGAAGCTACCGGAATATCCAAGATCACCGGAATGTTCTCAGAGAAGTACCAGCCACAAAAAAAACTTTCCATTCTTTTACCACACTGCAAAATTGGCTGATAACATTTGGATATTGCAAATTACGGGATTATTACAAATTCTGTGTTTTTTCCTTTAACTCTTTATAAGACGGGAATATAGACTTGCCCAAATTGAAAGTGTTTGCAAACGACAAAACAAATGTGACTCAAAAATTGAAACTTGACATTAGAAGAGTAGAAAACATTGTGAAAAAAGGAGAAAATGCTGGTTACCAGCATTTTCTCCTTTTCTCAGAATGTTTTCAGACGGCTTCTTCCTCTGGGTCGTTAAACCAGGGATTGTTTGGTAGAGGGTTAAATTGTAATCTTTACCATGTTCCAGTTGGACAGTTCAGATAAAGATCAGACTACACAAACATACAGTCCGATCTTGTATCGTTCGTCCATCACCTCTAATCTCTTAGATATACAGGCCCAAAGTACGGTGTATATCAACAACCAATGTATGTGTAAAAATACATAACTCTTTACCAAACAATGCCTGGTTTTCACGACCCTGAGATAGAAGCCTTTTGAAAACATTGTCGGAAAAGGAGAAAATGCTGGTAACCAGCATTTTCTCCTTTTCCCACAATGTTTTCTACCCTGCTGGAAAGAAATTTCAATAATTTTTGAGTTACGCATATTTTGTCGTCTTCAAGTGCTCCGTTTGGACTAGTGTATAATTTTGTCGTTTGGTAAGGGGTTATATTGATAAAACGGACCATAAAAAGAAATGACATGTCCAAATTGAAAGCCCCTGAAGACGACAAAATAAATGAGACTAAAAAATGCTAAATTGTTCTTCAGATGGGTAGAAAACATTGTGGAAAAGGAGCAAGAGCTGGTTACCAGCATTTTCTCCTTTTACCACAATGTTTTCAAAAGCTACTTACATGTACCTCCGAGTATTTAAAACTCGAGTTGCATAAGTAAAGGATTAAAAGTTGTTTCTACTTCAAAATTTTAGAGTGGACAGTGTAGATCAAGATCAAACTACACGTCCTGTGTAGACTGATCTTGATCCACACTGTCCGAGGAAAAAAAGATCTTCATCTGCATTGCCAGAGCAACGAAAAGTGTTATTTATTTTCATATATATACTGGTATTTCTCCTCGAGTTTCATATAGTGGTATTTCTCCTTGGGTTATTCCAGCGTTGCCTAGCCAGACTTAAAGTAGTTAATCTATTATTGTAAATATGGCACTTCAGTTATAAGTCTAGATATATACAAAAGATTTTAACTTTATCAAATATTGCCTCCTGTACACGACCCCCTTTCTTTTTAAAAAGGTGACCCTCCAGATTCTGCGGCGAAAATTTTACAAAAATTGAAATTTTACAAAAAAAAAAAAAAATCATCCTTACACTCCCAAAGCCTTTTAATTTTCATTCATAAAACCCAAGTAGCGAAAACCATCCGACAACAAGAGAAATTAGAGATTTGCTACGGCCTAGGTCGACACCGACGGGAAACACGGCCTATTTTTACATGAACAACTCGCTCATTTACATACGGGAAATACACAGACGAAGCTTTAAACATATAGCGTTCGAAGAAGACATTAAGAAGACATTATGGAAAATAATTACATGTTTATTATGTTATGGAATTTAAGCGTCATTAGTCACTTGCTAGTCACTTGACATACGCACAATGCTTTTTTTGATTTCTGGCGCAAAATCTATAAATATCGTAAGAGGCTACGTAGCCTTTAAGGGAACACAACCAAATAAAAACTTTTGGTAATTTTTCATTCACAAGAAGTGTCGTTTGGCAAGACACTTCAGTGGCCTAGCCTAGTACTAGTGAAACCCAGAATATACTTAAACATGTGAGCTGCCGCCGTAATAGAACTGAAATGATGTTGAAAGTCGCATATAACACCTTTCAATCAATCAAACAAACCTTTTCTCACAGCTGAACATAGGATTTGCTTTGTTTATGTGAAAAAGTACTCATTAGCTTCGAAAAGAGGCCTAAACAAATAAATGAAAATAAACGAATAAATAAAGATTTAAAATGAATAAATACATAAATAAATGAATAAATAAATAAACAGATAAATAAATAAACGAATGAATGAATGAATGAATGAATGAGGATAGATGCACTGGCGTTGATGTATGAGTGATTTACTTTTGCTTGAAAAGGACATTTCACGACAAAGATACCTTATTTTATGCTTGTGTGAAGAAAAGGTCACCACATACTGAGACGGGCTGAAAAACAAGCACTTAAAAGATAACTAGCTGTCTTGAAAGTGATGTTTTTTTAAATATGTAATACCAGGTCTGCGGAGAGAATTTCAGATAAAGCAGATGAATTAGTTATAAGTCAAAACTTCATCATTTCTTTATAACTTTGACATCTCTATTTATCCTGAGTGGCCGACGTTTTTAACAAGAGAACCACGGAATCGCCGACCTAGCGCATCTGGATCCGTGTTCACCAACCATTCTTTCGAACATCCTTGGTTTTATTTGCCAAGGTTTTCTAAATTTTAAAAGTAACACAACTTCTGATTGGCTAACTAGGTAGTTTAGACAATCAGATGTTGTGTTACTTTCAAGTTTAGGAAATTCTGGAAAATAAGACGAAGAAATTTCCAATGAATGGTTGGGAAATATATTGACCATGGACTTGAAGATGCGAATGTTGATCGCCTATGATTCTGTATGAGGATAAGCCGCAATATTTTAGCTTTATCAGACATACTTTGAAAATATCTTTAATATTTTCTTTTCGAAGGTTTGTCTCGTCCGTTTAGTGAGGTCTCTGAGTTCTTCTGCAACCCCCTCCATTATTATTTCATTATTAATTTGCTATCTCCTCTGGGACTATTTAAAACTCAACATCAATGGACAGCGTTGGTTTCCGGCCTAACATACGGTCTGTGTAGTAAGCTCGTGAAACGAGAGAGAGAGAGAGAGAGAGAGAGAGAGAGAGAGAGAGAGAGAGAGATTTAAATGCTGGTGTTTAGCATGTTCGCATTTGTCTGCAACATTTTCAATAGCATTCATTCTCAAGGCTGTTAAAACTTGGAAGGACAGGTCGAAGTACATGATATATGCAAAAAAAAAAAATGTTGAAATCTTATTTATCAACGACAACGACAAGTAGATCTAGACGAAAGACAACTACTTTTATCAATCTGTCAGCAAAAATTTCATTAAGTTTGACCAATACCGGTTAACAAATATTTTTTTCCTTTTGTCATTGGAAATGTATCTAACAATGATTTCAAATGCAAACTGTGGCACAGGTACTTGCCAGTGGAGCCTTACACATAGAGCAGTAATGCGGTTTATTTCCGGCGAAAAAGTGTACAGGGATATACTTATCACCTATCGTAATACAGCCGCGCAATCTGATGGACGGAACTCCCGATATGCAGAATGAATTTAGACCATGTCCCATGATAAAAGGTGTCACACATATCGCATTTTACCTAATTAAAAATAGAGCAAAATTGACCATATTTGAAGCTTTTGATATTGCTTGACGGCAAAATTATGGCTTGTCCGTTCCTTACTCTGAAAAGTACCACCATAAGCCTGGAAAAAAATGCAAACACCCCCCTCCCTCCCCAAACAACAACAACAACAACAAATGTCAACCATTGCATTTTTCGCTAATTTCCAACTAACACATGCACCCTAAATTTATCCTCTCAGGAACACCTATTCACCGCTCTGACCCGATGTTTTTGTTCTTCCACTAATACAAAGTAGTCCTGTCAGTGCACAGTAAAACACATCTAAGTGGCCCCTCATTGCCCAAATTTCAAGCAATCTAAATTATATACCTCCAAGTCATGTCGGCTCAGTAAAACAGTGCAACAAAGGTGCTACTGCAAAATTTTATATAAGAATACTTTTGACTACTACGATCCGGACGCAGTCTCGCAGTGGTGCGACACCAAGAGCTTCCCCTTGGCTCTCTGCACTCAGGTGAGCTAAAAACCAGATTCCTTGATAACAAAGCAGGTAGTTTTTATGTATGCTTATTTCATTCACATTGCCACATTTGATTAAAACTTTGTCAAAACTTCATACCCGTACAAACTATTGACACCAGATGCTATTGCAGACCGTGGCGATCAACATTGTACTAAGCATAACGTGAAGTTTACTCTTGGATATACACAGTTCACTACGATCATACATTTCCTTCGCACAGGACTGAACTTTAAAATCGGCATATTTAGGTTTAAAACTATCGGATGAAAATTTTCTTTAATGATATCTAGCAATTTAAATATTTAATGCGACAAGCTCTATATTTCTCATTCTCATTCTGTGATGTAAAAAAGCAATGCTCTGTGGAAAGGGGGCTCAATGCATCTGCAAAAAGTGTCGACCCATGTCAGCCTGCGCGGATAGCGCAGGCTGACATGGGTCGACACTTTTTGCTATCTTTATATTTAATGTATGTCCAAGGATTGTTCTTCCCCATGACGCAGTCAGTCGTTGTAAATTCAACAGATTTATGGATCCATAATTATTTGATCACAACCATTGTATATATATGGCCTGCAACACGCTAAAAGGGACATTCGGACATATGCGTAAAGTGTCGTCTCTGATCAGCCTGCGCAGTCCGCACAGGCTTATCCGAAATGATACTTTCCGTTTTGATATAATTTTCTGTTTTGCACAAGTCTACTGAAGCACAAAAGCTAATGTAATCGTAAAGTGGTGTCTCGGATTTGCCGTCGCGGACTGCGCAGGCTGATCCGAGACGACAATTTACGCAAATGTCCGAATGCCCCTTTTCGTGTGTTGATAGCCAATTATTATAATGTTTGACCGAGAACTATTAAACCACTTTTTACACAGAGCATGGCTCAAGTATGTTAGTGATATAAGACGGACAGTGGCAGAAAAATGTTAGTTGATAAAAGAAGCCTTGTGTTACTAACTTTCACATTCTGTCTGTGTTTGATACCCCATGTGAGTTGTCAGACTCTCTATAGTGCATCTATCAGCTGGATACCGACAGGCAGAGAGCGGGAGGTAAATTATGATTCTTTCTATAAACAGATAGACTGATTAAATGGTATTTTACCACGCTTTCAATATTACATGTATTTCAGTCATATCATTTTTGCTTTTGATGAATTTTTTGCTTGTCAAGGGACGACTCTACTTTAGATATCAGCTGTTTATTAGACAAATCGGTTGCATGAATCTATAATAATGCGATAACTTGCTTGTTATGGTGCTTCACAGTGACGCAATTAACCCCCTGTTGTCAAAAAATGACTCATTTGTATCGTTCAACTCTTTACCTAACAACAAAATTTTGGACTGGTCCAAATTGAAAGCATTTGCAGACGACAAAATAAATGTGAATCAAAAAATAAATTTTGATTTTGGAAGGGTGGAAAACATTGTGGGAAAAGGAGAAAATGCTGGTAACCAGCATTTTCTCCTTTTCCAACAATGTTTTCAAAAGGCATCAATCTCAGGGTCGTAAAAACCAGGGATTGTTTGGTAAAAGCTTAAGCTATATATGGACCGATATGGGTCCGACTAAAGTACTGGTATTTTATGATGTGTTTAAAAACTAGAAGGGCCTGAAGGGCCTGAAATCGCTCTCCTGGCAGAGATTTTGCTTTTATGCTAGCTTATATTATGAATTCATGATGCAAAAAGAAAACAAGTAGAATCAGTATGAAGGAAAGCTTTTATAAACAAGAAATGGAAAGATTCAACTTTCAATCGCTCCTTTCCCATACTGATTGTCAGATTTTTTCGAAATCAATAGGGCACCAGCTGTTGCTGAGACAAAGCAACTGAGCAAGTTTCATAAAAATCTGACCACAAATGCTGACTTCATCATGTAAATTAAAAAATTGAAATTTTCAACTCAAAATGGCTACTTTTCCATTACTGTTTGTTAGATTTTTTTCAAAGTCAACAGTATTAAAGCTATTGATGAGATAAACAAACTAAAAAATTCACAACAATCTGATCAAAAATAAATACTTTATCATGTAAACAGGCAACGAGAATGTTCAACTTGAAATGGCTACTTTTCCCATACTGTTCGTTGGATTCTTTTAAAAATCGGTAGAGTTTAGGCTTTTGATGATGTACACAAGCTATGCAGACTTTATCGCTTGAGCAAGAAATGAAAGTTTAAACTTGAAATGGCTACTTTTCCCATACTGTTCGTAAGATTTTTTTCAAAATCAATGGAGTTAAAGCTATTGAGGGATAAACAAACTGTGCAAGTGTCACGAAAATCTGACCAAATCTGTAGACTTTACCGCGTAAACAAGAAAAAAAAAAAAAAAAAAAAAAAACTAACGGACGGATGGACGGACGGACGGACGGACCTACGACAGACGACAGAAACTACGCCATGACATAAGCTCTGCTGGCTTTCAGCCAGTAGAGCTAAAACTCAACCAATTATGCTTCACATTTCAGCTACAGTTCCTGTACCATTTAGCATGGACTCGACAAAATATAAGCTGTTCAAAACCTATGTGCTTGCAAGCATTCACAACTAGTCATATAACAGTCCAGGTTTTGAACAGGTGGACCGGAGGTTATCAGTGGATCTGTACGAAAGGCTGCACCGGAAATGATGTCATATCCGATATGACCAATTTGACATTTGCCGAAATCTCAGGATTTGCAGACGACAAGTGGGAATCGGGCGAAGAAACTTTGACGCACAGATTTAGTGTGCAGGATAATATTAAGGTTGAAATAAGGTACTTGACTTTTGAGATTTTATAAAATAAATACTATATACAGGAGGTATGTAGGCCTATCACCAAGACAAATGAATGACTGACAGACAGGTAGACAAACATTATGGACAGTCAGCTTTCCGTAATGACCGGCAGGCTTAAGACCACAGAGTACATGAATAACAGATATAAAAAGTTGAATTAGAAAATGTTATGTTTGCAAAATGCTGCTTTGCTGACATTTTATAATATGAAAGAAGGCAGCTTTTGTTATTTGTTTTTGAACTGTCCAGCAGATGTCTATGAGCTGAATTGTAGAGAAATGACTCTTTAAGATCGTCGTTGTAAATACATGTGTTCTTATATATGTGACCCATCACGCAAAAAGGGACCATCTGGGAATTTTGCACATCAATTAGATGAAAACAGATCAACGATGATGCTGGTCAGTTTAAGTTGATAATTAAAAAAATGATTGTGTAACAAGGTACAATGACCACTTTTCATACAGAAACCGTCATTAAAGCGAAAAGTGTCAACCCTGGTCAGCCTGCGCAATACGCGCAGTCTGACCCGGGTTGACACTTTTTGCAGTTCCCAGAAGGTCCCTTTTTGCGTGATGGGTTACATATAAATGATGAATTTTCTGGCGATTACGTTTTGACAGCTTCCAGCCGCCCAACAGCACCATATCTACGGGATTTGGAAACGCTATGGTAGTACTGGCAACAAGAAGCGACACAAACAGACTCAACAGTAGCCCTTTTGCTGCCATTCTTCCAATCTACAGGTAAGTTGCATATTTTCTTTTTTAAGGCCATAGGACGAACTGGTTTTGGAACAAAAGAGCAAAGGACCAAGCGATCGGTAGAAAATTTTTGTAACATTGCGCCATTAGAAGGCTATGAGCAAGTGAATCTATTTTCCTTACATAAAATAGTATTTCACGATCGATGGCCTCATCCAGTGTATTTCAACAAGCCATTTCCAATTACATATCTGAGTGCTACCTAAAAACTCTTTCACCTGAGAAAAATTGAGTTTAATTGGGTTTATTTCCTTTGGCTTTGCACAAAATACGATACATGGTCTTCAAAATTCAATACTGAACTCATAGTGATATCTTATTCGATAAATACCACAAAAATGAAAGTGATATTTTCCTTTTTGAATATCAGGGTGCCGTTGGGATGTACTCTAGAGATCAATCTTTCACCTTTTGACGGGGACGGTGATGACGTCATCTGCCGGTGGTCTGAAGTAAGCGGAAACCTAACATCCGCCATCTTAAACGAAGTATGTAGATTCTAATACTTTTCCCCATATTTTTTTTCTTATTAAATATATTTAGAACTAGTATGATTTGATACTTGTAAGCACATGTCAGGTGGCGTTTGGTTTTTGTTGGAACTGGTCCTGCAGGAACCATACGTGTGGTCATTTCACCAACGAGGTAAAGGACCATCTAGGCCTTACTTCTGCTGTTCCTAATACGATATAAAGCGACAATACAACTAGGTTAAATTTTAAATAACTCATTATATGACATAATATGTCATACGTATAATGTTATATTACATAATATTGGTAATTTCAAATTATAAGTATGTTATTGCAGGAACAGTGCAAAGTGACGATTTTAGCTTCAAGCAAAAATGGATACGTGTCTGGCGGAGTATACAGAGCATCTCTGTACATTGAGGATTATTCTACTAACGAGGTGACCGTTAAACAAAGGGTATCTGTCAATACAAAGGGACCTTTCAGCAGATCTCCTATTCTTGTAAGTATTGACATTTTACGGCATGTAGAGTTTTTTACAGGGTAATTCCTACAGACCTATCTTCATTTGCCGTTTAGAAAAGTTTTCAGTAGTATGTTCTTTCTTTGGACATGCTTCTGTTAAACCTCATTCTCGTGTAAATATGATTCATGAATAAAACCAAGCAAGTAGCCACTTAATTGTGAACCCATAAAAATCCATTTTGTCCAACAACAGAATGGTCCTTGGACGGCATGCAGAAAATTTGGCCAAATAGCAAAAAGTTTCGATTCAGATCAGTCTGCGCGGACAGCGCAGACTGATCTGAATAGAAACTTTTTGCAGAAGCATTAAAGCCAGTTTTTTTCACATAGGGTAGTTCATTTAAATGTTTGTTTCAATCTAGTTCACAGTCCATGTACTGAAAGCTCCAGCGAACCAGGCAGTCTGCGATCACAAACCGAAGTTTACTCAGCAAGCGACAGAAAAATCTGGTCGTCCTTTGCCGTTGCAAGTTCCATTTAATGAAGAAGTTAACTTCGCTACAGATACACCAAACAGCAGGTCAGTTTCATTAACTTTCAAAGAGACGCAGAATCCTTATGACTTGCCAATAATGAATGACCTTGTATATCGATAAATGAAATATTTTTGGAAGACAATCTATACGACTAAAAAATTAAAGCGTTTAGAACGCTGAAGTGGTATTTGTCAAGGATGTGTGGAATTGATAATTGGAAAGAAAAAGGGAAATAGTATTCAAATATTGGCTTGAAAGTCAACTTAAGAAGCACATGAATACCTTTGAATTTTGTTAAAAGGATAGAACTCATGACAAAGTTAGGATTATATGTGTATTGGCGGTCTCTTTTTATCACTAGGAGGATTCAGAAGTAATGTCGCTTGACAGTGGGATGCTTGAAAGAGAATGAATCCGTGTGAATATATCGAAAGAAATTAAGCTTGTACCCAAAAGCTATAATTTTTAATAACTCCGGTCGTTAACATTTAATTCCCATCATTACAAACAATTATTTCGATCTATAAATATTCATGCACAATCAAATGGAGTAGTGTGCACTCATTGGATGAACATGCCAAGGGACGAAAGGGTTTTGGAACGAAAAAGCCCTGGACCATGCGATCGATAGACAAATTATGTATCATTGCGCCAATCACAGGCTATGAGTGAGGGAAGCTATTTTCAAAAAGAAATTAGTACTTGGACCACGATCGATGGCCTCACCCATTGTTTTTTAACAGGTCATTTCCAATTACATATCTAAGTGCTACCGAAAAACTCATTTGTATGCGAAAACTTGAGTATAGTTGGGTTTATTTTCTTCGGCTTTGCATAAAATACTATACATGATCTTCAAAATTCATCATTGAGTTCATAGTGGCATTACAAATACCACAAAAATTCATTGGATTTTGTGGTCGAAAAGATTGAAAAAAAAAAAAAAAAAATGAGCTAGTTACAAATATTTTAACCATGTACCACAATTGTCTCACAGGTCTTCTTTCTTAAGGTAGTAAATCTAAAATTTTCTGAGGAGTAGCCTAAATTATATAGATAATTTTGAATCCAGAACAATTGAGAAATAAACTGAAAATTCTCCTTTGAAGGACGCAAGTCTGGGAATAAAACTTTGCTTAAAAGCAAATAACTCTTTCAAACAAACAAATTGCATTAACTCAAGGGTTAAAGATACACATACTCTGCAAGATCAAGAGGCAGTTTGATCATAATCCAACATATAGCAGTGGACAGTGTAGATCAGGAATCAGACTCCACGTTCTGAGCAGTCTGGTCTTGATCTACACAGTCCACAAATACTTCTGATGTCGTCTATGGTATGGAAACAGTTAAATGAAATCAATATATGTACATACATTGTTCGTTTTCAGCGTCATAACGGTTGGCCCGCAAGGGATGTTGTTTACGAATATAAGGACAGGAAATGGAAAGCAGTCCAAGTGGAATGTGTCTGACGTCACATTGATGGGCGTGGTTAGAACCTGTGGAATGGTTTACAATGTTTTTGAGTAAGTGCGGGCTTAAGCCTGAATAGTGGTTAATTAACCTCTGTCCTGATAAATAAATTACATCAAACTTTCATACCGAAAGTTAAAACGCAAATTTTTGCAATTTCAAAGGCATTTTGATGAAAAATATCTCCTCGTCGGACGCGTTCTGTATAGTTTGATCTGAATCAAAGCAGTCCGCAAAAGGTCTTTTAAGTTAGATTTAGTTATTTCAACTCCGAATAGACATCGTACCACTTTCTTCGTGAGGTCAAAATAAAATGAAAAGGAATAACAAAAAGTGGGCTTTATTAATACTTTACCAAACGACAACATTTTTATTCGATCAAATTGAAAGCTTTTGCAGACGACAAATACATGTAGTTCAAATGATGATTTCTTTCTCTGATAGGATCAAAAACATCTTGAGAAAAGGAGAAAATGCTGATAAACCAGCATTTCTCCTTTTTTCCCGCAGCGTTTTCAAAGGCCTTCTATACCGAGGCCGTTTAAACTCGGGATTGTGTTTTAACCCTTTACTCCATAGATACTCATTTCTACGCATTGCTTGTGGGCGCCTTTAGAAAACATTGTGGCAAAAGGTGAATTGCTCGTGACGAGTAATTTCACCTTTTGCCACTATATTTTCTACACCATCAAAAGGTGTCATATACACATAAACTTTAAAAACCTCGTAACTGCAGCTTGTTTCAAGCTGTGGTTACGAGGTTTTCGAGGTACTAGTAAACCAACGAAAATGTACTCAAACAATTATTCATCGACATAGAGCAAAAATTCTATCATAAGAATACAAGTTATATTTTTTCCTTTTTAGTGTTCCAGGCGAAACCCTATGTTTGACGTTCATGATAAATGGTTTGTACAGGATTTTTTACATTAAATGAATATAATTATCTATTTAGTAATTTATCATCTAAAGCTGCAAGGCTTAATTTACACCCATGCTGTACTAGGCCTTTAAGTCATTGCAATAATTATATGTTTGTATCTTGTTTATTTTCTAAGCTGTATAACGACAAAATGGCATGTTGTACTGCTACACATGTATATATGTAGACCTTAAGTTATATCTATAAATTATACGTTTTTATTTTATTATCAATGGCTTTCGTGTTTACGTGGGGTCCTACTCAGATCATAATTATTTCCTTTTCAATGGCTTTCTTTTCTAGTGTCATTAACCTTTTGAATTGATTCTTTAAGAGTGATTGGATAGAAATAACAGTACATTTATCTGTTCTGACACATGTAGGTACTGACGAGTGCGCTTCAGTGACATGTAACAGTCAGTGTCTCAACTACTGGATGTATCATATCTGCAAACAGCAGACAGGTAGAGTTCTTTCCTGTACGCCTGTGTTGATGATTAACTGGGATCAAATTTGATTTTTACGAAGAGTGGGTATTTCAGCAGTAACATATATGTATTGGATAAATTGAATGGTCATTGAAATTATGTTGTAAATTTTAACCCATTACCAAACAATCCCTACTTTTAATGACCCTGAGAAAGAAGCCTTTAGAAAATATTGTGCGAAGAGGAGAAAATGCTGGTTACCAACATTTTCTCCTGTTCCCACAATGTTTTCTACTCTTCACAAAATGTCAGTCAATTTTATTTTGTTGTCTGCAAATGCTTTCGATTTGGACAAACGTAAAATTTTGTTGTTTAGTAATGAGTTAAGTTAGACAGGTGCAAATGTGCCCACCTCTTTCAAAATGGAAGACATTTAAATGCTTTTGGATAAAAGTGTGGCTTGAAAAGCAAAATATAGACGCGAAAATAGCAGTGATTTTGATGAACTATATAAATAGGTGTATTCAAGAACAGTTTGGGATTTCACAAGTTATTAGAGTAAAAGAATATGTAAATGACAGATCTTTGTTTGGGTCCTTCAAATGATGGTTCTCAAAATTAGTTTCAGTGGACGCTATGGCCTCACAAATAAAGCCGGTGTAATGGGTCATTTCACTACCTAGAGGAATGACCCGGGTCATTATTCTACGTAGAGAAATGATCCCAAAAGGTTATTCCTCTACGTAGAATAATGACCTGGGTCGTTTCTCTACGTCGTGAAACTAGAGCTCTCACTGAATTTGACTTAATACCCTCAAGGGAGATAATTCCTAAACCAGGAAGAGTTGACACTTGAAAATTAAATTGTGTCTTGCAAGTCTTTAATAATTATATGATCAATATTATGTGCAAAAGTTCAATACAATTGAAGGAGAACTGTTGGAGGAGTTTGCGACACAAAACTACTAGTATTTTGTACACACACAGACACACGGACGGACACATGGATCTATAAACAGGCTGATTCCAGTATACCCCCGAAAACATGCAGGGGCATAATGACCCGTGGGTCATTTCTCTACGTAGTGAAATGACCCATGGGTCATTTTGTAGGGGAGGGTAATTTCTCTGCATTACACCAGCTTGTTGTCTTTTCTTTCCAGGTGAATCTGAAGATAACCATGACAACAATGCGTTAGTGATTGGACTATCTGTGGGTCTATTTACAGGGCTGGCGGTTATTGTAACTGTCACGGCGGCATATTTAAGGCGAATATGGTTAAAAACACACAAGATTGCAACTGAAAAATCTGTCAGAGCAGGAGAATGAAGATTTGTTGTTGTCAATAGTTAACATTTGTGTTAAAAATTAACCAAAAAAAGTTGTTATCTCTATCTATTAAGCGAGAATTTGGTTTATGACCCTGAAGGACTGTGATAACATAAAATAAAATAAGTGTTGGGAACAAGTGTTTTTCTCTTCTTCTCACCTTATTCCTTCCATTTGGCTTGCAACAGGCGAAAAGAGGCATTCGGACATTTGCGTAGAGTGTCCAAAATCTTATCATTTGGTCAAGAGTTAAACCATGCTCTGTGAATTTGGGCTTAATCCATTACCAAACGACAATATTTTAGACTTGTCCGAATTGAAAGCATTTGCAGATGACAAGATAAAAGTGACTGAAAATTTGAAATTTGTTTTGTGAAGGGTAGAAAACATTGTGGGAAAAGGAGAAAATGCTGGTGACCAGCATTTTCTCCTTTTCCCACAATGTTTTCTAATGGCTTCTTTCTCAGGGGCGTCAAAAGTAGGGATTGTGTGGTAATGGGTTAATGCATTTGCAAAAAAATATCGACCCTGCGTAGGACAACCTGCGTAGTCAGCACAGGCTGACATGTGTTGATTTTTTTTTCTTTTTTCTTTTTGGGGGGGGGGGATGGGGAGTCTACACGCCAAAGGACCTGTGTACCCTACTTTTCTGCCAGTAGGTGTTTATGAAAACCGTATTTTATGGATTCGTAATAATTCGATGATGTTTGGCATCATGTATTAAGGGCCCTTTTGCCATAGTATGACTCGCATGTGAATGTCTTGGCTGTCTACATGATAAACAGCTACAAATAGGGATAAAAATGAGACTGAGACTGGGGCTTCGACGTACGATTCATTTTAGCTTTGGAAGTGGGGACAGTGAGACAGTCCTATAAAGAAGCAAAGTTCTGGATCGCTGTTCGGGAAGAAGCAGTACAGGGTTGAATAATTGCTCCATATCCCAGGCAACATGAAAATAAAAGTATAAATCGCTTTCTTCATTATTATTATTTTGTACACCTGATAGAAAAATTGGAAAAAAAAATCGCAAATTCACTGCATGGCATAAAATTTCCATTTCACGATGGATTGATACTGTAATCCGCCTCCCTCAACTCACCAGGACAGGAAGTAACAATGTCAGGTAAGCACAATTAACCGATAAACCCGTCCGAAGATTTATTGAAGAATATGGATTGTTATGAGGAAGTGTGGGTTCTTTTTTTATGGCTAGTTACATTTTTAGCGCCGGTCTAGAAAACTCCAGATGGTTGTCACTCGATGAAATAAGAACGGTTTGCTCAATTTGTTTCGGATTACGTGTATTCGTACCAGAATGTTTCGTACCCAAACTGTTAGGTATGGTAGCAAAAGAGAATCTTCTGTAGTACATGTTTTATAATTACCGATGACTTAAGACATTCAGTGCGCACATATTCCTCAGCAAAGAAGAATGTGCGTTTTCCATATCAATTAGTAAATTAATTGATAATTTTACATTTAACATCATTCAAACTTCTATGCATGGGGTAGTTTTGTACACTATATGCTTTAGGTAGCAGTACACGGTTGTCAGCCAAACTCTTCTTTGTCCATCGTATGCAGAACTGAACTCCCTCAAACAAAGTCTATATAATCAGTCTGAAATCATAAAGAGCACTTAAATGCAACAGCACAATCCAAATTCTATAGATTTTATCGATAAATCATCAACAAGTCAGAATTGTGTGGTAAAGAGTTAATGTACATTTTATGGCACTATCATAGAAGCAATGGTTTATGGACTCATACATGTAACTTAGGTTTCTGCTAAATTATCATAATGTTTGTTTGTTCTAACTCCTTCCCTCTTTTTCTCTCTCTCTCAAAGAAAACATATAACGCATCAAAATATTGCACTCTTCCACGTAGTTACTGAAATAAAAAGAAATTTCTTAATATATCTTGGTCAGCAATGTTATTTTGTTTGGAACTAGGTATCATTTTTGTGCATTCTAAATTGCAAAATCCATTATCATTTACTAATTTTTTTTCAAATATCAAATCAAAATGATAAATCATAAATTTTTGCTGTTATATTTGAAGGAAATATATGCCCACAGTGTTCTCAAAAGTCTTGTTTATCAGGACAGGATTGTGTGGTAAAGCGATAATAATCATTGTTTTTCTTTTTTTTAATGTCATATTGCAGCAACTCAAGAAAGAAAGCGGAAACATGAAGATAAGCTAGATAGCCTGGAAGAAAAAAAAGATCATCACGCAGGGTATTCGGAGAAAGCAGATAAAGGTATTTTATCATGAAAGTGTTTTTTTTTTTTTAATTTTTTAAATATTGGAGAAAGGCATTGAAAGCTCTTTGTCTCTTTAGTCTTTAACACATAGAGGATATTTGTTTTTTTCGGTGTAAGATCGAAATTTATTTCATCGAGTGGACACCATCGGTAATATTTTCACGAGTGGCGCAGCCACGAGTGAAAATATTACCGATGGTGTTCACGAGATGAAATAAATTTCGATCTTACACCGAAAAAAACAAATATTCTATTTATTTTATGCTTTTAACCCTCTCTGGGAGGAGCTTTATCAAAATTCAGTACAGTTCTTTTCCGTTTTTCCCCGTGGCGTACCCCTCCCGCATAGCAACGTTACGTCAAGCGCGTGAAATGTAATGTATATGACGTCATATTTCCCATCTGGTTGTTAGGCACGCGCAATTTACCTAGGCAACAAGAACGTGAAAATCGGTATTTTCACTGGTGGTACCAGTGTAAGATCGAAAAATATTTTCACTGCCATTTCTCGATATCCTACCGGAAAGCATGAAATAAATGACAATATTTAGATTCTGAAGGATTGAAAACATGTGAAAAGGAGATAATGCTGTCTTTGCCACAGTGTCAAAAATGATTTTTCTCGAACTTGCTAAAGCGAGGTATTGTTTGATAAGAGCTTAACCCTTTCCCAAACGGGAAATTCTGGACCAGACCAAATTGAAAGCATTTTTAAGATGACACATTAACAGTTGCTAAAAAGATGATTTTTCCATATGATAGGGTAGAAAACATTGTGGGAAAAGGAGAAAATGCTGGTTACCAGCATTTTCTCCTTTTCCCACAATGTTTTCAAAAGGCTTCTATTTCTAACCCGTAAAAACCAGGGATTGTTTGGGAAAGGGTTAAATCTTTGCTACACAAAATGTTTTAAGACTCTTCATTCAGAACAGTCAAACATGGTCCAATAATGAGAGCCGTCTTTGAAAGCTAGGTTTTAAAACTTCGTAAGCTCAAGGAGAAAATTCTGCTTGAACCAGGTCTGAAGAAAGTCATTTCATTGAGATTTAAATTTGGTTGCAAAAAAACTGATAAAAGTTTATTTATGGAATCAATGTATCATGTATGTTGGTACTTTTCTATTTTGCAAAACTTACCTACATGTAAGTCAGAAGCATTTGTTTAACTCTTTACCAAACAACAAAATTGTAGACCAGTCTAAATTGAAAGCATTTGCAGATTACATCATAAGTATGGCTCTTAAATTGAAATCTGTCTTGGGAAGCATAGACAAAAAAATGTGAGGAAAGGAGAAAATGATGCTTACCAGCATTTTCTCCTATTCCTACAATAGTTTTTCCAAAGGGTTCTTTCTCAGCGTTGTGAAAAGTTGGGATTTTGTGATAAAGATTTAAGATCTACGAAATTGTTATTTTCCTCAAATAAAAGTTTTAATAGGGAGTTGCTTTAAAAAAAAAACAACATGTCAAGCTGAGCTAATATGTTGAAATGTACCACCTAAAATCCCTAAAGCACTGCATCAGTTTGTGACAAAGCAACCATATTCTTCACCAATTGACAAAACGTTGGACATTTCTAAATTGAAAGCATTTACAGACAACTAAAAAACTAAAAAAAAGAAATTGAAGTTTATTGGGAGAAAGGTACAAGACATTAAGGGAAAAGAAGAAATGTTGGTTACCAGTTTTTTCTTCTTTTCCCACACTGTTTTCAAAGGTATTCATTTTTTTTTAAAAGTCGGAATTGTAGTAGTAAAAGATTGAAAAAAAAAAAGATACAGATAGACTTCATAAATGATAATAATGATTGATTCATAGTTGATTTATTTGATGATGCCAATGCCATTTTCTACATTTCATGTATTTCAGTTATATTGTGGCTACCAGGGCACCTATCCATGCTTTCTCTTTTACCAGTACTCTGCACAATATTCTTTCCAAGCCAGTGGCTGCTTTCTAGCATAATCATTGTTGAAACAATGATCAGAGGTGAGAGAGGATTTATATTGCAGTCACTATCATCATTCCTTCGAAAGAAATTGGCCTAGTCTGGGATCAAACCATTCTCCCCCTGTTCTCAAGTCCTATAGACTACTGTCTGAACTGCCTGGACTAGGCTTTGATAATGAAACACAGTTTATGGTAAACAATTTTTTAATTGTAGACAGGAAAGAGTCCAAAAGACAGAAAATAAAGAAGTATGACTCTTACTCATCGAGTTCATCATCAGAATCAGGATCTTCCTCTTCGTCCTCTTCTTCATCTTCTTCCTCATCATCATCTGATTCTTCATCAGGTATGTATTTAATTAAGAATGAGTCTGGTAGCTTAGTCTGTAACATAAGGTTACAAAATCAGCTGAGATTGAATTCACCAACCATTTTTAAGAACATGTTTGGTCTGATTTTCCAAGATTGTCTAAATTTAAAAGTAACAATACTGCTGACTGGTTAACCCATTACCACACAATCCCTACTTTTTAGAAAGAAACCTTTAGAAAACATTGTGGGAAAAGGAGAAAATGCTGGTAACCAGCATTTTCTCCTTTTCCCACAATGTTTTCTACCCTTCACAAAACAGATTTCAAATTTTCAGTCTCTTTTATTTTGTCGTCTGCAAGTGCTTTGGACTTGGACAAGCCTAAAATACTGTTGTTTGGTAATGAGTTAAACCAAATGTGCCGCTATGGATACAACTACTATTGATGTTTGCAAGATGAAACCACTATCTGGAGTATCCTCGATATCTTTTTATTATTATACAGGTGATGAAAAAAGACATAAAAAGCATGAAGGCAGAAGAAAAAAGAAGGTATGCCATTTTTGAAAACCCATTGCTGGACAGGCCATTTTTAACCCTTTACCACACGATGCTGACTTTGGAATGTAGTTGCTACCAGCTAAAACAATATTGAGTTTATGTTGATAACCATTTGCAATGAAATAATTGCAATATTTTACTGTTGACGGTTGTAGGTATTTACCGTATATGTGGATATTACTGTATATGTGGATATATACCAGCAACGAAAATTTGGCGAATTACAGATTATGGTTATTTTGTGTATCGAAATGTTTGCAAACTCAAGGGATTTGTTATTTGTTGGTATACTTGTGGTAAAATATGCAATCAGAAAAGTTTGCGCATTTTCCAAATTTGTGACATCGCAAAAATGTCTGCTTCAAATTTCCACTTGTACAGTAATAATAGGAATATAGTATCATAGTAACTTGATTGGTTCTTGCGCTTTGCATAAGAAAATATGGACATCTCACTAGACCTTGGGTGAAATTTTTTCATGCTTCTTGAATCAGATACAAGGATCATGAAAGTTACTACAACACTGGTTGTATGGTCAGGTGGCAGGGGACTTGGAAACTGGTTCACGGCTGTGGTGAATCATGTTGCCACGAACTGAAGAGGCTTAGGGCGACAGGATTCACCACAGCAGTGAACAAGTTTAACCCATTACCAAACGACAATATTTTAGACTGGTCCAAATTGAAAGCATTTGCAGACGACAAAGTAAAACTGACTGAAAATTTGAAATTTATTTTCTAAAGGGTAGAAAACATTGTTGGAAAAGGAGAAAATGCTGGTTACCAGCATTTTCTCCTTTTCCAACAATGTTTTCAAAAGGTTTCTTTCTCAGGGGCGTCAAAAGTAGGGATTGTGTGGTAATGGGTTAAAAGTCCCCTGTCACCTGACTGTACAGCAAATTTATTATACTGCAAAGTTTTACCATTTCAACCTGTCTTAAGCAAGTTTACCTGTTTTTTTTTTTTTGTTGAAAAAATTGACTATGTTGAAGAAGTAGAATTTCCTTTCTGAGTGCCCCAATTAAATGAAAACTGAAGACACATGGAACTTACATCTAGGAAACCTTAATGATACATGATAGAACGTGCAGGTGTTTATCTTGATCAATGCAGCCATTTTGGATGTTGTGTTGATGGTGTAGTCATGTACATTGGGCTCTTGAAAGGAAAACTGCCTTTACTTTAGTTTTGCTAGTGTACATGATAAATATTTTTGGGGTATATTATACAATCAGATGATGAGAAATTTCTTCACAGTATCATAAGAATAAATTCTGTATATATTGAATAGTGAAGAAGGGCAATGATATATTTGAAAAGAATTTTGACAAAATACTTTGAAGACATGTTTCTATACATATCTGAAGATACATGTATCAGATTTGATTAGACCTTTCAATAACCTCGTTTTTATTTGTATATAATGGGTATCGTCACTTTGCTGCTATGATGACTGAATGGACTGTAAATTGCCTTTGAATACTTGGACATATGATGTAATCATGGGGGAATGGACTGATACACAGAAAAAGGAGAAGAAGCATAAGAAGACAAAGAGAAAAAAACATTCTGACAAAGGACCAGTCCAACTGTCAAAGGTAATGTGATACTGTGATACTTTGATTTATTATAACTTTACAAAACAACAAAATTTCAGACTGGTCCAAATCGATAGCGTTTGCAGGCAGAAAGTCAAATTTGACTCAAAAATTGAAAATTATATTGGGAAGGGTAGAAAACATTTTGGGAAATGTAGCAAATGCTTCTTACCAGAATTTTTCTCCAGTTTCAAAATTGTTTTCAAAAGCTCTCTCTCTCTCTCAGGGCTTTTAAAAGTTGGGATTGTGTAGTAAATGGTTAACTCTTTACCAAACAATCTCAGGTTTCTAGACTCTGAGAAAGAAGCCTTTTAAAAATGTTGTGGGAAGAGGAGAAACCATGCTTACTATCACATTTACATCACTATGTAATTATACAACCATGTAAGCTATGTTTACAATATATGAAGGGTAAAATGTTACAGGACTTTTATTAATCACGTGATAAGGGTACAAATTTGGGGTATTCATCTGTTGGACGATAGATCTTACTGTTATTAATATTTTGCATGTCACAGTTCATGAAAGATAAGAAGAAGAAAAAGAAGAAACATGATGACAGGAGTGCAATTTCTGGAAAGAAGATAAAGATGAAATTAAAAAAGACAAAGAAAGATAAACAAGTAAGTGTAAAATACATGCAGTTGTTTTAAAACATATTTGCATAGAACACATTAGGGTGTGTTTCAATGGATTGCCCTGTTTTCTGTCTATCCCATCCTGAACTCGGGCAGTTGTAGCATACAGGATTATTGGAGACCAGGGGTTTGCTGGGTTGAATCCTCAGCTTGACAAATTTGTTTTTGAGGATCGAGGATTGAGGATTCATTCCTCGCTTACGACTGATCATTCTTTTAACCCTTCACCACACAGCATGATTTAAGGCTCATCCATTTAAAAAAAGAATAAATAGGCCACAAGTAAAATATTTTTTCAAAAGATAGTAGATATATTTGTCTTTGAATAGATAGAAAACATTGTGGGAAAAAGAAGAAAATGCTGGTTACCAGCATTTTCTCCTTTTTCCACACAATGTTTTCAAAAGCTTTCTTTAGTTAGGGTCGTTAAAACTCCGGATTGTGTGGTAAAGGGTTAATGAGGCAGACTGTACCTTGGAAGAATTTTGTGGAAAGCACTGGTGAAAGGAATATCAGAAAGCATAAAACTGAAATATTGATGAAAACGACTTGGAACTACATACAATCAATCAATCAATCAATCAATCAATCAATCAATCAATCAGTTATAGGTTCATATTATTTATGTCAGGTATAGGTTCATATTTTTTATGTGGCAAACCTCTTTCACAATTTTCTTGTCTTTGCTTGCAACTTTGAAAAAATGTTAAGTCAGAAAAAGACTTAAGTTTGAGATACCTGGGCCTAATCATATGCTTTAACCCTTTATCACACAATCTTGAATTTTAATGACCCTAAGACAAAAAGCCTTTGAAAACATGGTGGGAAATGGAGGAAATGCCTTTTCCCACCATGTTTTCAAATGCTGCCTACATTTTTGCATTTTCCTACCATTTTTAGCTCACCTAAGCACGAAGTGCTCATGGTGAGCTTTTGTGATCGCCCAATGTCGTGCGTCGTGCGGTGTGCGTCGTCCGTCGTCCATACTTTCTTTAAACATCTTCTCCTCCTAAACCACTGGGCCAATCTTGATGAAACTTGGCAGGGATGTTCCTTGGGTGAAGCTCTACCAAAGTTGTTCAAGAGATTGAATACCAGCCATAATTCTGGTTGCCATGGCAACCAAAAGGAAAAAAAGTAGCGAAACCTTTGAAAATCTTCTTCTCTTAAACTAGAAGGCGTAGAGCTTTGATATTTGGTATAAAGCATCTCCTAGTAGACCTCTACCAAGATTGTTCATATGATGCCTCTGGGGTCAAAACTGGCCCCTCCCCGGCGGTCAGAAGTTTGAAACAAAGGAACAAAGAAGAAAACTTTAAAAATCTTCTTCTCTGAAACTAGGTGGTGCAGAGCTTTGATATTTGGTATGTAGCATCTCCTAGTGGACCTCTACCAAGATTGTTCATATGATGCCCCTGGGGTCAAAACTGGCCTCGCCCGGCGGGTCACAAGTTTGAAACAAAGGAACAAAGAAGGAAAACTTTAAAAATCTTCTTCTCTGAAACCAGGTGGTGCAGAGCTTTGATATTTGGTATGTAGCATCTCCTAGTGGACCTCTAGTAAGATTGTTCATATGATGTCCATGGGGTCAAAACTGGCCCACCTAGGGGGTCACAAGTTTGAAACATAGGAACAAAGAAGGAAAACTTTAAAATTCTTCTTCTCTGAAACTACAAGGCTTAGAGCTTTGATATTTGGTATGTAGCATCTCCTAGTGGACTTCTAGCAAGATTGTTCATATGATGCCCCTGGGGTCAAAACTGGCCCCGACCCGGGGGTCACAAGTTTGAAACAAAGGAACAAAGAAGGAAAACTTTAAATTTCTTATTCTCTGAAACTAGAAGGCGTAGAACTTTGATATTTTGTAAATAGCATTTCCTTGTGGACCTATACCAAGTTTTTTCTTAGGATGCCCCTGGGGTCAAAACTGGTCCTGCCCAGGGGTCACAAGTTTCATTTTACAGCTTGGTACTCAGGTGAGTGATATAGGACCATCATGGTCCTCTTGTAAGCTCACCTGAGCACGAAGTGCTCATGGTGAGCTTTTGTGATCGCCCAATGTCTGTCGTCCGTCATGCGTTGTCCACAATTTCCTTAAACATCTTGTCCTCCTAAACCACTGAGCCAATCTTGATGAAACTTGGCAGGGATGTTTCTTGGGTGAAGTTCTACCAAAGTTGTTCAAGAGATTGAATTCCAGCCATAACTCTGGTTGCCATGGCAACCAAAAGGAAAAAAATAGCAAAATCTTTGAAAATCTTCTTCTCTGAAACTAGAAGGCCTAGAGCTTTGATATTTGGTATGTAGCATCCCCTCGTAGACCTCTACCAAGATTGTTCATATGATACCCCTGGGGTCAAAACTGGCCCCCTCCCCGGGGGTCACAAGTTTGAAACATAGGAACAAAGAAGGAAAACTTTAAAATTCTTCTTCTCTGAAACTAGAAGAGTCAGAGCTTTGATATTTGGTATGTAGCATCTCCTAGTTGACCTCTACCAAGATTGTTCATATGAGGCCCTTGTGTCAAAACTGGCCCCGCCCTGGAGGTCACAAGTTTGAAACAGGAACAAAGAAGGAAAATTTTAAAAATCTTCTTCTCTGAAACTAGAAGGTGCAGAGCTTTGATATTTGGTATGTAGCATCTCCTTGTAAACCTCTACCAAAGTTGTTCATATGGTGTCCCTGGGGTCAAGACTGGCCCCACCCTGGGGGTCACAAGTTTGAAACATAGGAACAAAGAAGGAAATCTTTAAAATTCTTCTTCTCTGAAACTAGAAGATGCAGAGCTTTGATATTTGGTATGTAGCATCTCCTAGTGGACCTCTACCAAGATTGTTCGTATGAGGCCCCTGGGGTCAAAACTGGCCCTGCCCCGGGGGTCACAAATTTGAAACAGAGGAACAAAGAAGGAAAACTTTAAAAATCTTCTTCTCTGAAACAAGAAGGTGTAAAACCTTGATATTTGGTATTTGGTATCTCCTAGTGGACCTCTAGCAAGTTTGTTCATATGATGCCCCTGGGGTCAAAACTGGCGCCGCCCCGAGGGTCACAAGTTTGAAACATAAGAACAAAGAAGGAAAACTTTAAAATTCTTCTTCTATGAAACTAGAAGGGGCAGAGCTTTGATATTTTTTATGTAGCATCTCCTAGTGGACCTCTACCAAGATTGTTCATATTATGCCCATGGGGTCAAAACTGGCCCACTCCCGGGGGTCACAAGTTTGAAACATAGGAACAAAGAAGGAAAATATTAAAAATCTTCTTCTTTGAAAGAAGAAGGAGTAGAGCTTTGATATTTGGTATGAAGCCTCTGCTAGTTGACCTCTACCAAGTTTGTTCACATGATGTCCCTAGGGTCCAAACTGACCCAGCCTCGGGGGTCACAAGTTCGAAACATAGGAACAAAGATGGAAAACTTTAAAAATATTTTTCTCTGAAACTGGAAATCGTAGTAGAGCTTTGATATTTCATTATATAGCATCTTCTAGTGGACTTCTACAAAAAACAATACAATGATCTTTTCGGAAAAGAAGAATTTTCATTGTAGACCTTTACTGCTTAGTACTCAGGTGAGCGATATAGGACCATCATTGTCCTCTTGTTTTCTACCTTGTCATAGACAGAATTATTATTACATAAATCGTTGCATTGTAGCAGTAGTGTTCCAACTCAATTTTTGGGTAATTTGAGATATCGTTGGAATTGCCGTGAAGAGTTCTGTCTCTCCATGAAATCAGTTTTGCATTATAAGCATTGGTTAAGAAGTTTTTAGTATGAACTTGTTCTAACTCCAATAATAACTTAATAGCCATAAAAAATTTGGAGTTAATTTTCTCAAAAACATGCAAATGGCAGTTAGAATACTTATAATAATACAACAAAATATTTCATTATCATTTGTGAATGCTTTGAAATTGGGAAAGTCTTCTTTATTTATTATCTGGTTTAATTTTCTTTTTCAGAGAGACAAGAACAGGGCCGAGAGGCTGAAGTTTTTAAATGCAACAATGTGAAGAGAAAATATCATTGCAAAGTATTATGTACTTATCATTCTGTGAATTTATTGTCATAAAGGAAATTTTGATCAGTATGGAATTAAAACCTCATCATATTTTTAAGTTTCTTCTTTTTAATTTTATTTTTGTATTGAACAAATAGTATGCTAATTTTACCTGTCTTTTTGTAGTTACTTTTCCTATAATGTTTGAATTTGAAGTAGTATGCTAATTTCACCAGTCTTTTTATAGATACCTTTCCGATAATGTTTGAATTGGAAACTGCCTTCCTTGTTTGAGGTTAATTTTTTTGACCAAATGACACTATTTTGGACTTGCCAAAATCCATGACATGTCCGATGCGATTTAAATTGTGGAATTTGCCTTTCGAAAGATAGAAAAAAGAATTGTGGAAAAAAATATTTGTTTTCACCATTTAATCATTTTCCATCAGTGTTTTAGACAGCCTTCTTCCTTAAGGGTTTTAAAACTCTGGACTGTGTCTTAACTCTTTACCAGACGACAAAAGTTTAGCTATATCCATATTGAAGCATTTGCAGAGGACAATTTCGTTGTGGCTCAAATGGTGCAATTTTTCTTTGACAGGGAAGAAAACATTGGGAAAAGGAGAACATTTGGGTTATTCTCTCCTTTTCCCACAATGTTTTCTGCCCTTCTGGAAACAAATTTCAATTTTTGAGTCACGTTTTATTTGTCATATGCAAGTGCTCTCAGTTTTGACCAGTCTAAAACTTTGTTGTTTGGTAAAGAGTTAAATATCAATCAACCAATCATTCAATTTCTGCTCTTCCAGACACAAAGCCTATCATATAAATAGAGTTTATTTCATCAGCTTGTAGTTAATATGGGGAAATATTTGCCTACAATGGGAAAGGTATGCGAAAATAACGAGTGCCGTAAGGCACGAGTTTTTACGGCACGAGTTATTTTCGCGGACCTTTCCCTTTTGAGGCAAATATTTCTCAAAATTAACTACAAGCTGATGAAATAAATTATATGTTTCCTCTGATTACTTTTTCAACGAATGCCACGTTTAAAACTTGTGATCTCAAGTCAATTAACCAGATATTCGGTTAGAGGAAAATATTCACTGTGACGGGGAAATAATTCCCCCCAGCTTAACTTACGTCATTTCTTTACCCATAACATTTCTAAAAATAGATACATGAAATATAATACGTTGCATTCGCTGCTGCCTACAAATGCCTATATATAGTCAAGTGATTTTTTTTGTTACGTGGTTAAGGATTATACATGGGTTAAGTCAGTTAAGTCATTACCAAATAATCTCAAGTTTTAACGACCTTCAGGAGAAAAATGCAGATAATCGTCATTTTTACCTCCTCCACAATGTCTTTTTTTCCCACAATGCCTTAAAAATTTTCCTTTATTTAAGCCACATTTAATTCGGCTCGTACAAATACTTTCAATATGTAAAGGTTAAAAAGTTTGTTGTCTGTAAACTCAGTTGGGGATAGAATGAAACTCATCCCCACACTTCCCAAAAATTTCCACTCTACTGAATTCACAACGGTCTCATTAAAGCACGAAAGTTACTCATTTTAGACCTGTTCTGGTAGCATAATCCGCCTACGACGGCTCCTTATCTTCCAAAAAGTGTGTAATAATTGATAATTTCAATTTCAGCAGTATGTCAACCATTTACCGACAGCCTTCACTTTCCCAAAAAAGATACCTGTTCTGGTAGAATAGTCCGTCTACGACGGCTCTTGTATCTCCCAAAAGTGTGTAATTTCAATTTCAGCAATATGTTGCAATTTACAGAACAATGAAGAAAAACAGGTGCTAGCCAGCGAAATTGCTTTTCATTGTTTCTCTTCATATTGAACCACGATTTAAGTTTCAATACATGTGTTTACATACCAGTACCCCTTAAACCGTTTGTTTTCAAAGAGCTTACATTTTTCGAAGACGTTCATGGAAATAATTTTTCATTCTGATAATATTTCGATGTTTAAGGAAAAAGCAGTCTTGGTGAATGGAGAAATTTTCTTACAGCTGGATGCCCAATGAAGATTGATTTCATGTCAATATAACGAGAAAAAGCATACTATGAATTAAATAAGTTGTTCTTATATAGCAGTTTCAGGTTCCTTTCTGCAGTCTATTGGCTGCCAGTTTTAGAGCAAACCATGATCAGATTGTGCTCTTCAGCGTTGTAAGTTATTGCAGCAGCTGATAAACCTTTCAGTTCAATGACCTTACATAAGATCTTGTAGGTGTTCTTTGAAATGTAGAATATAGAGTCTTTAGTTTTATCAAATATGTACAAATTCCCGCATCTGTCAGCAGTTATACTAGTTACAATCCCAGACCATTCAAATATTCGTATCCTTTCTCCAACTCCTGATAAAAACTCGATAAATCTGTCAGTACATATAGTTATCTCGCCAAATTGCCTCGAATATACAGATGAAACTGTGGCCTGTGTATTCTCAGGAAAGCTGTGAGGAAAACTTTTGTGAATTTTGCCATTCCCATAATCTCGAATTTCAATAACTGCTTGGCTTTGATTGGCGAAGGGTTCCTGTTGCCTGAAGCAAAGACATACCACGTAATCATCTCCATACCTAGATATACTTCTACAACGGTATTTAAACAAAAAGGCATTGAAACAGGAAACTCCTGATTGGCCAGCTGAGTATCTTTTGACCCTTTTGTTGCCAAGAACAACAGCATGCTCTTCATTACCTACAGAACAAATTGACGTAGGCGTAGTGTCCAGGGGTATCTGTTTCCACACACTAAACTTCTTGTTCAAAATAAGAAGAATTTCTGATTGACACAAGATCACAAAAATAAACCCTTTACTATCATCTGCAATCTGTAAATTCTCGGAGGGGCTAACTGAACCACCTAGAGTTACGATATTTAATATTTGGTCAATGTGTGTATCTTGAATTGTGCCAGATATGTGTTTCTTTGATATAACTGGCGATATTCGTAGATCTACCGGAGAAGGTATGTTTTGCTTTGCTTTAATCAGTGGCTTAGCAACATTCTTAACGTGCTCCGTTGTACACGCCATTGCTCCAGGTACCTTTCTTTTGTCTTTATCAACTTGTATCCTAGCCTGAACAGCATCAGCATCTTGTAACAAGTTCTTTGCAAGGCCGTGTTTGTCTTCTCCGGCATGAAGTAAGAGGTTAGGCTCTGGAAGTTTTTCAAATAAGTCGTAGACACTATCGTCTAACGTATCATCAATGTGATATAAATAATCGTTTTCATTTAGATGTAGATTATCTGTTTTGTACGCCCTTTGTTCTTGAGCTGCCATGCAGACCTGGATGGGATTACCAAAGTCTATAACAGTTTGTAGGAAATTAGCATCAGTAGTGTATGCCTCAAATTTCTTTAAAATCGGTCTTGTTTCAGCATGGATACACTCACATTCTGCTTTCACAACTCCTTTAATACTTTCAGAAGACTGCTCTAGCTGAACAAGAAAGGCTCGAAGTTTATCCATCAGTTTTTGTCTTTTTTCAAGCACTTTGTCCTTTTCTTGATTCAATTTCAATATCACATTTCCTATAGTTTTGTTAGCATGACTTTGCTTCTCTTTCATTTTAGAAATGTGACTTCGAATGATATCTGATGTATGTTCAGTGTCCTGTAGGTTCGTGATATCAACTAGACTTTTACATGTCATGTGTACGCTCCTTACACATTTCAGACAGGCATACACAGAGTGATCAGTGCATTTGTAGATAACCTTCTGATCCACGTGCTCGGGGCACAGAGCTATGGACTGCATCCTTTCAAAGGCGTCTCTGTTTGACGGTACTGCATTCCCTTCAAGCGTTTTGTGATCACGTGTTACTTTAGTTTTCTTGTGATGCTTCAGACAGTTCATACAAAGGTATTCAATGCAGTCAATACAGAAAGACACTGACTTAGCAGAGTCCCCTGTATACTTACATGGATCACAATTGCTGTTAGATACTTGTTGATCTGCTGACGGTCTCCCTGCTACTTCCATGGCTAGGTAGTTTGTTGATCATTAGCCTATCAATAGAATAATTTAGACAATGTATAGTCAGTGGACCAGTCATTGAAAATTTCAATATTAAAAAAGCTCTGACTGAGGAAAAAGATAAAAGAAGCAGGAAACACATATTCAATACCAAAATGTCTGGAGCTGTATGTGCCTCTTTCGACTTTTTTGTCTTCAAGGCATAGGTCATCCTTAATGACACAAGTAGCTTATGAGACAGAGCTACAAGCTTCAACAATAGCCGAATGTAGTCAGCTGTTTACAGGAAATTTTATTAGACGTCAAATACTTGTGGGGATAACTGTACTTTAAAATTCCTAAAGGACCAATTCATGTTAGATCTGACCAACTTTAAGAATGTAACCTAGATTGAAAAATCATATTAGATCCTGGATTTCTGTAATGTTTCAATATTATAATAACGTGTTGCAAATTATTTTAATGTTATCAAAATACTGATGGAAAAAATGTTGAAAAGGAGCACTGGACAGAACTTTCATGCACAACTGACAGTGTAATCTTTGACTGTCGTTCTTATAGATTTACCTTCAAATGAACTTCAGGGACACTATTTATTTTACATCTGATTCTATCATAGGAGATTAAATGTATTTTTGCCTGCATGTCTGACCACATTACATGTATTTGTATTGCCAAAGATAAGGGCTTTATTATCTCCAGGACGCTGACCAAGCAAATGATTTTTTTGCGGAATGAGCTTAGGTTATTCCCGATAGCTTTTCCTTGTCAGTTACCTGTTTAATCCGTTGGAGGTATATACAGAAGGAGCATAGTAGTTAGCCTCTTCAAATCAAACGTATATCGTCAATGAGTGAAATGTTGTTCTTGTGTCCCAGCTATAAGACCAGATGTGACCAATATCTAACTGGCAATTTTTCTGACACATTGTTGTCACAGTGTCACAGCACTTAGTCGTTTAAAGTGCAGCATCCAGAGAATGAAGTTTACAATTATTTCTTGAAGATGACGATCTATTTATTCTTCTATCGAAATCCATTATCGAACGTGACCAAGAATTTTTTACTAAGGACACCCAGGGTTCGTATTTACAAACCATTTAAAAAAATAGTCTTAATTGCAGAAAATTTCTAAATTGAAGATAACAGCTTCTGGTTTGTTAAACAAATGAAACCAAATGGTTCTATCAACCAGAAATTACGTTTCTTTAAAACATCTTTAATTAGACCAAGAACGATCTGAAGAAGGGTCGGTGAACATGGCCTCAGAGGGTAGTAACTGAAAAGAACACACGAGATTTTCATGAAATAGTTGTCGGTATATCTTCGTTCTTCTAAAAAAAAAAAAACATACACGCGTCAAAAAGGGTTACAATCTGAATACTGCATGCATGTTTAACTTTCAAGTAAAAGATGAACATCCTTAAGATTTGTTTTACATAATAAAAGTATAGGCACTCGTTTTTCTGTCTTTTACATCTGTACCTTACCTCTTCCATTTCTGCACATAATTACTATGTTAGACATAGATGTACAAGTTGTAAATGTCATGGAAACCGAGTGCCTATGGATAAAAGTTTCCGTTCTCTCTGACATAAAAGAGTAGACCTGCGACAAGGTATTGTTATAAACCAAATTGCACTGGGTAGGCCTAGTATAGTGGTTCAGTTGGGTGATATCTTTTTAGCTCACCTGAGCACGAACTCAAGGTGAGCTATTGTGATCGATCAATGTCCGTCGTCCGTCTGTCCGTCCGTCTGTTCACAATTACAAGAAAATCTTCTCCTCCTAAACTTACAATCATATTTCAATCAAACTTCACAGAAATCCCTAGGTGATGCACTTTCAAAATACTTCAAAGATTTGAATTCCATGAAGAACTCTGGTTGCCATGGCAACCGAGTGAAAAAAAAACCTTTTAAAAATCTTCTTGTCCAAAACTGTAACGACAAGAGCTTTCATATTTGGCATGTAGCATCATCTAGTGGCCCTCTATCAAAATACTTCAAATTGTGGCTCTAGTGTTGAAATTAGCCCTATGTTGTGGGTTGTCAGATTTTACATAGAGATAAAGAAGGAAATCTTAGAAAATCTTCTTGTCTCAAACAGTAAGGGCTAGAGCTCTCATATTTGGCATGTAGCATCATCTAGTGGCCCTCTACTAAAACACTTCATATTATCTCCCTAGTGCGGAAATTGGCCCTATGTTGTGGGGTCTCGGATTTCACAAAGAGATAAAGAAGGAAATCTTAGAAAATTTTCTTGTCCCAAACTGTAAGGGCTAGAGCTTTCATATTTGGCATGCAGCATCATCTAGATGCCCTCTACTGAAATACTTCAAATTATGGCCCTGGTGTGAAAATTAAACCTATGTTGTTGGTCTTGGATTTCACATAGAGACAAGGAAGGAAATCTTTAAAAACCTTCATGTCCAAATGGTAATGGCCAGAGCTTTCATATTTGGCATGTAGCATCATCTAGTGGCTCTCTACCAGAACACTTCAAATTATGTCCCTGATGTAAAGAATTGGCCCTATGTTGTGGGTTTCGGATTTCACATGGCGATAAAGAAGGAAATCTTTAAAGATCTTTGTCCCAAACGGTAATGGTCAGAGCTTTCATATTAGGCATGTAGCATCATCTAGTGCCCCTCTACCAACATACCTGAAATTATGGCCCTAGTTTGAAAATGGCCCTATGTTGTGGGTTCTCGGATTTGACAGCGATAAAGAAGGAAATCTTAGAAAATCTTCTTCTCCCAAACCATAAGGGCTAGAGCTTTCATATTTGGCATGTAGCATCATCTAGTGACCCTCTACCAAAATACTTCAAATTATGGTTCTGGTAAGAAAGTTAGCCCTATGTTGTTGGTCTCAGATTTCACATAGAGATAAAGAGGGAAATCTTTAAAACTCTTCTTGTGAGCACTCTTGAGACCACATTTCTTGCTAAGCTGAACTGAAAATTGGTTCTAGAATGTCTGTCTCAATAAAATCTCACATGAGTCTGCATTGAATGCTTGTTCGGAATATAATTTTGTCATCTCGTGTAAGAACAACAACAAAGTTGGTACGCATGTTTGTTGCGATATTTCAGAGTACTGTGTTCAAGAACAATAACCCTACCTAGCATGAATTTTGAGTAATTCCACTTTGATCTTTATTTTGATAGTATTGTTTGCTTGTCCAGAGTGGAATTTTGAAGTCTCAAGTCAAATTGTTTGTTGCATTGCCTGCCCTTGGCAACTATTATACCTCCTTTACAAATGGCGGTGGGATTGCATATCTTGCGACAATTTGCCGCTCTTGTTTCATCATCATTAGCCCTTGAACCTCAATATTTGGTAATTTTAAACTTTGTAGTAGATATTTGCCGCTTAGTACTCAGGTGAGCGATATAGGACCATCATGGTCCTCTTGTCTATATTTATACTTGCACTTGTACAACTATATCGTGTGCAGAAAACATGCACATACAGTACATGTGCATACACTCCTATATTGTATTCTTGTGTATAGGAAAATTACACAACTTCATTTTCCTTAGTAGTTGAGTAGTCAAAAACAACTCAAGAGAACACAGGAATATTTAAATAAATCTTACCTTAATTAACAGTCGTGTATTGCTCAAAAGCCTTCGTAATAAGTTGTTACGTGGAGGCGCTTATCTCAAACTTCCTGTCGTTCAGTGCGCTATTCACTTCGTTATCTCGCATTAAACTTTACCACACAAAACCTGAGTTTTAACAGTAGTTGACCTCATCTATATAGATCCAGCTTTTTCTTCTTTGTCTATATAAACGATGCCATCATCTCGGAGGAGTCAATTTTCAGAATCAATCAGGCGTGTACATACCTGTTGTGTAATATTCTCGGCGGAATTTCTATTTTTAGCCACGGGGTCAAGAATGCGTGACATAGATCGAGCAGACGATATCCGATGGCAGTAGGATTGTCAAAACAGGATGGAAAAAGGAATGGTGGAGTAGATGATTCTTTTAGGGTGTAGCACGGCCGATAGCTTCAGAAACAGGGTGACAAAAGGCCTTCTCTTTGTAATCTCTTTCCAGCAACTCAAGAGCGACACGGAAGAAAGTCGGTTTATTTTGAACACGCAAGTTCATCAATTGTAACGATCTTTCTCGAGCAGACGAATTCTAGAGATAGGCTGTGGTGTGGAAAAGGTTTTCAGAAGCAATTTAATCTGTTGCCTACAACTATGCGCTAGACAGCGGGATGGGTGGATTACAAATCTCTCTCTCTCTGTCTCTGTCTCTCTCTTTCTCTCTCTCTCTCTCACACACACACACAGGTGTAAATCCCTTTCACTTTAAAACAGTAGGGTTTAAAATAACGAGGAAACAAGTTTTTTGTACATTTATTTTTTCTCTATCATATTTACAACAACATGATACGTGAAATATATACAACTATTTACATAAAACAATGTAGAACAATCAATTAAAATCCATATGGGTAAGATACATAGTTGTCCCCGATTACTCGTTTGTCAAAAACTAGTCGATAGTCTTTTCGTTCGGTCGAGGTCATTAATTTCACGCTATCCCTTTCTCGTACGATTTTGTGAGCACTCAAAACAGACACCGAAGTATTTTGACTCTCTGTGACAAAGAATTTGAGGACGTCAAAATTTACGTTTAAAAGGTTTTTGTAATTGAGCGTAATTCCTCTTACTTTGCAATGAGTATCGTTACCGTCTCTGTCAGGATATCTTAACCTATATCCATAGCTTTTAGGCCCCCCTGTCACAAAGGTCTGAATACGATTGTGTTGAATTTCGTCTGTCAAGTCACCCAAATAATCACCCAACGGTGGCTTCTGTTCACCTGGCTTTGTGGTAAAAATGACGGAATCGGTGTCAGCGTACATTGCTCTAGACCCTAACTTTTCGAGATGTGAATACAATTTGAGACGAGCCTGACTCGTTGTGTACGCAGCAATGACAACATTGGTTTTTGTGCTGGTTTCAACAAATTCCTCCTTAAGTTTCCATCTCATTTCTACCGCATCGTCAGAAAGAAAGTTGACCGAAGTCACGTCTTCACGATCAGAGGTTAACTTGTCAAAGTATATTCTAGGGTCGTCAATGATCTCCACTTGTTGCATGTTTGACCTTTGACCGAATTTACCCCAGAAGGAGTTTAACATTAGCTTAGCCAGTGCTCTCAATCCGGGATTTTTCCTAATCTTGTTGTAATCGAGACGAACCCCCTCCTTTTTGTGATAGAGATTAATATAAGTTTGTCGATCCTCCTCTGTCTTACACCAGTCGGGCCACCCGCTAGCTTCTTGTTTTATTTTCAAGAAAGTGTTGACATATTCAGTGAACAGCCCTCCAGTCTTAGACTCGGGATCGTATCTGGATATTTTGTGAAAATGCCACACCTCAAATATTTTTTCTACTTTGTAACCCATCGTAACAGCTTTCTTTACCTCATCTGTCACCCAGGTGCCAACAAAGGACCTTTCGTCATCGGTATGAGTGCAAGGTGCTTGGTGTTGAGTCTCTGCACAACTTTTGCAAAGGTGAAACAATAATTTACCGTTCATTTTACAAGGCAGTACAGGATGGAAAAGACCTTTAGGCGGTAGGACTTTGCATTTGATAAGTCCTTCGTAGGAATCTAAATCTTCAAAATTTTCAGTGATAATTTTAGGGTGTCCCACCGGTACTTTTCCCGTCTTATTAACCCATGGATACAGCGAAGTAACGTCAAAATAATCTATTTCCAAATCGTCAGCAGCCTCTTTGTACAAGGTATAGGCCTCAGTTCTTCCGCCGTAAAAGGCGTCTCTTGGTTCCAAGGGCGTAGCAAAACCCAAATGTTCAATAAAGGATTTCATTTCGGGATTTTCGCGACACTCTTTATCAAAGTCCGATTCCCATATAGATCTATAAGTATAACCTTGGTCTACCAAATACATTTGCTTTTCTAAAGTTTTATCAAACAACTCTCCCATCGTCAATTGATTGACAGGATTGACCGTAGATCTTGAAAATATGGTCGGATTTCCGTGCCAGAAGTCTCCGTGGAATTCCATCACAACTTTTTGGCCGTTATCAGTTTCGTAATACCCATCAACGCGATAGGGACCGATGGTCTTTTCTCCGCCATTTTTGGCATGTTGTATGTTACGTCCTTGCACATGTGATATATACTTAATCCATTGTAAAGCTTTGACTGATTGTTTTTGTTCAGGGTTGTAGCCCTTGTGAGGAATTAAGGCAATGGTCTCAGGTTGAAGAAAATTGGTTCTGAAGACCAGATTACACGCCGAAGCTATGGTGATAGACTTTTCAAATGGATCAATACCTGTGATTTCAATGAAGTCTTCTCTAAATTTTAAACAACAACGCCTCAAAATGTCCACGTCAGATCGACAGTAAGCCAATAATTCTTGTTGAAAATCAAACTCGTCATTCTTATGGTTATTTTACCAAGTCAGAAACCTATCTCTATCTGCAGGCTTCATAGAGTCAGGATTATAATAGGCAAGTTCTGGAAGTCTGTCAAGAATTACATACTGGTTTTCTTTCCTGTTGAAAAGGTGCGGGAAGTACCCCTTCCTCAGTTCCTCAAAACCAAACATAGCTGGAAGTTTTGCGAGAGCCATTGGTAAGAAGTTGATAGAGTCTATCATTTTGATTTTGCAACTCTCTACAGTCAAACACATAATCTTCGCACCGTTAGGAATAATCATAGGCATGATGGCATTTCTATACAAATATTGCAAAATAGGATAGGAGTCGTAATACAGTACTGTCAAAGTTTTCTTCGGAAAACAACCATTGACAAAAGTTATCGAGTGTGCTCTCACCAGAGAAGACATACTCTCTTTCACCACAATTCTCACACACACCTTTTCTGTCCATACATAATGAGCATACTTTATGAACCACACACAAATTCGGTTTATGTTCATAACTACCACAGCTAGCTTTCAAACAATGTGTACATTTCCCAAACACATCAGGCGTGTACCCTATTTCACACTGAACTAGATCGTCCTGGGTACATTCAAAATCGAAAAATATAAATGTTTTGGCGTTCTCGATTTCGTCCACTAATTCTTCTTCAACTGACAAAGGCTGTTGAAATGATGGTTCTTCAGGCTGCATGTAGCATTGATGTCCCTGTTGATAGAAGTCTTCACAGATATGGCAGTAAATCTGTCCACACACGTGATTTTTGTCCAGTTTTCTATTCACAGTTTTCCCACAGTCTGTGCATCGATAAATGGATTTACAAGTAGAATTGCCTTTTGGCGTGACTCTGATATGAAGGTCAAAACACTGTTGCCCACGAAAGAATCGACGACACTTCTCACACTCAATCCACTTATCGAGACTTTGCTCATGCACTTTACGGCAAGCATGGCACACGTTGTTACACTTGTGGTCTTCTTTGTGATCATACCCTTTGCAACACTTTGTACAGTAGTAGTTCCTTGACAGGAAAGCTGGCATGCTGGTGATCACATCAAAATGGTTATTATGGTAGTACAAATAGATCTTCTTGTCTGCCTCTGGCCCACTGTAGATAATGCCGTTGAAATGTTCCTGCGACACGACGTGGATCTGGTAATCTGACATAATGGCTTGGAACTTTTTAATCTCTTCGATACCACATATTCCGATCGGTACCCCTGCCTTTTCGTGAAGAGCTTTTGCAAAGGTTTCCTGTAACGATTTGCCCGTTCGAATGCTGTTCCATTTATCTTGTTGGTCAATCTTAGCCTTGGCGGTTACTATGGCCCGAGCACAACACAACTCGTCGTCGTTTCGGATTCGGATGATGCACCTTTTGTTTTCGAGAAATTTCTCTGTATTGACGAACTTGCATCGCTTTCCGGCACCTCCACTTGCCATATCTACAAGGGTCACTTCGATGATTAAACCAGAATCAATAACAAAGTCTTCATTAGATTGTAATACTCGTTCTATTTCGGCCGTGAACCGATCTGCTGTCAGCTCTGTAACCTTCAGAAATGGTATGACAATAGGATAATCTATAGATGGACTTTGAACTGTTAGTCGTACCAAATCTTCAGATTTCGATCCACGTGTCAAGTCTTCAAACAGGTCTGTAAACAATCTCTTGATAGTATCTAGTATATCCTCTGACACTTCGATGTCTTGAAAGTTGATCTGGTAACTAGACGCCTTGGTCCTAAACTTTTCAATGCGTTGCTCTTTGATCTTTGTTATAGTATAAAACTGCCGAAGATCGTCACTCTTCTTGAACCTTTTGGACTGGAGATCATCCCCCCTCTCCTCAGCTGCGGGTCTTTTCTGTCCACCTCCCACTTGATGCTTCTGTAGCTGATGTCGTCTTAAATTGTCAGATCTAGTGAACACTTGCCCACATTTGTCGCAATGCACTGTTCATACTGACATGTCTCTTTTTGTGTCCGTTAAGGTTATTTTTTCTCGTAAACCATTTCCCACATGTGTCGCAAGTAAACTTCTTCCAGTGATTTTCTGTTCGTTGATGTTGCTTAAGCTGGCTGAGCTTTGGAAAACTAGCCCCACATTCTTCACACTGGTAAGTCATGGTCAGGATCTGTGAGTAAAATGAAAACAATGTGTGATTTTATTATAGTTCTTATGTGTGGTTTTCTATAGTGTGGAAAGCGATACTGACAAGAAAAGAATAGACAAAAAAAAAAAATGGCGATACAACAAAAAAGTCAGGCGAGACTATAAATTCAAAAAATTTACTCACTGTATTGAGTTGTAAGTGTACTACTTGAATTCTGTTCTTCTCTCTCTGTCAAACAGAACTCAAATGAATCTGTCTGTATAATTTGGTCCCTTTTATGAAAACGGCTTAGTAAGTGGAGCTGAAATGATAGATTTTGATTGATTAATAGAAACGTGGGTATACATGCAAGAAATGAAAGGCGAGACCAAGAAAAACATCGGGCGAGACTAAGAAAAAGCCAGGCGAGACAACAAAAAAGTCAGGCGAGACTACAAAATTATAATGATACTCACTGTTTGAATATTTTAGCCAGGAACCTATGAACTTCGTTCTTCCCTCTCTGTCAAACAGAACTCAAATGAGACTGCTGTGTAATTTAGTCCCTTTATATAAATACGTCTCAGCAAGTTGAGCTGAAATCACAGATTTTGATTGGTTAAAATAAACTCTTATATATGCAAGAACTAAAAGGCCTATCAACAAAATGATTTTAAGGGGCCAGAGAAAAAGCCAGGCGAGACTAAGAAAAAGGCGAGACTACAAAATTATAATGATACTCACTGTGGTGACGATTTGAATTTCTCTCCTTGATCTTTTGAGCTTGAATGAAGTTGTCAATCTGTAATAGTGTCTTTTGTAGCAACGCCTCAACAAATGATGGTTTGGGCTGAAATAACACATTTTGATTGGTTGAAAGAACCTTTCTTGTATGTCTTTAAAAAAACACTACAAAAGTAGTAATTTTTACAAGATTCAATCATTCAGACGTCGATCGTCGGAGGGGAAACATGTATTCTACACAGTGTCCAGAATGCCACCAAGATTTCTCGAGGAAAGATGTAATGCTGAGACACAAGAGAAATAAGCACAAGGAAACCAGTCATGCGTATCCGCCGCCGCAGGGAGCGCCGCCGCAGGGAGCGCCGCCGCAGGGAGCTCCGCCACCGCAGGGAGCGCCGCCGCAGGGAGCGCCGCCGCCGCCGCAGGGAGCGCCGCAGGGAGCGCCCCAGGGAGCGCCGGGAGCGCCAGAATCACAGGGAGCGTCATGGACTATGCGAAAAAGTCAAGATATGATACTCTACCACCCTTTCACCATGATGATTTCGGGGCCAACATGTAAGTTAATGTTGAGTCAGCTTAATTAAACACAGCGTTCATCTAGAGTATGCTTGTGAATCTTGAAGATCAATAAAGCCTTTTTTCTGTCTATTTCAGCTTGCGGTAAAACGACCTATGTGAAGGACCTTCTTTACCACAATGCAACAAGAATTCAACCGGAAATACAGAGGATCGTCTGGTTATATAAAAGGTGGCAGCCTTTGTACAACGTTATCCATAGAACTGTGTCTCCTAGAGTCGAGTTTATTCAAGGCATACCATCAAATCTGGAAGACGACGACTACTTTGATCCTAGGATTAACAACCTATTGATATTAGACGATCTCTTCGCAGAGGCTGGAAAGGACAAGCGAGTGACAGATTTATTTACGGAGGGGTCCCATCACCGATCTTTGTCTGTCATTTCCATCAGTCAGAACCTATTTGCTTCGAAGGACCCCACCCAGAGAAGAAATTGCCATTATCTCGTACTCTTTAACAACCCCGTAGATAGACAATCCGTGATGACTTTGGCTCGTCAGATGTATCCTGGTCAGAGCGAGAAGATGATGAAAATGTTTGAAAAAGCTACAAAGAAACCGTATGGCTATTTATTAGTGGATTTAAAACCATTCACTCCCGAAAACGACAGATTAAAAAGTGAGGTCCTATGGGCTGACCAACATCTGGCAACAGGAAGACCTGCTTACAACCAATTAGATCACTCCTTTGAGCCTATAAAAGAAGGCAGTCATCCAAAAGCTAGTCATTCTGACGTTGGATTTCAACCCGTTTACATTGAAGAGCAGCAGCAAGAAATAATGGCTGAAAAAAGTCAAGCTTGTGACGATTGCGGACTGTTGTTCGATACCTTTCATGACGTACAGAGGCACGTTAAACGTGGGTGGTGCCCCGAAACTACACAGTCCAAGAAAAGGAAAATAGAGGAAGACACGGATGAAGACGATGGGCCTATAGAAGAAAACGAAGCCTATAACCACCTCTGGAAATTGGCGAAGAAAGAATTCAAAGATAGGTTCGACAGATTATACGATAGATATTTGTCGGATGGAGAAAATGAGAACGATGCTGCTGACATGGCCAGAGATCGTGTGAAACCGGCTGAGGAAAACAATTTCTTCCAGCGATATACAACCTTACTGTAAGTCTACTGGTTCCCCTTGAAAGACAGTTCAGTGCACCAAAATATCGTGCGACAAATCAATCTGCTGAGAGAGAAGGGAGTCAGTCTATCTTCAGCCGTGAAAAGGGTCATAAAGAAGAGTAAAGGTCGTTTTGAAGACTTTTTTGACACAGAAATATCGGACGATGAGGAGAGCGAGAATAACAGTGACGACGAAACAGACAATGAACAGATATAAGAGTATTTTAAACAACAGTGTTCCTTCAGTATACTTTGTGACCTTGCAGTGAACGGACATAGCACCGTGGGAAAATTAATTAAAGACAATTTACTATGACCCGTCTCACCCGGCAAGCTTTGCAGGACCACAGAAACTCTACAGCGTGGTACAAAAAGAAGGAAAATTCGATATTGGCATGTATCGCATTCGTAAATTCCTTCATAATCAAGAATCCTACAGTCTACATAAACCCGTCAGAAGACGATTTCAAAGAAATCACGTGATAAGTGCTGGAAAAGACGATCTGTGGATGGCTGATCTGATCGACATGGTGAAATTCGAAGAATGGAATGATGGCTACAAATACATCCTACTCGTCATAGATACGTTCTCCAAGTACGTCTGGTTACGTCCACTCAAAACCAAAACGGGAGAGGCAGTAGCCGAGGCCTTTAAAGACATTTTCAAAAAGACTGGAAGAATTCCCGCTAAACTGATGACGGATAAAGGTAGGCAACATTTGTTTTGATATAACCAAACATTTTTTTTCATCGGCATGATAATGGCTGAAAATTGTTGAAAGCGGCGGAACAGACCATGAAATAGTAGCATTTTCAATATGAATGGTGTGTAACGAATTTTGTAAGATACCACCTAGTTTCTACAAGAAAGAGTTCATAATAGACACGACCATTTATCTTTTCAGGTCAAGAATTCCGTGCAAGAAAGGTGCAGAGGTTGATGACAGAAAACGGTGTGCGGTATTTTCCCACACAAAACGAAACCAAGGCTTCCACCTCGGAGAGAGCGATTAAGACGATAAAAACGAAACTGTATCGCTATTTTTCCTACAAGGACAATTACGCTTATCTAGCTGTGCTACAGAATATAGCACACAGTTATAACAAAACCTATCACAGAACAATCGGTGTGTCTCCTGCCGATGTGAAAGAAAACAATGCGGAAGAAGTCCGGCTCTCTACATACTTTGCCAGACAGAATCAGACAAAACCCGATTTGAAACGTTTCAAGTATAAAATTGGTGACTATGTGCGTATCAGTCATCTCAGAAACGTATTTACACGAGCCTATGACGAGACTTATTCTGGAGAAGTGTTTCAAGTCTACAAACGGTACCACAGAGGAATACTACCGATCTACAGACTCCGTGACCTCCAACAAGAAGAAATCAAAGGAACGTTTTATGAATCCGAACTTCAGAAAGTAACCGTCGATCCGGATCAAACGTGGAAAGTGGAGAATGTATTGAAATCCAGAGGCCGAGGAAAAAACAAACAATACTTTGTGAAATGGAAATATTATCCCAAGAAATTTAATTCTTGGATCAGTGCTAGTGACATTGAATGATATGTTGTAAATATGTGTATGTAAATACTTGTAAATAAATATGTGAATAACAAAGCTCTTGTTTTCATTCCCCCCCCCCTCCCCCCACTTTTCAACCTTCCAGCTCAAATAGGTTATTGATAAAGGGTTAAATACGCAGCACACTGTACATAGCTTGAAGTTACTCCAGTGTGACGATGTAAACATTCAACTTTCATGAACCTGTATAAATCGTCTGCTGTTGAAAACGATGTGATCTGCTCCGCTGTCAGGTATCGATTAACTGTTGCAGTGTGACTAGAGTCCGACAACTGTCTTCTGATTGGTTGACTAGAGCTAAAAGCGCTTTTACATAAAATCCAGTACTAATTTCTTACCGTGATAAAATCGTCACTTGGTAGTATTTTCGCTAGGCGTTGAATAATGCTAATGGATTTAAAGTGATGTTCACTCAACAGTATCTTGCAGTGGAATGAACGTAATATCGGAAAAAATCACTCTTTTATAGGATTGTTATAAACGTGTCTGGACATGTAAAAATTATCCGGCTTAAACTCGTTTTAACTGGCTAATTACGCCATTTCCCTCATTGGGCGCCAAATGTAACAGGTGGTGAAAAATATCGGGGCTCGACCGGGATTCGAACCCAGGGCCTCAGGAATACCGTTCCTGCACTCTAACCAACTGAGCTACCGAACCACATGTCGATACGGCCGCACGATATCATGGCCAACTTTATCGTGCAAATCAAACCCGGTAACTGTGTTTTGACCGTGGTGTAAGCCAATTAAATTATGAGAGTTTGATCCCTTTTGGCCGTGAAATCGATCACATACGGAATTATATATTGACTGGCGATCTCTGCAAACCCTTTGCTCTTATAACCCGAATTTCGCGCTTCGAGTGTAGAGGGTGTCAATTTATTGGAAACAACTCTGCGGGATATCTGGGGTTGTAAATTACTGGGGTACCAAAATTTGTAGGATTTGTTTTCCTTTCAGGTCTTGCAATTTGATCTACCTGAAATTTTACCGAAAGCACGCGTTTGAAAAATTATGGTCAGATATAGAAATGCTTTTGACCGGCATTTGCTCTTTTTCAAGCAATGTTGTCATGCCTTAATTGATACAAATTGAATAATTTGAGCCATATTTATTGTGTTGTCTACAACTGCTTTAAATATTGGGACAGTCATACATTGCCAGTTCCTGAAGAGTTAAAAAAAAAAAAGAGAAAAATATCCGCAGTACAAGTTTCTTATGATGAGACTAAAGCCGGGGGAGGAGCGCGACACGAACGCTCGAAATGTAACAGCACATATGTTTACTGCATCTTTGGAATTTTATCTCTGATTTTTTCATCATAATTTTGAATTCAATCTCTGATATTTTTATTGATTTATCAACAAAAATGGTACAATAGTAAAAATACTTCGGTTGGATATATTTCTGAATAGCTACCCACAAAGTTAAGGATATTATGAAGAGGCTTCTCTTGTTACAATGTTTTTGAAACCATTAATTTCCAACCTGTAGCATAGAGCTATTACATAGTCAACAGACGGCATTTTATTGTAATTGTTTTGCATAGCATCGTCACAAATATATGTACGTACATGTATATTAGGCTGGGGAAAGTGTGGTGGTATATCAGACCACACTGATATCGTCTGATCTATCATAAACAAACCAACCGTATACAAATTATATTTTTTAACCTTTATGTTCAATAGGTCAGTTCTTTTTAAAATAAATTTCGTCATTTTTTAGAAGAAGTCAGTGGTTTTGTGAGCACACGGTAAACATAAATCAGCCTGCACAATATTGTTGGAAAATCAAAATTATCTTCAGGGAAGTCAGAAAGCTTATTTATTGTTCTTTAATATGGCGTAGTTTTCAGTCATTTAGAAAATACATGTTTAGCCCTTTTTACACCTTTTTAAAGCAACTATCGTATTTTCTTTCTTTTTCCCTGATCGTTTGCATTGTGCCGGAGTTCTCCGATGATGACGGAGTCTCAATATTAGATAAGACGCCTATAGGGTAACTTGATTGGTGTTACGTAATGGTATACATTGATACATTTATACGGGGTAATCGGAAAGAAAGTACATGTATCAGGAAAAAAATCAGACTTCTTTCGGGAGAGGAACTATATAAGCTTTGATGCTTTCGTTTCAATCCTTTTCGCAATACATGTTGTTGTAAATGAATGATGTTAGCATATTGAATAAATTAAAACTAAATGTTTAAACAAAGATCATAATTTTTTTACGAGATTATTTATAAGGATTTAAAGTCAAGTTTAACAAGATCTTGAATAAGGAAGTCCAATTTGCCGCCTTCTCTTTTTAGCTCTTTACTTGCAAATGTGTCATGATCAATGCATTTTCAAAAGTATTTTATGGCGACAGCTCACATATTCAAATTTCCTCGCTATTTTCAATCTGATCGCATGTATTTTCTCCCTCTCATGTGTTTTCAAAAGTCAGTAATTTAAAACCTTTTCCCATATGGAGAACTTTTTGACTTCACCAACTTAGAAAAAAAGCAATTTCAGAAAATAAATCAAATGTAGCTAAATTGATATTCTTCACTTTAAAAGAGTAAAAAAACATTGTAGGAAAAGGAATCAATACTGGATATTGGTATTTATCCTTTTCTCACAATGTTTTCAAAAGGTTTTATGCAGGACCGTTGAAATATAGTACAGTAAGCTGTACGGGTCACATCAATACTCCCAAAACGCAAATTGTTTTCTGCTGATTTCAGTCACATATTGATATTGCAACGTCAATTTTTTTTAAGCCAAAAGAATTTCGACACATAAAATAAAACCGATTCGGCCCAGGATCAGACTGCTTGTTTTGTACAGTTTGTTACTGGTCTATTGACTGCATAATTATTATAATGATCCAATAGTACAACAAATTCAATCTTCTTCAGAAAAAAAAAAAATAAATAAATAAAAATAAAAAAATAAAAATGCAATTTAAAGAAATTTATGCTAACTAAATTGAAATTATTTTCCAAAAAGAATTAAAAAAAGACGATACTGGGAAAATAATGGTTTTTACAAATCTCTTAAAAGTTTTCACTGATGCAAATAACAGGATCCAGGTTTAACAAAACAATACAGACAAGGTTATCATGTCATCAGTTCTTATCTTCCCTTTATCCGTTGCTAAATCTTTTCACCCAGTCTTAAAATCTCACTTTGCTCGGTACTGCATTTTTTATACAAAAATTAACGCTAGTGTCGTTCTTAAACTAAAATGGACGCAAGATCTCAATTTCACAAATGTAAACGAATACTTTGATCATAATCACAACAAAACATAGAATACTTCAAGACGTTATATATGGAGGGGAATATCCGCCAAAATTCTATTTGTCTACATGACATTCTTATTTGTTATTATTACAAGTTCATTTGTTTCTTTCTTACATCTTGTATGAATATTGTATTTAATATTTCATTATTGCTACTGCATACTGTTTTGTGACAATTTCATGTTTCTATCTTCCTATTGCCTGCATGATTATTGCAACTTGATACTGGCTAAATTGTGTTTGTGTTTATTATGAATTGTTGACTCTTCCTTGTTATTTCCTACTCCGTTATCGAATTTGATATTCTTCCAAGTGCTTAGTGCATGTTTGTGAGAAATTAACTGTCCTTTAGACCAATAATAATTTTGGCGGATAGCGGACAAAATGCTATTCTTAGGCAGGGGAGATAACCGTGTCCTCTTTACAATTCTATCTATAATCAAGTTAAAAAATTATGGATCCCCGAGCATCTACTCTTCAATTTTGAGGTAGCCGGTGTCTAGGTAAATCTTTCATTTGATGTAACCAAAGACACTTATTTATAAAATGAAAACTTGGACCCTCGGAAATTGCTTCAAATAGCAGAGTGCTTAGAGAATGGCAGGGTTTTAAATATTTCGAATAAATTAACATCAATCATTACACAAATGCTAGTGCAGTTGTCTCAGCGGATGTCAGACACTTAGACCCCTGACCATTTAGACCCCTTAAAATTTGGGTGACAATTAGACCCCTGAGACACATAGACCCCTATTTTAGTGAGACACTTAGACCCCTATTTTCAAAAAGAAAATTCACATATTAATTGACTATGTTTATGGATTGTATTACTTGTAAATCTTGTCTTGAAACAAAAAATAATATTGATACAGAAATGAACTAACAGTCAACGGAAAATTTAAATAGGCACCTCTATTTTTAGTTCTTTTCCTTGGTATGCTAAATGCTTTTGTTTTTCAAAACTCCACATAATGTTTGGTATTTTTAGTAGAATATGGGTATCAAACTTTTGTCTGGTTAGTTAAAGTCAATGTATGACTTTAGTACATAGATTAATTACCTTTATGAATTTTTATGAACCCTTTACCACACAGTGCCGACTTTTGACGACCCTGAGAAAGAAGCCTTTTGAAAACATTGTGGGAAAAGAAGAAAATGCTGGTAACCAGCATTGTCTCCTTTTCCAACTATGTTTTCCATCCTCTTCCATATAAACTTTGAATTTTAGTCACTTTTATTTTGACCTCTGCAAAATATAATGCTTTCAATATATTTGGACCACTGAGTCTAAAATTTTTTCGCTTACTATAGAGCTAATAAGCCATAATAGTAATAATAGTAAAGGTTGAGGCAGAAAGAGTTAAGGGGTCTCTGAAAGGATGTTTCATGATCCAATTAACACTTTTGACTGGGGATAGATAAGATAAGGACAATAAATTAATACAAAGGGATATCCCTTTTTTCATCATTTGAATTTATAAATGCTCTTAGTATTTATCTATCCACCCTTCTTTCTTTCTACCTATATCTCTTTTCAATCCTTCAGTCGTCATTAATAAATCAAATAAAAATAAAAATAATAAAATTATGGAATCGTCCACATTGAAAGCATTTGCAGACAATAAGTTAAATGTGGTTAAAATGATACAATATGCCTCTAAAAGGGTTGAAAACATTGTGGGAAAAGGAGACAATGCTGGCTGCAAGCATTTTCTCCTTTTCTCATGTTTTTAAAAGCCCTCACCCTCAGGATCTTTTGGAGTCAGGATTATGTGGTTAAAGGGTACAAGGAGAACTTCTCAGTCATGAAAAAAAAAGAAAAGATTTTTATATTGTACAACAGCTTTCAAATTTTAGATTTGTAAGTTGAAATTTTGTGAAGGGTAGAAAACATTGTGGGAAAAGGAGAAAATGCTGGTTACCAGCATTTTCTCCTTTTCCCACAATGTTTTGTAAAGGCTTCTTTCACAGGGTCGTCAAAAGTAGGGATTGTGTGGTAATGGGTTAAATCATAGTTAGTATAGGAGAAAATGCTGGTAAGCAGGATCTTCTCCTCTTCCCACAGTGCTGTCTAACTTTCCCAAATCCAATTTGTTATTTCTATGATCTTTTTCATAAAGGTGTGAATAGGAAAATACAGGTAAATTAAACAACAATAAAAAAATCCAACAATATTTCATAAAGGTGTGAATTGGAAAATACAGGTAAACGAACAATAAAAAAAAGCCAGGTTACTGCAAGAACTATTTATAAAAAAAAATACACCTAATTTTCATAAAGATGTGAATTGAAAAACAAATTCTAATTTTTTTTAAATAGAGGTAAATTAAACAACAATGATTAAAAAAAGACCAAAAACGATCTATGTCCCAAAAATGGAAATAGGGGTCTAAGTGTCTCCAGTGTTAAGGGGTCAAAATGTCTCAAAGGGGTCTAGTTGTCACCCAAAAATCAATATTTTAAGGGGTCTAAATAGTCAGGGGTCTAAGTGTCTCACTCCCGTCTCAGCTAATTTGTAAACGTACACGAATCACTGGATTACCGGACTATTGAGAGACAACCTCGCTGATCACAATTTTAACATTTGAAACACGGAGTGAAATTTTGGACAGTGAACTCTTGATGAAAGGGTTAAAAGTATAGTGCAAGAGTATCCCAATATTAGCTACCTAACAGTTTCCAGTATGATGATCGCCGAAGAGCGCTGTCTGAAGGAATGCAGAATAAGAATTGCTGTCAGAAATGCAGACCCAGAAAGAGTGCTTTCTAGAGGACTGTTCTTGACTGCCTGTGTACAGCGCAGGACATATAGCATGAGAGGCCCTCAGGCATTTTGGCATATTGATGGAAATCAGAATTTATAGGTAAACCTGACAAGTAACATTATTATAAATCATTATCTGTTCTTTAATATCTCTTCTCTTGACATTAATTTACATGCAACTGATTTCCAAACGACAATATTTTAGGCTTGTCCAAATTGAAAGCACTTGTAGAGGATATATCAAACATGACTGAAAAACTTAAATTTGTTTTTGGAAGGGTTGAAAAAATTGTAGGAAAAGGAGAAAATGCTGGTTACCAGTACTTTCTCCTTTTCCCACAATGTTTTCAAAGGGCATCTTTCTCAAGGTCGTTAAAAGTCAGGATTGTGTGGTAAAGAGTGGAATTAGATTTAGAAGTATTGTAGAAAATGGATCAAAGCCTCTGATAAAGATAGATGAGGCTTGGAGTCATGTTGTGTGAAAAAGAGGTTCACAACCATCGAACTCGTCCAGTCTAAAAAGTCATAGCTTGTTAGGGGTCAATATAGTTGGTTAACCCTTTACCAAACAACAAATTTTTTGACCAGTCCAAATTCAAAGCAGATGAAAAAATAAAGGTAAATCAAAAACTGAAATTTGTTTCCACTTTCCAGCAGGGTAGAAAACATTTAGGGAAAAGAAGAAAATGCTGGTTACCAGCATTTTCTCCTTTTGCCACAATGCTTTCAAAAGGCTTCTACCCCAGGGTTGTAAAAACCAAGGATTGTTTGGTAAAGGGTTAAACAATTTTGTTTAGATTTGAAAGTGAACTTCTTTGAAATTTAGAGTTTTTAAAGGAATTCAATTCTGTGAACTATGTTTTGAAGAAGACCTCCAGAGTTACATTTCTGCAAATACTGGTTGATTATATAATTGGCCTTGGAGTTAGGGAGATGTTTCTAACCATTCTTTAGTAATTAATGACCAATCGGCAACAGACACAGGCTCCCCTTGGGCACCTTGTAATGAGAAGAGCTAAACAGAGATAATACTACCTAGCACTTTCTGGCAATCTCTTTAGTGTTACATTGTAACATCCATTCATTGGCCTGGTCATCCATCCAGGTACAAACTCAATGTACATTGCATAACTATCACAGAGGAAAATACATTATATTTATAGCACATCATTGTAAAGATAGCTCCACAGCAACGCAGGTTTGAAGTGCTTATACATCTAACCCCTCTCTGTGTCAATATACCATAGGGATTTGCTCAATTTATTTTTAATTTTTAATTAAATCCTTAATTCTGCAGAGTTGAGAATGTCTATGATGTGCATGTGAGTTTTTTGTTTAGTTCCATAATACCACATACCCCAGCACATAGTAAAGAAGGCATTTCAAAACAGTATCAGACAAGATTGCTCATACATTTCAGCAGTTTGAACTATTCCTGCCTTGACTTCAAGTCAGTGGAGTAATATAAATAAAATTCAACACATGCAGCTTAAAAGATTTGTAAATGGGAAATCAAAGAAGCTTTAAATGTCCTGGAAAAGTTAAAAATTTACACATGAAATTAAGAGTTCATAGAGGTATGTACTTGTCAACACACATAAAATTGTTTTCTGCTTTCACTTAACACTTTACTTCATAGATACTCATTTCTACGCATTGCTTGTAGAAGCCTTGGGAAAACATTGTGGCTAAAGGTGAAATTGCTCGTAATGAGCAATTTCACCTTTTGCCACTATGTTTCCTACACTATCAAAAGGTGTCATATACAGATAAGAAATGGCTTCATCCTTGCTGTTATTTAGAGTCAATTAGAGATATCATAGAAATGCCTTATGGGGTAAAGGGTTAAACATTTCTTTTTTCATAAAGTAGAATCAGATGTATTTTGATTTCAGATGGTGGATGGTAACTTATTCATGGAGGAATAAGTGGATTCCAAAGAATGCCAGTCTTTTTAAAAGTGAACAACAGTAAATGTCCTACCGATAAATGCTTTCCTGGAGGCTGCACAGACCGACGGTTTGAAACACAGAGTTTGATCTGATAAGGTGGTGAAAATGTCCATGTGGCAGAATATATGCTTAGAATGAGGGGATTCCAAAACAAACTATTTATTGCAGGACTCGGTGTACACAGTCAAAGGTGTGTATTTGTTTATAATTGCATGTTATTTAATAGCTAGTGTTTACAAACATTAACTTTAGTGTAAAAAGGAAAATTTAAAATTCTTCTTTGAAACTGGAAGGCATATAGCTTTGATATTTGTTAGCTCACCTTAGCACAAAGTGCTAAAAGTGAGCTATTGTGATTGCCCTATGTCTGGCGTCTGTCGTCCATAGTCCAGCATCCATCGTCCGCCAACAATTTCTTTCAACATCATCTCCTAAGCCACTTGGCCAATCTTGATGACTCTTGGCAGGGATATTCCTTTGGTGAAACTTTACCAAAGTTGTTCAAGGAATTGAATTTCACTCATAAGCTATAGTCTAAGGCAGGGCTCCGGAAATTTTTCGATCTAAATCGGTCCAGGCCATACCCACCCACCCCCCACCCCCCGCGCCGACCTATTCCCCACCCCACCCCCACCCCAGGTTTCTCTATTTTTGTTCAAATTTACACAATTGAGAATGACTCTTAAGGTGAGTGTTCCAGGGCCAATGGCCCTCTTGTTACATTATGTAGTATCTCTGTGAGTATTGAAGGTATTTACTTGAAACTGGGCATAAGTGATAACTATCAAAAGAACATATGCCATTAAAGTAGGCAATTCAAAATATTTTTGACAAAATTAGACCCCTACAGGTTCAAATATTTACTGAAAGTCAAGTAACTACAGCCCAGTGTTGGCACCTACAAGTGGTGCTCTTATTAATCATCTCAGCAGGAAGTACAAAGTGAGCTACATGTATTAGGGATTTAGCTGTCTTGCATTCCCCAATGTGAATATAATATATACAAAATCTGTCTGTCTTCATCCAATCCAGAGAGACTTCCATGCAAAATATAAACCAAAATTACAAATACAAAAAGGGCTTAATGGAATGAATATTGTATCAAGGGTAATTATAACTGAAATTGGTTAGACTATAAGAATAGTTTGAAGTTTTATCAAATATGTACAGGGGTCACAGAAATTTGACCCGGAATGCTGTACCATAAACTGCAAAATGGGCAATGCCTTAACCCATTACCACACAATCCCTACTTTTGACGCCCCTGAGAAAGAAGCCTTTAGAAAACATGGTGGGAAAAGGAGAAAATGCTGGTAACCAGCATTTTCTCCTTTTCCCACAATGTTTTCTACCCTTCACAAAACAAATTTCACATTTTCAGTCACTTTTATTTTGTCGTCTGCAAATGCTTTCAATTTTGACCAGTCTAAAATATTGTTGTTTGGTAATGGGTTAACTCTTTACCAAACAACAAAGTTTTGGACTAGTCCAAATGGAAAGCATTTGCAGATGACAGAATAGATGTGACTCAAATATTGTAATCTGATTTGGGAACGGTAGAAAAAGATTGTGGTAACAAGCATTTTCTCCTTTTCCCACCATGGTTTCTAAACTTTCAAAGAAAACATCCTAACTTGTGTAATTGAATTTGTCATCTGCAACTGCTTTCAATTTGGACCAGTCCAAAATTTTGTTTGCTTGGTAAAGAGTTCAGCAAAAATGAAACTGAGAAACTTTGGATAAATAATGATAACCTGTTGGGTTACCACATCTTATGTTAAATAACAAGTCATTTATATAAGGATCTTGATGTGAAAACAGTGTTTTATTTTTCTTTATAGTTTTGAGCGACTATGGAGAGAACTATGGAATTGTGTGAATACAACATTCTACTATCTATTTTACTGATTGGAGGACCAGGAAATTTTGCAAACAGACTATGAAGTACATCTGTTAATGATACAAGACCATTAAGACAGATTTTGCTGCAATGCAGAGATGCCCTTTTCAAACTGAAAATAATAGAACTTCCATGCAACTTTGGTTAGGTGGTCGACTTAACTCATAACCAAACAACAAAATTTTAGGTTTTTTCCGAATTGAGGATTTGCAGAAGACAAAATAAAAGTGACTGCAAATTTGAAATTCGTTTTGTGAAGGGTAGAAAACATTGCAGGAAAAGGAGAAAAATGCTTGTGACCAGCATTTTTAACTTTTCCCACAATGTTTTCAAAAGTTTTCTTTCTCAGGGTTGTCAAAAGTCGGTATTGTGTGGTAAAAGGTTACAGATTTTGAACCAAATGTAGAAGTAAGTTATGTACACCGGGTAACAAAGTTGTCCGTAATAAGATGATTGATTGGTCGATAGGCAATATGGAATTTAGACTGTGATGTATTTTAGCAGCAACAAGATGCTTCTTAATTTGGTAATTAAGTATGGTTGAATACTTAATTTAGGAATTCAGGAAATGTTACCTGAATTCCAATTTGAATATTTCCGTTCAGAAGTCAAAGATATACATGTATTTAGCAATGAACAGACATGTACAACAATTTTCACAGATTTCACCAGCAACTTACTAACTCTTTATCCCCAACTTTTTGTACATGAAGTATGTTGTTTTTTTTTCAGATAGTGATTCATTTGATGTTAATAGTTATGCTCACATGAGTGGAATTTTAAATTCAAAGTGAGGTTTTTGTCATTGAGATTTTTTCCCCCAATGCCTTTTTTATGCCAATGAATAAAACTGCTTGTACTGCCTGACATTGTTCATTGTTTTCAAAATCCCTCTTTTTCAGGGTCATGAACGCTTAAATTTGTGTGTTGTTGCACATTAACGAGGAAAGAGAGGAAATTGCTTTTGTGAGAAAACCAATAAAAATCGTCAACAAAGTCAGCCGATGCTGTCATAGTATTGAAATCGTACTGAAAGTGGGGTAAAACACCCTAGCCCAGTACCACACAACCCCTACTTTTGATGCCGCTGAGAAGGAAGCCTTTAGAAATCATTGTGGGAAAAGGAGAAAATGCTGGTAACCAGCATTTTCTCCTTTTCCCACAATGTTTTCTACCCTTCACAAAACAAAGTTCAACTTTTCAGTCACTTTTATTTTGACGTCTGCAAATGCTTTCGATTTGGACAAACTTAAAATTTTGTCGTTTGGTAATGAGTTAAAAGGGCTGCAAAAAATTGTTCATCTGTGCCGAGACAGCGACAAACTCGGATTTGCCGTGACCAGGATTTGAACGCGAGATGTCGCGGCCATAACGCGAAGTACTTACTACTATACGATCACGGCGCTCATTACTGAACTTAGATTATCTCAGTCTTTGAAACTTTTAAAACATGAAAGAAACAGACGCTTTGCTACAGAATCCCGAGTTTCCCAATATGTCTTAGGGTTTAACACCCTTTTTAACATTATTTCAGTTGTATCGCGGCACTGAGCCAGGCCGGGTAGCTCAGTGGTTAGCGTATCAGACTCATGACTTGGAGGTTGCGGGTCTGATAACCGATCGCGGAGAACATTATTTCCAGCGATTTTTCGCGTATTACTTCCGATGCATTTGAGAAAAGTAGTCAGTGGCTTTGGACAGAAATTTGTGTCAGTACTGGTGTGAAACCGTCAGGAAACACATCGGTGGTTACTGACCGGTATTGCATCAATTCCCGCATAATGATCCCGCGCGCTTTCGTAAAATATGCTATAAAATTATATCGTGAGAATTACACATATCGTGAGAATGACATACTCAAAGGGAGAAACTATTATTATAAAAGCGCCCTCTGGTATCATAATATGACTTGCCGTATGCATGTAAATGCTATTCTTGATAGTGACTACTTCGTTCGTCTTATTTCAACTACGTAACATAGTTTCACCTCAATATTATCACAAAACCGCCTAGTTTTCGCCAGAATATGCACAAACAAGTAGAATGCAGCATTCTAATGATAAGCAAAACACACATAGGAAACAAAAAGAATTTTCGGAATAAGGAAGTAAGATGAATGAAATTCATATTGTCAAGAAGGATAAAATGAATAGAAGTACGCATTACTAAATAACAACTTTATGGAATACACACTCAAAGAAGACAAATAGAATTAGCATCAAAATCATGAACTAGCAATAATGACGCATGAGATGTAATATACAAGTAAGATGTAAGAAAGAAAACAAATCAGCATGTAATTTGCACAAATAAGAATGTCATGTAGACAAATAGAATTTTGGCGGATATTCCCCTCCATAGTTATAGATTTTTTGCTTGCAATTCATTTTTATGTTATTTAGCGTCAAAAACGGCGCAAGAGCAAATTTCTTAAACCTTTATAGAAATAAGAAGGAGAATGGGTCAGTAACTTTAAATCAAAATGGACGCAACTTCCCATTTTGCTACAGGAATTAAAATTATATTGAAGTAAAGTAGAGATATTACAGAATACTTCACGACGTTATAGATTTTAATCATTTTAGAAGAAAAATGTGTTTTAGTCGATCAAAAAATTTTCCCTTCTGAATCCTATATGACAGGCCGTTATCGGAAATGCTTTCGGACCAGATAATCGATAAGTTCCAAGGAGAGTAACTCTTGCTCGACCTGCAGCTGAAAGTTGGGGATGATCACCAAATACCTGCACCCGACTACATTATAGGTATACCTTTATATCTATCTGTGGGATAGACCAGTATACTACAATCGGATAGTAGAGAGCATGTTTAGACTTGTTAAACCCCACAGTCATTTTTTATATTAAAGAGAGAGAGAGAGAGAGAAAGAGAGAGAGAGAGAGAGAGAGAGATTATGCATTGAACAACATGATGAAAATGAGAGAGAGAGAGAGAGAGATTTGTAATCCACCCATCCCGCTGTCTAGCGCATAGTTGTAGGCAACAGATTAAATTGCTTCTGAAAACCTTTTCCACACCACAGCCTATCTCTAGAATTCGTCTGCTCGAGAAAGATCGTTACAATTGATGAACTTGCGTGTTCAAAATAAACCGACTTTCTTCCGTGTCGCTCTTGAGTTGCTGGAAAGAGATTACAAAGAGAAGGCCTTTTGTCACCCTGTTTCTGAAGCTATCGGCCGTGCTACACCCTAAAAGAATCATCTACTCCACCATTCCTTTTTCCATCCTGTTTTGACAATCCTACTGCCATCGGATATCGTCTGCTCGATCTATGTCACGCATTCTTGACCCCGTGGCTAAAAATAGAAATTCCGCCGAGAATATTACACAACAGGTATGTACACGCCTGATTGATTCTGAAAATTGACTCCTCCGAGATGATGGCATCGTTTATATAGACAAAGAAGAAAAAGCTGGATCTATATAGATGAGGTCAACTACTTTTAACGACCCAGAAGAAGGCCTCTTTTGAAAATATTGTGGTAAAAGGAGAAAATGCTGGTAAACAGCATTTTCTCCTTTTTCCACAATATTTTCTACCCTATATGAAACAGTTTCTTTAAGTCAAATGACAATTATTTTGTCTTCTGCAAATGTTTTGATTGAGTAAAGTGTACCATTTTGCCGTTTTGAAAAGAGTTCAATACCGTTTCACGCTTTTTGTAACGTGATGTTAATTTTTACTAATTTTTACGAGCAAAACAGATTTGTGAAGATTTGACACATAAAAAAAAAACTCGAGATTAACTAACAAAGAAATAAAACGGTTGTGTATTAACAAAGGGTTTAACTATATGGAGGGGAATATCCGCCAAAATTCTATTTGTCTACATGACATTCTTATTTGTTATTATTACAAGTTCATTTGTTTCTTTCTTACATCTTGTATGAATATTGTATTTAATATTTCATTATTGCTACTGCATACTGTTTTGTGACAATTTCATGTTTCTATCTTCCTATTGCCTGCATGATTATTGCAACTTGATACTGGCTAAATTGTGTTTGTGTTTATTATGAATTGTTGACTCTTCCTTGTTATTTCCTACTCCGTTATCGAATTTGATATTCTTCCAAGTGCTTAGTGCATGTTTGTGAGAAATTAACTGTCCTTTAGACCAATAATAATTTTGGCGGATAGCGGACAAAATGCTATTCTTAGGCAGGGGAGATAACCGTGTCCTCTTTACAATTCTATCTATAATCAAGTTAAAAAATTATGGATCCCCGAGCATCTACTCTTCAATTTTGAGGTAGCCGGTGTCTAGGTAAATCTTTCATTTGATGTAACCAAAGACACTTATTTATAAAATGAAAACGGCATAATACCGTAAAACGCCCCGCCATAAATCGCGAAAACCCATGAAAATCAAAATTATGTGTCAAAAAAAATGCAACTGGTTTATGGATTCATTTCGTATACATCAAATACAATTTTTTTCAACGGAATGAAGCCGAAAATTTCATTAAATTTCTTCTTTTAACTCAAAAAACAATGTCACATGTAAGCATTGAGTGTATAGCAGAGGGGCGTTTTACGGTATTATGCCAAATTAACATCAATCATTACACAAATGCTAGTGCAGTTGTCTCAGCGGATGTCAGACACTTAGACCCCTGACCATTTAGACCCCTTAAAATTTGGGTGACAATTAGACCCCTGAGACACATAGACCCCTATTTTCAAAAAGAAAATTCACATATTAATTGACTATGTTTATGGATTGTATTACTTGTAGATCTTGTCTTGAAACAAAAAATAATATTGATACAGAAATGAACTAACAGTCAACGGAAAATTTAAATAGGCACCTCTATTTTTAGTTCTTTTCCTTGGTATGCTAAATGCTTTTGTTTTTCAAAACTCCACATAATGTTTGGTATTTTTAGTAGAATATGGGTATCAAACTTTTGTCTGGTTAGTTAAAGTCAGTGTATGACTTTAGTACATAGATTAATTACCTTTATGAATTTTTATGAACCCTTTACCACACAGTGCCGACTTTTGACGACCCTGAGAAAGAAGCCTTTTGAAAACATTGTGGGAAAAGAAGAAAATGCTGGTAACCAGCATTGTCTCCTTTTCCAACTATGTTTTCCATCCTCTTCCATATAAACTTTGAATTTTAGTCACTTTTATTTTGACCTCTGCAAAATATAATGCTTTCAATATATTTGGACCACTGAGTCTAAAATTTTGTCGCTTACTATAGAGCTAATAAGCCATAATAGTAATAATAGTAAAGGTTGAGGTAGAAAGAGTTAAGGGGTCTCTGAAAGGATGTTTCATGATCCAATTAACACTTTTGACTGGGGATAGATAAGATAAGGACAATAAATTAATACAAAGGGATATCCCTTTTTTCATCATTTGAATTTATAAATGCTCTTAGTATTTATCTATCCACCCTTCTTTCTTTCTACCTATATCTCTTTTCAATCCTTCAGTCGTCATTAATAAATCAAATAAAAATAAAAATAATAAAATTATGGAATCGTCCACATTGAAAGCATTTGCAGACAATAAGTAAAATGTGGTTAAAATGATACAATATGCCTCTAAAAGGGTTGAAAACATTGTGGGAAAAGGAGACAATGCTGGCTGCAAGCATTTTCTCCTTTTCTCATGTTTTTAAAAGCCCTCACCCTCAGGATCTTTTGGAGTCAGGATTATGTGGTTAAAGGGTACAAGGAGAACTTCTCAGTCATGAAAAAAAAAGAAAAGATTTTTATATTGTACAACAGCTTTCAAATTTTAGATTTGTAAGTTGAAATTTTGTGAAGGGTAGAAAACATTGTGGGAAAAGGAGAAAATGCTGGTTACCAGCATTTTCTCCTTTTCCCACAATGTTTTGTAAAGGCTTCTTTCACAGGGTCGTCAAAAGTAGGGATTGTGTGGTAATGGGTTAAATCATAGTTAGTATAGGAGAAAATGCTGGTAAGCTGGATCTTCTCCTCTTCCCACAGTGCTGTCTTACTTTCCCAAATCCAATTTGTTATTTCTATGATCTTTTTCATAAAGGTGTGAATAGGAAAATACAGGTAAATTAAACAACAATAAAAAAAAAACAACAATATTTCATAAAGGTGTGAATTGGAAAATACAGGTAAACGAACAATAAAAAAAAGCCAGGTTACTGCAAGAACTATTTATAAAAAAAAATACACCTAATTTTCATAAAGATGTGAATTGAAAAACAAATTCTAATTTTTTTTAAATAGAGGTAAATTAAACAACAATGATTAAAAAAAGACCAAAAACGATCTATGTCCCAAAAATGAAAATAGGGGTCTAAGTGTCTCCAGTGTTAAGGGGTCAAAATGTCTCAAAGGGGTCTAGTTGTCACCCAAAAATCAATATTTTAAGGGGTCTAAATAGTCAGGGGTCTAAGTGTCTCACTCCCGTCTCAGCTAATTTGTAAACATACACGAATCACTGGATTACCGGACTATTGAGAGACAACCTCGCTGATCACAATTTTAACATTTGAAACAGGGAGTGAAATTTTGGACAGTGAACTCTTGATGAAAGGGTTAAAAGTATAGTGCAAGAGTATCCCAATATTAGCTACCTAACAGTTTCCAGTATGATGATCGCCGAAGAGCGCTGTCTGAAGGAATGCAGAATAAGAATTGCTGTCAGAAATGCAGACCCAGAAAGAGTGCTTTCTAGAGGACTGTTCTTGACTGCCTGTGTACAGCGCAGGACATATAGCATGAGAGGCCCTCAGGCATTTTGGCATATTGATGGAAATCAGAATTTATAGGTAAACCTGACAAGTAACATTATTATAAATCATTATCTGTTCTTTAATATCTCTTCTCTTGACATTAATTTACATGCAACTGATTTCCAAACGACAATATTTTAGGCTTGTCCAAATTGAAAGCACTTGTAGAGGATATATCAAACATGACTGAAAAACTTAAATTTGTTTTTGGAAGGGTTGAAAAAATTGTAGGAAAAGGAGAAAATGCTGGTTACCAGCACTTTCTCCTTTTCCCACAATGTTTTCAAAGGGCATCTTTCTCAAGGTCGTTAAAAGTCAGGATTGTGTGGTAAAGAGTGGAATTAGATTTAGAAGTATTGTAGAAAATGGATCAAAGCCTCTGATAAAGATAGATGAGGCTTGGAGTCATGTTGTGTGAAAAAGAGGTTCACAACCATCGAACTCGTCCAGTCTAAAAAGTCATAGCTTGTTAGGGGTCAATATAGTTGGTTAACCCTTTACCAAACAACAAATTTTTTGACCAGTCCAAATTCAAAGCAGATGAAAAAATAAAGGTAAATCAAAAATTGAAATTTGTTTCCACTTTCCAGCAGGGTAGAAAACATTTAGGGAAAAGAAGAAAATGCTGGTTACCAGCATTTTCTCCTTTTGCCACAATGCTTTCAAAAGGCTTCTACCCCAGGGTTGTAAAAACCAAGGATTGTTTGGTAAAGGGTTAAACAATTTTGTTTAGATTTGAAAGTGAACTTCTTTGAAATTTAGAGTTTTTAAAGGAATTCAATTCTGTGAACTATGTTTTGAAGAAGACCTCCAGTTACATTTCTGCAAATACTGGTTGATTATATAATTGGCCTTGGAGTTAGGGAGATGTTTCTAACCATTCTTTAGTAATTAATGACCAATCGGCAACAGACACAGGCTCCCCTTGGGCACCTTGTAATGAGAAGAGCTAAACAGAGATAATACTACCTAGCACTTTCTGGCAATCTCTTTAGTGTTACATTGTAACATTCATTCATTGGCCTGGTCATCCATCCAGGTACAAACTCAATGTACATTGCATAACTATCACAGAGGAAAATACATTATATTTATAGCACATCATTGTAAAGATAGCTCCACAGCAACGCAGGTTTGAAGTGCTTATACATCTAACCCCTCTCTGTGTCAATATACCATAGGGATTTGCTCAATTTATTTTTAATTTTTAATTAAATCCTTAATTCTGCAGAGTTGAGAATGTCTATGATGTGCATGTGAGTTTTTTGTTTAGTTCCATAATACCACATACCCCAGCACATAGTAAAGAAGGCATTTCAAAACAGTATCAGACAAGATTGCTGATACATTTCAGCAGTTTGAACTATTCCTGCCTTGACTTCAAGTCAGTGGAGTAATATAAATAAAATTCAACACATGCAGCTTAAAAGATTTGTAAATGGGAAATCAAAGAAGCTTTAAATGTCCTGGAAAAGTTAAAAATTTACACATGAAATTAAGAGTTCATAGAGGTATGTACTTGTCAACACACATGAAATTGTTTTCTGCTTTCACTTAACACTTTACTTCATAGATACTCATTTCTACGCATTGCTTGTAGAAGCCTTGGGAAAACATTGTGGCTAAAGGTGAAATTGCTCGTAATGAGCAATTTCACCTTTTGCCACTATGTTTCCTACACTATCAAAAGGTGTCATATACAGATAAGAAATGGCTTCATCCTTGCTGTTATTTAGAGTCAATTAGAGATATCATAGAAATGCCTTATGGGGTAAAGGGTTAAACATTTTTTTTTTCATAAAGTAGAATCAGATGTATTTTGATTTCAGATGGTGGATGGTAACTTATTCATGGAGGAATAAGTGGATTCCAAAGAATGCCAGTCTTTTTAAAAGTGAACAACAGTAAATGTCCTACCGATAAATGCTTTCCTGGAGGCTGCACAGACCGACGGTTTGAAACACAGAGTTTGATCTGATAAGGTGGTGAAAATGTCCATGTGGCAGAATATATGCTTAGAATGAGGGGATTCCAAAACAAACTATTTATTGCAGGACTCGGTGTACACAGTCAAAGGTGTGTATTTGTTTATAATTGCATGTTATTTAATAGCTAGTGTTTACAAACATTAACTTTAGTGTAAAAAGGAAAATTTAAAATTCTTCTTTGAAACTAGAAGGCATATAGCTTTGATATTTGTTAGCTCACCTTAGCACAAAGTGCTAAAAGTGAGCTATTGTGATTGCCCTATGTCTGGCGTCTGTCGTCCATAGTCCAGCATCCATCGTCCGCCAACAATTTCTTTCAACATCATCTCCTAAGCCACTTGGCCAATCTTGATGACTCTTGGCAGGGATATTCCTTTGGTGAAACTTTACCAAAGTTGTTCAAGGAATTGAATTTCACTCATAAGCTATAGTCTAAGGCAGGGCTCCGGAAATTTTTCGATCTAAATCGGTCCAGGCCATACCCACCCACCCCCCACCCCCCGCGCCGACCTATTCCCCACCCCACCCCCACCCCAGGTTTCTCTATTTTTGTTCAAATTTACACAATTGAGAATGACTCTTAAGGTGAGCGTTCCAGGGCCAATGGCCCTCTTGTTACATTATGTAGTATCTCTGTGAGTATTGAAGGTATTTACTTGAAACTGGGCATAAGTGATAACTATCAAAAGAACATATGCCATTAAAGTAGACAATTCAAAATATTTTTGACAAAATTAGACCCCTACAGGTTCAAATATTTACTGAAAGTCAAGTAACTACAGCCCAGTGTTGGCACCCACAAGTGGTGCTCTTATTAATCATCTCAGCAGGAAGTACAAAGTGAGCTACATGTATTAGGGATTTAGCTGTCTTGCATTCCCCAATGTGAATATAATATATACAAAATCTGTCTGTCTTCATCCAATCCAGAGAGACTTCCATGCCAAATATAAACCAAAATTACAAATACAAAAAGGGCTTAATGGAATGAATATTGTATCAAGGGTAATTATAACTGAAATTGGTTAGACTATAAGAATAGTTTGAAGTTTTATCAAATATGTACAGGGGTCACAGAAATTTGACCCGGAATGCTGTACCATAAACTGCAAAATGGGCAATGCCTTAACCCATTACCACACAATCCCTACTTTTGACGCCCCTGAGAAAGAAGCCTTTAGAAAACATGGTGGGAAAAGGAGAAAATGCTGGTAACCAGCATTTTCTCCTTTTCCCACAATGTTTTCTACCCTTCACAAAACAAATTTCACATTTTCAGTCACTTTTATTTTGTCGTCTGCAAATGCTTTCAATTTTGACCAGTCTAAAATATTGTTGTTTGGTAATGGGTTAACTCTTTACCAAACAACAAAGTTTTGGACTAGTCCAAATGGAAAGCATTTGCAGATGACAGAATAGATGTGACTCAAATATTGTAATCTGATTTGGGAACGGTAGAAAAAGATTGTGGTAACAAGCATTTTCTCCTTTTCCCACCATGGTTTCTAAACTTTCAAAGAAAACATCCTAACTTGTGTAATTGAATTTGTCATCTGCAACTTCTTTCAATTTGGACCAGTCCAAAATTTTGTTTGCTTGGTAAAGAGTTCAGCAAAAATGAAACTGAGAAACTTTGGATAAATAATGATAACCTGTTGGGTTACCACATCTTATGTTAAATAACAAGTCATTTATATAAGGATCTTGATGTGAAAACAGTGTTTTATTTTTCTTTATAGTTTTGAGCGACTATGGAGAGAACTATGGAATTGTGTGAATACAACATTCTACTATCTATTTTACTGATTGGAGGACCAGGAAATTTTGCAAACAGACTATGAAGTACATCTGTTAATGATACAAGACCATTAAGACAGATTTTGTGCTGCAATGCAGAGATGCCCTTTTCAAACTGAAAATAATAGAACTTCCATGCAACTTTGGTTAGGTGGTCGACTTAACTCATAACCAAACAACAAAATTTTAGGTTTTTTCCGAATTGAGGATTTGCAGAAGACAAAATAAAAGTGACTGCAAATTTGAAATTCGTTTTGTGAAGGGTAGAAAACATTGCAGGAAAAGGAGAAAAATGCTTGTGACCAGCATTTTTAACTTTTCCCACAATGTTTTCAAAAGTTTTCTTTCTCAGGGTTGTCAAAAGTCGGTATTGTGTGGTAAAAGGTTACAGATTTCGAACCAAATGTAGAAGTAAGTTATGTACACCGGGTAACAAAGTTGTCCGTAATAAGATGATTGATTGGTCGATAGGCAATATGGAATTTAGACTGTGATGTATTTTAGCAGCAACAAGATGCTTCTTAATTTGGTAATTAAGTATGGTTGAATACTTAATTTAGGAATTCAGGAAATGTTACCTGAATTCCAATTTGAATATTTCCGTTCAGAAGTCAAAGATATACATGTATTTAGCAATGAACAGACATGTACAACAATTTTCACAGATTTCACCAGCAACTTACTAACTCTTTATCCCCAACTTTTTGTACATGAAGTATGTTTTTTTTTTCAGATAGTGATTCATTTGATGTTAATAGTTATGCTCACATGAGTGGAATTTTAAATTCAAAGTGAGGTTTTTGTCATTGAGATTTTTTCCCCCAATGCCTTTTTTATGCCAATGAATAAAACTGCTTGTACTGCCTGACATTGTTCATTGTTTTCAAAATCCCTCTTTTTCAGGGTCATGAACGCTTAAATTTGTGTGTTGTTGCACATTAACGAGGAAAGAGAGGAAATTGCTTTTGTGAGAAAACCAATAAAAATCGTCAACAAAGTCAGCCGATGCTGTCATAGTATTGAAATCGTACTGAAAGTGGGGTAAAACACCCTAACCCAGTACCAACAACCCCTACTTTTGATGCCGCTGAGAAGGAAGCCTTTAGAAATCATTGTGGGAAAAGGAGAAAATGCTGGTAACCAGCATTTTCTCCTTTTCCCACAATGTTTTCTACCCTTCACAAAACAAAGTTCAACTTTTCAGTCACTTTTATTTTGACGTCTGCAAATGCTTTCGATTTGGACAAACTTAAAATTTTGTCGTTTGGTAATGAGTTAAAAGGGCTGCAAAAAATTGTTCATCCGTGCCGAGACAGCGACAAACTCGGATTTGCCGTGACCAGGATTTGAACGCGAGATGTCGCGGCCATAACGCGAAGTACTTACTACTATACGATCACGGCGCTCATTACTGAACTTAGATTATCTCAGTCTTTGAAACTTTTAAAACATGAAAGAAACAGACGCTTTGCTACAGAATCCCGAGTTTCCCAATATGTCTTAGGGTTTAACACCCTTTTTAACATTATTTCAGTTGTATCGCGGCACTGAGCCAGGCCGGGTAGCTCAGTGGTTAGCGTATCAGACTCATGACTTGGAGGTTGCGGGTCTGATAACCGATTGCTGAGAACATTATTTCCAGCGATTTTTCGCGTATTACTTCCGATGCATTTGAGAAAAGTAGTCAGTGGCTTTGGACAGAAATTTGTGTCAGTACTGGTGTGAAACCGTCAGGAAACACATCGGTGGTTACTGACCGGTATTGCATCAATTCCCGCATAATGATCCCGCGCGCTTTCGTAAAATATGCTATAAAATTATATCGTGAGAATTACACATATCGTGAGAATGACATACTCAAAGGGAGAAACTATTATTATAAAAGCGCCCTCTGGTATCATAATATGACTTGCCGTATGCATGTAAATGCTATTCTTGATAGTGACTACTTCGTTCGTCTTATTTCAACTACGTAACATAGTTTCACCTCAATATTATCACAAAACCGCCTAGTTTTCGCCAGAATATGCACAAACAAGTAGAATGCAGTATTCTAATGATAAGCAAAACACACATAGGAAACAAAAAGAATTTTCGGAATAAGGAAGTAAGATGAATGAAATTCATATTGTCAAGAAGGATAAAATGAATAGAAGTACGCATTACTAAATAACAACTTTATGGAATACACACTCAAAGAAGACAAATAGAATTAGCATCAAAATCATGAACTAGCAATAATGACGCATGAGATGTAATATACAAGTAAGATGTAAGAAAGAAAACAAATCAGCATGTAATTTGCACAAATAAGAATGTCATGTAGACAAATAGAATTTTGGCGGATATTCCCCTCCATATAACTATACATGTTCACGTTTCACTTAATTCACGCTTCCGTGGTTATCTGTAGGTAATCAAAACCCAGTTGTGTAGAGTTGTAATAAACATGGTATCGGATCATCAAAAAACGTTGTTTGGTTGGTTGGTTGTATTGGGGTTTAATTGGGGTTTGGTAACGAGTTGAATAGATGTGTATTGTATAATGTATCTATGTTAACTTTGCTGAATTACGCCGCCTTCCACTTTTCTGTTTTCAGTAGTCGTACTACATATCACCTTTGCCATATTGTTTTTATAAGTTATTACCAAAGAAGTACCAAAATTCGCATGTTTTCAAAGGCTTTATTTTGAAAAAAAAAAAAAATTGACTTCTGGGTGATTTGTCTCCTTTTGCTACAATGTTTTTAAAAGCCTTGATACGAAAGTAGTTTGATAGTTTGAATACCATATAAACACCAGAAAAATAACTCAATCTATTCTCTCAACAATAGAATTATCCCAATTTCGTTAAAAAATGGACAAGATCTTCAATCTTCAATCAAAACAGGTCACGTATAATTTTCAATTACAGAATAGCTTCTTCACTCTCTTTCCCGCTTGATAGTTTCAATTAAATGAAAAATCACGTTGACTACTCTGTTATTTCATCATTGATATTTTGCAAAGTGTACATTGTTTACATTGAAGCAAATAAATGTATTGTATTGTATTGTATTGTATAATGCCACTTTAACAGCTAAGGTCATATCATGGCGGTCGGTGACGCCTACATGTGTTTCATGACTTCTCATACCAGTACTAACAACTTTCTTTCCAAAGCCACCGACTACTTTCTCACATGGTTTAGCAGAGGTGAGAGGTGAAAATACACCGGAAAGAAAGTTCGCCTCAGCCAGTTATCGAACCCACAACCACCGGGTCATGAGTCCGACACGCTCACCACTGAGCCACCCGGGTGGGCACGTTGTTTGGACATGGGGCGCCTAAAGCATTGAAAAAAAAATGGGAACGGTTTTCACGAATAAATGAATGTCCTATAGGCAAATTCAAATGTAAATATGAAAGGAAATTTGACTCACTCGATGACATTAAAGAGCTTCAAAGTAGCAAACGGGGCCGAAATTGAATTTTCAGGTGAAAAATTGGAGTCACACGTTAAGGCACACTGAAGTGAACTGTGAAACATCGGCGGTATCAGTAATTCAACAATCGTGTTAGCTGTTGGAAATGGGACACTAATAGCATTAATAGCAAATTTTATGCCATCGGCATTTCATAACATATGTGTATTTTATTCTGGCGCTGAACATTTTAATGAGCTATTTCTTACTGCATTGTGTTATTAGTAAGAAAACAAGAGGGCCATGATGGCCCTGAAATCGCTCACCTGAGTTTATGGACCAAACATGAACCATCTAGTTTCCAAGTGACCTAGTTTTTTATCAGACATTACCCATCATCAAACACTTTTGAGATATCAATAAGACAAACATTCTGACCAAGTTTCATGAGTATTGGACTGCAAATGTGGCCTCTACAGCGTACAAAAGGTTTATCTAAGATTTCACCAAGTGACCTAGTTTTGCACGTGACAATTACCCATTATCAAACTCTTTTGAGACATCACCAAAACAAACATTCTGACCAAGTCTGAAGAGTATCAGGCAGAAAATGTAGCCTCTAGAGTGTACACAACATTTTTCTAATATTTGACCCACTGGCCTAGTTTTTGATTCCACATTATCCATTTTCAAACTCATTCAAGGTATCACCAGGACAAATATTATGAACAAGTTTTAGGAGTATCAGACTGAAAATGTGTCCTCCAGAGCATACAAAAGGTGTTTATAACATTTGACCTATTGACCCAGTTTTTGACCCAACATGACCCATTTTCAAATTCATTCAAGATATTATAAAGGCAAACATTCTGACTAATTTTCAAGAGTGTTGGACTGAAAATGTGGCATCCAGAGCATATACAAGGTTTTTCTAAGATTTGACCTGGTGACCTAGTTTTTAACCCCCAATGACCCATTTTCAAACTCGTGTAATATATCATCAAGGCAAACATTCTGACCAACTTACAAGAGTTTTGGACTAAAATTGGGGCCTCTAGAGCCTACAAAAAGTTTTCTAACATTTGACCTGGTGACCTAGTTTTTGACCCCACATGACCCATTTTCAAACTCGCCTAAGATATCATAAAGGCAAATATTCTGACCAACTTTCAAGAGCTTTGGACTGAAAATGTGGCTTCTAGGGCGTACACAAGGTTTTTCTAAGATTTGACCTAGTGACCCACATGACCCATTTTCGAAATTATCTAAGATATCATCAAGACAAACATTCTGACCAACTTTCAAGAGTTTTGGACTGAAAATGTGGCCTCTAGAGCATACACAAGGTTTTTCTAAAATTTGACCTAGTGACCTAGATTTTGACCCCACATGACCCATTTTCGACCTTGTCCGAGATATCATCCAGGCTAACATTCTGACCAATTTTCATGAGTATCCCACTGAAAATGTGGCCTTTAGAGCTTACACAAGGTTTTTCTAAGGTTTGACTTAGTGACCTAGTTTTTGACCTGGCATGACCCATTTACAAGCTCGTCCTAGATTTCATTGAGGCAAACATCCTGACCAACCTTCATGAGTATCGGACTGAAAATGTGGCCTCTAGAGCGTACACAAGGTTACAATCCTCCCCAAAAGAACTTTGCTGTCAGTCTGTCCATTCTTTTGTCGAACCCTCTTTCAGTTTGTGTTGGCACATTTTTCTCCTGGTACATATATCGTCATTTATTATCATCGTAACATTTGCCTTTGGATTATTTCTTCCAATTTCATACATGTTGTGACAAGCACGTGCCGTTACGAGTTGCAATTAAATCAGTTTTCTCTCAGCAGATGGGTTTCCGAAATCTGTGGTCTCTCAAATCATCTAGCTCACGCTGACCGATTAACAACTTCACCTGCTTGATAATATGATCAAGAAGCAAATATGCAAGAACCTTCGACGAGCAGGGCAAAGACCCAAAAATGAGCTTGAAGAATGCTTGGACTGAGATACATGTAAGAAAAGGGACTACATGGCCATAAGTTGTGGATTGTTTTGAAAGGTTTGATAATTTTTGTAGAAAGAACGTATATATCGAGGTTATCAGACTTGATATTCACTTAGTTGATGAATTCATGTAGTTGATGAATCTTGCATAATGCAGGGATACTAGCAAAGTAAGTCAAAATTTACACGGTAAATAATTTAAATCGTTTGACTGAATACCCATTCGAATCGATGTACAATTAACGTTAGGAGCTTGAAACACGGAAAATAGTTATACATGGGTAGCAACTTTGAAGAAAATAGCCACATGTCTAGAGTTCTAGGCCCAACTTAATGATAGACATGTATTCAGAGAGTAACCAGATATAAGGAAGTGGATTTTTTTCTGCCGGAAAAAAGGGCTGGGGGGGGGGGGGGGCTCAGCTCCCCCAATAATTTTTGAAAATCATAGTAACTAAAATATGAGTTTTTAGCGCAATGCAATTACCACGCAAAAAATCTCAGTATTTCGAAGTTAGCCCCCCAATCTTGAAATGCTTCAGGACTACGTGGCTGATATGTGTATATGGAGTGCAACACGCGAAAAGGGTCATTCGGACATTTGCGTAAAGTGTCGTCTCTGATCAGCGTGTGCAGTCCGTACAGGCTAATCCGAAACGACACTTTCCGATTTTATGTGATTTTCTGTTTTACCCAAGTCTACTATAGCACAAAATCTAATGTAGTCGTAAAGTGCCGTCTCGGATTGCACTCCATATATGATCATATATCAAGTGAAATGGGTATTTTCAGTGTGTGAATGCATAGTTATATAGATATATGGATAAATGTACCGAAAATTTTATTGTCATTTTTCGACGTTCAAAGGAACTTTTACCTCAACCAGTCAACTAATCACCTGCTCAACCAGTCTGATTAACTCTTTACTACACGAGAAAATTTTAGACTGGTCCAAATTGAAAGCATTTGCAGACTACAAAATAAAGGTGACTAAAAAAATAGAAATTTGTTGTGGGGAGGGTAGAAAATACTGTGGGAAAAGGAGAAAATGCTGGTTACCAGCATTTTCTCCTTTTCCCTTAGTGTTTTCAAAAGGCTTCTGTCTCAGGGGCGACAAAAGTAGGGATTGTGTAGTAATGGGTTAAGCAACCGATAAGCCACTTGTCCCACATTATAATGAAGTAATATACATGTAGCAAAAGAGATATATGAATTATCTTCTAAATGAAACAACGGGTAAGTCGTTTATTTAACAGAATTTAAAATTTGAATTATCGATGGTGCCTCTTACCAGTACTTTAGTGACAGTATTCCAGCACTGAGCTGCGGCGTTGCTCAGCACCAGCGCTTCTGTTTGTGATGACTGCTTCTGTTTCAGGGTCGTAAAAACCGGGGATTGTTTCGAAAAGGGTTAGATCTAATGAGTATAGTTATATTTATCTCCGAGATGTTTCTGTGTTGGTGTGTTTACCAAACGATTTATTATACAAAACGTACACTCGAATTATGTTTGTCTGTTCACTAAATAAACCGTTTATAAAACAATGCATACCCAAACACGCTAGTTTATTGTTTTGAGTGGCAATCCACTTTTAAAACTGTTATTCTAACATGATACGCGAAGTCGGCTCTATAAATACTGTGCAACAAAAGCGTGGTAAAATCTGCGACATTCCATGTAGAGTGACGTCATTCTATATCGAGTGACGTCATACTGTAGAAAGGAAGTAAGTGAGTTATTCAGTTAAGAAATAATCTTCTTCCTATCGTGGTTTATTGAACGATAAACCACGATAGGAAGAAGATTATTTCGATTCTAACATGGCCAATTCTTAATGAAAGGAAAACAAGTTCAAACTTCGAGTAAACACGCGGATGAAGATTACGTTCCATTGAATAACCCACTCATTGAATGACGTCACTCGATGTAGAATGACGTCACTCTGCATGGATTGTCGCAGATTGTACCACGCTCTCCTTGCACTCTGTTTATAGAGCCGAATTCGCGTGTCATGTTAGAATGGAGCATAATCTTCATCCGCGTTTTACTTCTTCTTTCTATCGTGATTTATCGTCTAATAAACCACATTGTGAGTTATGGGACGCAATGAAAAAGGCAGTCGGGCTATCGTCCTCGTGGATTATTTAGTGCTTCATAACTCACAACTGTGGTTTATTGAACGATAAACTACGATAGAAACAAGATTATTTCTTAAATGTAAGATACACGATTAGCTTCCAACAGCACACACTCATAAAGAGTCAAACTTCTTTTTGCCCCATTATTTTCATGTAAATGAAGAATCTTATACTATTTTCTATGGTAGGCCTATTGGAATTTCACTAAGACCACGGGGGCTGGTACAATTGCCTTTGCTGTCTTCGAAACATTTTAACTAGAAATAGGCAAAACTTTGTTTTCAAGGCAAGGGTAAGTTTGTGCATATTTCAATATATTACTACAAATTCAGCATCATTAAACAACTCTTAAATATGCAATAACATATTCTGTCGTCTGAGTATAAATTCATAAACAAAGGCATATGGCTGATTTTCGTTCTTAAACACTCAAATTGATGATGCTTTTTTTTTGTAACGATTGCAAATTTATTGACTTCATTAGTTTCGGACAAATTATGAAACACCAGGGTTCCTATTCACCAACCATTCTTGAGAATATTCTTAGTCTTATTCTCCAAGGTTTTCCATATTTGTAAGTAACACAACATCTGATTGTGTTGCTTACAAATGTAGAAAATTCTGGAGAATAAGACAAAGAACGTTCTGAAGAATGGTTGGTGAATACGAGCCCAGGGACTCAGTCACTGACGCCACGCCCCGAGAAGAAATGCTATTTAAGTTAGGTACACATAGTAAAGGCATTTCTATGGTATCTCTAATTGACCCTAATTAACAGCAAGGGTGAAGGAGTTTTTTATGTATATACATGTATGGTACCTTTTGATAGCATAGAAAACGTTACGAGCAATTTCACCTTTTGCCATTATGTTTTCCAAAGACTCCTTCAAGCAATGCGTAGAAATGATTATCTATGGAGTAAAGGGTTAAATAAACAACAGATGTGAATTAAGAGGCACACTAAATAATCCACGAGGGCGATAGCAATATGAGATGATGTTATGTTACGATAAATTTGAAAGTAACTTAAGTTCTGATTTCGCTTGGAGAATAACAGTATTCTTAAGAATGGTTGGTGAATGCAGGCCCTGATTGGTCGATACAATAAAATCTTTTGTTTGTTGGTTTTTACACATCTCTCGTTTATTGCCATCAATGAAGTGTGTAAAACAGTTTTTGAAAACATCAGTTTTAGGACATCGTATTTCTAACATTAGCAGCCCATACCTTCATTAGACTGGCTTTTACAAATCAGGAAAACTTCAAGGACACGAGTAAAAATGCTGAAATTGAACAAAAATGTTCTCATTCTTCGTCTCGTTGGTGGGTTTTCTTACCTTAGCACACATACACACGCACACAGACACACAATAAGTTCATTGTAAACCCCTAGGTCTCTGGCCTAAAACAAAATAACATATGATTAAGAAATATTTTGTAAGATCTTCGTATGCTTACACTCTTTTATTGATACTCTCCATTAACAATGTAATACATACAACAAAACAAAGAAAACATGTGGATACTTTGTAATATGATTTGCACACATTACACAAGATCAGACAGAACAATGTGTATAATTTTATCTTGATCTACGCCATCTACTAAAGCACAATAGAGTGAGTTGAATAAATACCAATGGGCCTCCCGCCAAAAATAGAGCAACATAGATATGGAAAAATAATCTATTTTCTTTTTCACCTATGATTCTATATTAGAAATACTCTCCATTAATTTGTTACCCTCGTAACATAGTAACATAGAAAAAAAAGTCTTTTGTGTTTATCGTACCTCATTTTATTATTATTTCTTTTTATTCGTACATTTTTTGAAGAATTCATGTACAATAAAACAAAACTATGAGAACAAGGAAAGAGAATTAACAATAGCAATCTTTGAATGAAATTAGAAGAGGGTGTGAAAAAAAGGGAATAGAGAGAGAGAGAGAGAGAGAGAGAGAGAGAGAGAGAAGGGGGCAAACAAAAAAAGAGACAGACAGACATACATAAAAACTGATGGACGGACGGACAGACATACAGTCAGACCGTCAGATAGGGTAAGGGGCAGTGGAAAGAGAACAATGAGAAAGAAAACAATGAGAAGATGAAGCAGATGGGTAATAATGATTGGGGAGGGATAGGAAAAGAAGCAGAGGAAACACAAGGAAGAAGAAAAGTATAGGATGGTTTGAACAGAAAGGCTTTCATATATATTAACCAAAACATTCATAATTAATACGAAGAATAGAAAATGTACAAAATATTACACACCTTAAAATCATTACCACACAATTCCTACTTTTGACGACCCTAAAAAAGGATTCTTCAGAAAAAATTGTGGGAAAAGGAGAAAATGCTGGTAACCAGCATTTTCTCCTTTGCCCACAAAGTTTTCTACCTTTCACGAAACAAATTTCAAAATTTCAATCTCTTTTTATTCTGTTATCTGTAAATGTTTTCGATTTGGAAAAACTTGAAATTTTGTCGTTTGGTAATGAATTAATATAATACACCATCAGCTTCTCCTTATGTACAATGAAAAAAAAAATATTATGTACCAATATGCCTACAGCCCAAAATATAGCAATAAACATAAACACTTTGGGTAATCCTGTTCCTTTTCCCTGATTTATTGATACCTTCCATCAATGTTGTAAATGGTGCTAATACAGTGCTACATACCACACTCCACGGCTCATTATCGCTCAAGAGCTTTTTGATCAGGACTTTGGTATTTTTGAACCACGCCTTTTCTTGTAGCAGCTCAGTATCGGGTAAAAAGATCCACAATTTATAGCCTTTTACATGCGGTAGAGACACACAAGGTATCCATGTTTGTAGATTAAGTTTTATAGGTAATGCACAATTACGCAAAAAAAAAAACTTGTTTAGATAATTAAAGGCTTGTTTGGATAACCAGACTGAAATACATTTAGTATTTACTTGATTGAATGATGATATTCTAAGATTTACATCGTCTTTGTTACGAAGGTCCTTGGATGTTGGCCGAGTGGAATTTGTCTGGTCATGGGATCTCTTAGTTGATGTGCTTGTGTATTTCTGTGAGTTCTTAGTTCGTCACCTGTTTAACCAGTATAGTATTCTCCACACCCATTGCACGTTATAGCATAATTATATTTGGCCTCACAGCTCATGCCTGCTTTTGTTTGGAAAACTTTCCCATTGAAGTTTTATGGACTTCTATTTGCCATATATAGATATCGGCTAGATATTTAAATATATATCTTTTCAATGATGCGTGTATTTGCAATTTAACCTTTTTATTTATTTATATCAACATGAACTGCGATTAGGACACCCACAGTTTGTGACTTTTCGTTGATCATTACTATTTTCTGTGAATTTCGTACGTGTAAGTAGGTTCCTCTGAATTAGGCAGCTGTCTTTTACTTTTGATCGATCTGGTTCTGTTAAAAATATCTTTCGCTGTCTTATATCTGATAAAGAACTTGTAAATCATTTGTCAAAAATGCAAAATATTTCTGTATACTGTGGGTTGAATATTGCAACAGAAGAGATTGTGCTTTCTTTTGTGGGTTGGTCTTAAGTTGCAATTGTATTAGGGCATCCCCCGGGAAACTTCCAACCTTCTTTATACCCTATTCAATTAGCAACATAGGTATTTTCATGAGATTTGTGTATGTTTGAACTCCTATAGTCGTTTGATTCTGATAACCTGAGTTTAAAAAAGTCTGATATCCTATGGGAAAATGTGTGTGGAATACTTTTATTTTTGCTTTTAGGGTGATAAGAAAAATAGTTTACTTATTGTCAAGTGTCTTTTGTTTAAAAGCCCAGTAAAGGCCAAATTATCAAAGCAGGTGTCATAATACATTAAAATTTAATTCATATCATTTAAATATATCTAAAATATTGTGGAGATGACCGTCTTTTATCTTGTGGTCGAGCCAAGTTTTAGTCGCTGGCAGGAAAAAAGAATTTTTAAAATCAGGCAAAAGACACAGCTACCTGACAGGTTTTAACCTAGTTTTGAAATTAACTTTTCTTTCAGCAACTAATGTTTGGAGCAACAATGATTTCCATACTTTTAAATGGTATAATTCAAATTCAAAATCATTTAAACATCTGTTTTGTTTATTTTTGGACAGCAATGTTACTTTGAAGATAAATGTAATTATTTCAGTTCATTCATAATTATGAAAATGTCATAAACTTATTAACGGATGACCAAATAAGAAACAAATCTAGTATAAACGTGACTTACATTTCAACCGTATTTTCAATGTTCATCTTACACTATGGTCATGGAAAGAGAAGGACATTCATCTGTTGACAGAGAAAGTAGCTTTCTTCCAACGAGCGAAAAATGTAGTGTCTTTTAAGATGAGCATCATGTTTTTTTTTCTATATATATAATGTTTATGTATAAAGAGTTGCAAAGGAGTTCTTTCGATGACCGTTGGCTCAAACATAGATAAAAGGATTTATTATATTGAATTCTAGGATGCTAGACAAACTTTATTGTAATTAGTGGTAAAAGACTTTTACATAAAGAGAGCTTGTGTTGCTTGTAAATTGCTTCGGATAATTTCGCTCCAAACATCCCTAAGATTGCCAGTACTAATGTTTCCCGCCACTATTAGATACTCACAAGTTGTTATTTGCCATTTGTTATAATAGAAATATGAATGAGCACTCTCTTTGCCAAGTACAAAAGAATTTCTTTTCATGTTTCTGAAGTTCACTCCCGGAATTTTCCGTACAAGTAAACCATACATATATACATCGTCTACCAAGAAAAGTGGTGTAGATTTAGCGGCTTCGTAAACTAATAGTGTATGGAGGGGAATATCCGCCAAAATTCTATTTGTCTACATGACATTCTTATTTGTTATTATTACAAGTTCATTTGTTTCTTTCTTACATCTTGTATGAATATTGTATTTAATATTTCATTATTGCTACTGCATACTGTTTTGTGACAATTTCATGTTTCTATCTTCCTATTGCCTGCATGATTATTGCAACTTGATACTGGCTAAATTGTGTTTGTGTTTATTATGAATTGTTGACTCTTCCTTGTTATTTCCTACTCCGTTATCGAATTTGATATTCTTCCAAGTGCCTAGTGCATGTTTGTGAGAAATTAACTGTCCTTTAGACCAATAATAATTTTGGCGGATAGCGGACAAAATGCTATTCTTAGGCAGGGGAGATAACCGTGTCCTCTTTACAATTCTATCTATAATCAAGTTAAAAAATTATGGATCCCCGAGCATCTACTCTTCAATTTTGAGGTAGCCGGTGTCTAGGTAAATCTTTCATTTGATGTAACCAAAGACACTTATTTATAAAATGAAAACTTGGACCCTCGGAAATTGCTTCAAATAGCAGAGTGCTTAGAGAATGGCAGGGTTTTAAATATTTCGAATAAATTAACATCAGTCATTACACAAATGCTAGTGCAGTTGTCTCAGCGGATGTCAGACACTAAGTGTCTCCAGTGTTAAGGGGTCAAAATGTCTCAAAGGGGTCTAGTTGTCACCCAAAAATCAATATTTTAAGGGGTCTAAATAGTCAGGGGTCTAAGTGTCTCACTCTCGTCTCAGCTAATTTGTAAACGTACACGAATCACTGGATTACCGGACTATTGAGAGACAACCTCGCTGATCACAATTTTAACATTTGAAAAACGGAGTGAAATTTTGGACAGTGAACTCTTGATGAAAGGGTTAAAAGTATAGTGCAAGAGTATCCCAATATTAGCTACCTAACAGTTTCCAGTATGATGATCGCCGAAGAGCGCTGTCTGAAGGAATGCAGAATAAGAATTGCTGTCAGAAATGCAGACCCAGAAAGAGTGCTTTCTAGAGGACTGTTCTTGACTGCCTGTGTACAGCGCAGGACATATAGCATGAGAGGCCCTCAGGCATTTTGGCATATTGATGGAAATCAGAATTTATAGGTAAACCTGACAAGTAACATTATTATAAATCATTATCTGTTCTTTAATATCTCTTCTCTTGACATTAATTTACATGCAACTGATTTCCAAACGACAATATTTTAGGCTTGTCCAAATTGAAAGCACTTGTAGAGGATATATCAAACATGACTGAAAAACTTAAATTTCTTTTTGGAAGGGTTGAAAAAATTGTAGGAAAAGGAGAAAATGCTGGTTACCAGCACTTTCTCCTTTTCCCACAATGTTTTCAAAGGGCATCTTTCTCAAGGTCGTTAAAAGTCAGGATTGTGTGGTAAAGAGTGGAATTAGATTTAGAAGTATTGTAGAAAATGGATCAAAGCCTCTGATAAAGATAGATGAGGCTTGGAGTCATGTTGTGTGAAAAAGAGGTTCACAACCATCGAACTCGTCCAGTCTAAAAAGTCATAGCTTGTTAGGGGTCAATATAGTTGGTTAACCCTTTACCAAACAACAAATTTTTTGACCAGTCCAAATTCAAAGCAGATGAAAAAATAAAGGTAAATCAAAAACTGAAATTTGTTTCCACTTTCCAGCAGGGTAGAAAACATTTAGGGAAAAGAAGAAAATGCTGGTTACCAGCATTTTCTCCTTTTGCCACAATGCTTTCAAAAGGCTTCTACCCCAGGGTTGTAAAAACCAAGGATTGTTTGGTAAAGGGTTAAACAATTTTGTTTAGATTTGAAAGTGAACTTCTTTGAAATTTAGAGTTTTTAAAGGAATTCAATTCTGTGAACTATGTTTTGAAGAAGACCTCCAGAGTTACATTTCTGCAAATACTGGTTGATTATATAATTGGCCTTGGAGTTAGGGAGATGTTTCTAACCATTCTTTAGTAATTAATGACCAATCGGCAACAGACACAGGCTCCCCTTGGGCACCTTGTAATGAGAAGAGCTAAACAGAGATAATACTACCTAGCACTTTCTGGCAATCTCTTTAGTGTTACATTGTAACATTCATTCATTGGCCTGGTCATCCATCCAGGTACAAACTCAATGTACATTGCATAACTATCACAGAGGAAAATACATTATATTTATAGCACATCATTGTAAAGATAGCTCCACAGCAACGCAGGTTTGAAGTGCTTATACATCTAACCCCTCTCTGTGTCAATATACCATAGGGATTTGCTCAATTTATTTTTAATTTTTAATTAAATCCTTAATTCTGCAGAGTTGAGAATGTCTATGATGTGCATGTGAGTTTTTTGTTTAGTTCCATAATACCACATACCCCAGCACATAGTAAAGAAGGCATTTCAAAACAGTATCAGACAAGATTGCTCATACATTTCAGCAGTTTGAACTATTCCTGCCTTGACTTCAAGTCAGTGGAGTAATATAAATAAAATTCAACACATGCAGCTTAAAAGATTTGTAAATGGGAAATCAAAGAAGCTTTAAATGTCCTGGAAAAGTTAAAAATTTACACAATGAATTAAGAGTTCATAGAGGTATGTACTTGTCAACACACATAAAATTGTTTTCTGCTTTCACTTAACACTTTACTTCATAGATACTCATTTCTACGCATTGCTTGTAGAAGCCTTGGGAAAACATTGTGGCTAAAGGTGAAATTGCTCGTAATGAGCAATTTCACCTTTTGCCACTATGTTTCCTACACTATCAAAAGGTGTCATATACAGATAAGAAATGGCTTCATCCTTGCTGTTATTTAGAGTCAATTAGAGATATCATAGAAATGCCTTATGGGGTAAAGGGTTAAACATTTCTTTTTTCATAAAGTAGAATCAGATGTATTTTGATTTCAGATGGTGGATGGTAACTTATTCATGGAGGAATAAGTGGATTCCAAAGAATGCCAGTCTTTTTAAAAGTGAACAACAGTAAATGTCCTACCGATAAATGCTTTCCTGGAGGCTGCACAGACCGACGGTTTGAAACACAGAGTTTGATCTGATAAGGTGGTGAAAATGTCCATGTGGCAGAATATATGCTTAGAATGAGGGGATTCCAAAACAAACTATTTATTGCAGGACTCGGTGTACACAGTCAAAGGTGTGTATTTGTTTATAATTGCATGTTATTTAATAGCTAGTGTTTACAAACATTAACTTTAGTGTAAAAAGGAAAATTTAAAATTCTTCTTTGAAACTGGAAGGCATATAGCTTTGATATTTGTTAGCTCACCTTAGCACAAAGTGCTAAAAGTGAGCTATTGTGATTGCCCTATGTCTGGCGTCTGTCGTCCATAGTCCAGCATCCATCGTCCGCCAACAATTTCTTTCAACATCATCTCCTAAGCCACTTGGCCAATCTTGATGACTCTTGGCAGGGATATTCCTTTGGTGAAACTTTACCAAAGTTGTTCAAGGAATTGAATTTCACTCATAAGCTATAGTCTAAGGCAGGGCTCCGGAAATTTTTCGATCTAAATCGGTCCAGGCCATACCCACCCACCCCCCACCCCCCGCGCCGACCTATTCCCCACCCCACCCCCACCCCAGGTTTCTCTATTTTTGTTCAAATTTACACAATTGAGAATGACTCTTAAGGTGAGCGTTCCAGGGCCAATGGCCCTCTTGTTACATTATGTAGTATCTCTGTGAGTATTGAAGGTATTTACTTGAAACTGGGCATAAGTGATAACTATCAAAAGGAGAACATATGCCATTAAAGTAGACAATTCAAAATATTTTTGACAAAATTAGACCCCTACAGGTTCAAATATTTACTGAAAGTCAAGTAACTACAGCCCAGTGTTGGCACCCACAAGTGGTGCTCTTATTAATCATCTCAGCAGGAAGTACAAAGTGAGCTACATGTATTAGGGATTTAGCTGTCTTGCATTCCCCAATGTGAATATAATATATACAAAATCTGTCTGTCTTCATCCAATCCAGAGAGACTTCCATGCAAAATATAAACCAAAATTACAAATACAAAAAGGGCTTAATGGAATGAATATTGTATCAAGGGTAATTATAACTGAAATTGGTTAGACTATAAGAATAGTTTGAAGTTTTATCAAATATGTACAGGGGTCACAGAAATTTGACCCGGAATGCTGTACCATAAACTGCAAAATGGGCAATGCCTTAACCCATTACCACACAATCCCTACTTTTGACGCCCCTGAGAAAGAAGCCTTTAGAAAACATGGTGGGAAAAGGAGAAAATGCTGGTAACCAGCATTTTCTCCTTTTCCCACAATGTTTTCTACCCTTCACAAAACAAATTTCACATTTTCAGTCACTTTTATTTTGTCGTCTGCAAATGCTTTCAATTTGGACCAGTCTAAAATATTGTTGTTTGGTAATGGGTTAACTCTTTACCAAACAACAAAGTTTTGGACTAGTCCAAATGGAAAGCATTTGCAGATGACAGAATAGATGTGACTCAAATATTGTAATCTGATTTGGGAACGGTAGAAAAAGATTGTGGTAACAAGCATTTTCTCCTTTTCCCACCATGGTTTCTAAACTTTCAAAGAAAACATCCTAACTTGTGTAATTGAATTTGTCATCTGCAACTGCTCTCAATTTAGACCAGTCCAAAATTTTGTTTGCTTGGTAAAGAGTTCAGCAAAAATGAAACTGAGAAACTTTGGATAAATAATGATAACCTGTTGGGTTACCACATCTTATGTTAAATAACAAGTCATTTATATAAGGATCTTGATGTGAAAACAGTGTTTTATTTTTCTTTATAGTTTTGAGCGACTATGGAGAGAACATGGAATTGTGTGAATACAACATTCTACTATCTATTTTACTGATTGGAGGACCAGGAAATTTTGCAAACAGACTATGAAGTACATCTGTTAATGATACAAGACCATTAAGACAGATTTTGTGCTGCAATGCAGAGATGCCCTTTTCAAACTGAAAATAATAGAACTTCCATGCAACTTTGGTTAGGTGGTCGACTTAACTCATAACCAAACAACAAAATTTTAGGTTTTTTCCGAATTGAGGATTTGCAGAAGACAAAATAAAAGTGACTGCAAATTTGAAATTCGTTTTGTGAAGGGTAGAAAACATTGCAGGAAAAGGAGAAAAATGCTTGTGACCAGCATTTTTAACTTTTCCCACAATGTTTTCAAAAGTTTTCTTTCTCAGGGTTGTCAAAAGTCGGTATTGTGTGGTAAAAGGTTACAGATTTTGAACCAAATGTAGAAGTAAGTTATGTACACCGGGTAACAAAGTTGTCCATAATAAGATGATCGATTGGTCGATAGGCAATATGGAATTTAGACTGTGATGTATTTTAGCAGCAACAAGATGCTTCTTAATTTGGTAATTAAGTATGGTTGAATACTTAATTTAGGAATTCAGGAAATGTTACCTGAATTCCAATTTGAATATTTCCGTTCAGAAGTCAAAGATATACATGTATTTAGCAATGAACAGACATGTACAACAATTTTCACAGATTTCACCAGCAACTTACTAACTCTTTATCCCCAACTTTTTGTACATGAAGTATGTTTTTTTTTTTCAGATAGTGATTCATTTGATGTTAATAGTTATGCTCACATGAGTGGAATTTTAAATTCAAAGTGAGGTTTTTGTCATTGAGATTTTTTCCCCCAATGCCTTTTTTATGCCAATGAATAAAACTGCTTGTACTGCCTGATATTGTTCATTGTTTTCAAAATCCCTCTTTTTCAGGGTCATGAACGCTTAAATTTGTGTGTTGTTGCACATTAACGAGGAAAGAGAGGAAATTGCTTTTGTGAGAAAACCAATAAAAATCGTCAACAAAGTCAGCCGATGCTGTCATAGTATTGAAATCGTACTGAAAGTGGGGTAAAACACCCTAACCCAGTACCACACAACCCCTACTTTTGATGCCGCTGAGAAGGAAGCCTTTAGAAATCATTGTGGGAAAAGGAGAAAATGCTGGTAACCAGCATTTTCTCCTTTTCCCACAATGTTTTCTACCCTTCACAAAACAAAGTTCAACTTTTCAGTCACTTTTATTTTGACGTCTGCAAATGCTTTCGATTTGGACAAACTTAAAATTTTGTCGTTTGGTAATGAGTTAAAAGGGCTGCAAAAAATTGTTCATCTGTGCCGAGACAGCGACAAACTCGGATTTGCCGTGACCAGGATTTGAACGCGAGATGTCGCGGCCATAACGCGAAGTACTTACTACTATACGATCACGGCGCTCATTACTGAACTTAGATTATCTCAGTCTTTGAAACTTTTAAAACATGAAAGAAACAGACGCTTTGCTACAGAATCCCGAGTTTCCCAATATGTCTTAGGGTTTAACACCCTTTTTAACATTATTTCAGTTGTATCGCGGCACTGAGCCAGGCCGGGTAGCTCAGTGGTTAGCGTATCAGACTCGTGACTTGGAGGTTGCGGGTCTGATAACCGATTGCGGAGAACATTATTTCCAGCGATTTTTCGCGTATTACTTCCGATGCATTTGAGAAAAGTAGTCAGTGGCTTTGGACAGAAATTTGTGTCAGTACTGGTGTGAAACCGTCAGGAAACACATCGGTGGTTACTGACCGGTATTGCATCAATTCCCGCATAATGATCCCGCGCGCTTTCGTAAAATATGCTATAAAATTATATCGTGAGAATTACACATATCGTGAGAATGACATACTCAAAGGGAGAAACTATTATTATAAAAGCGCCCTCTGGTATCATAATATGACTTGCCGTATGCATGTAAATGCTATTCTTGATAGTGACTGCTTCGTTCGTCTTATTTCAACTACGTAACATAGTTTCACCTCAATATTATCACAAAACCGCCTAGTTTTCGCCAGAATATGCACAAACAAGTAGAATGCAGCATTCTAATGATAAGCAAAACACACATAGGAAACAAAAAGAATTTTCGGAATAAGGAAGTAAGATGAATGAAATTCATATTGTCAAGAAGGATAAAATGAATAGAAGTACGCATTACTAAATAACAACTTTATGGAATACACACTCAAAGAAGACAAATAGAATTAGCATCAAAATCATGAACTAGCAATAATGACGCATGAGATGTAATATACAAGTAAGATGTAAGAAAGAAAACAAATCAGCATGTAATTTGCACAAATAAGAATGTCATGTAGACAAATAGAATTTTGGCGGATATTCCCCTCCATAATAGTGTACTTAATCATTTGTATACAATACAAAGAAGCGTGTACAAAACGGTGGATATCGATCGTTCTGTTTGGAAACCGATTACTTTCAACAAACCATTTTGATTTTTTATGTCTCTGTATAGGTGCTGACAATAGTTTAATGTATGTGATAGTTTTATACTGGTTTTGTATGAAAGGAAGCAAGTATTTGAATGAATTGAAAATATTCACTACGACATAATCATCCGTTTCCAATATCGTTTTTGCATTTCAATAATGTTTACCGGCCCATTTCATTAAACTTACTCTCTTTTTGGTAAGATTTCTGTTAGAATCAATAAAGTCTCCTTGTAAGATATCACCGTATCTACTGAATTCGTCTTCTATCTGTTTCTGTGTAGAATCCGTCTTTCCCATGAAGAATAAAAATTGCTCTTCCAAACATAAGCGTCTGATTCATCCAGGTTTCTCGCTGAATATGACGGCGATCAAAATTTCCGGACAAAGATTTTACTGCAACTTACATTATCAAGCTGCTCCCAGACGAACACAAAATAGGGTTTTCTAAGTTATAAGTTCGGTACATAGTAAACGGAAGACGATCAGCTCCAATCAATTTTGACATTGTCGTAGAATTTGAAAAAAAAAGTTTTCGTTCCTTCTCATTGGCTCGTTCGATTTCATTGATTTCGTGAACCATTTTTCGCCCAGTTTCCCGATTCATTTGCAGAGATACATACCATATGAACACTGCGATAGCAAATGATACAAATAAATACACACGAGCGGAAGTTCTTCCCCACATTTTGTTTCATTCAGTTTCGTCCTCACCGAAAGATTTCTTTTCGTCAAGATGCTAATATCTTCTGGTTTTTCTACACGAGTTCAAAGGGCCCTGTTAAAGTAAGTCTGTAAATCATTTATATGTTTAATTGCTACATGTATCTTTGATATTTAAAGCTGGTTACCCGATAAAAGTTATGAGGAGTGCTTTTGACCTGCAAGTAACTTTCTAGTAACAAAAAGTGGATATGATTTATCAGGTAGCCTTGAGTAACTATGGGTGAAATTAAGTCTCTTCACGACTGGCGCTTTAGACCTACCTTCTTTTACCATATCAAATCATTGTTCACATCTAAAGTTATCCTGATGATCAGACAGTCCTGTTGATCAGGGTTAAAACCTTAGCAAAAAACAGGCTTTAGGCACAGTCATGAAATATACTTGTTTAAACTAATTTCTACGGTAATCATACTGGATAATTAATTCCTTTTTCGTTCGTAATTTATTATGGTTATCGTCATCATCATCATCATTAATTATTAATAATGGATTACCACATTAAAAGTAGAATATGGCTCACTCACATGCAACAGGAATCCAAACTGCAACTTTTGTAAATTATGCAATAGAACTTGGTCATGCAATATTATACATCCAGATGTCTTTGCCCTCTCCCACATTTAATGGCGTTGAAGTAAGTAGACTGTTCGCATAATGTCTACATTACAAGTTGTTTTATTCTATGAAACTTGAAAATATCTAAGATAATTTTTACAAGCGTGCAGTCGAGATTAATATTAATGGAAAAAATGAAAAGTATTAACTCAATTAGAAATGTCCATAGCAACTTGCATCAGTATACCTGGAACACATCACAATAAGGCAAGGGACTTTTAAACAAGCCTACAGATCACTACTGCATTTGTAAACCTTTTGCTTTTTCATACGGTTCCGCGACGTCGTTCCTGTCTGATTACGTTCTTGACTTGGGAAATTTGGACGTATCGTTAACTTCTGCTTTTTAAGACTTCTCAAAGCGTTATCATCTATAGAAATTTCAAATTCATGACGTCAACTGGCGATGTACAGTTAAGGCCAGCTATTAAATCCTGGGTGGGATTATGAAACAACACCTACAAACACTTAAATGTTGTTTCGGGATGCAAATAAGGCGAAGGAAAAAGCCGGGCCTTTGTTATATGTGGAATTGAAGAACTAGTAAAGGAAGAAGTTCTGTTGAGGATGACAGTCATTTTCCTGATAAGTGCTATAAGGTGTGCGGTTTGAGGACACTAGTAAACTCTGCTGTGTACACGAAGTTTTAAAATTACCATCTTATCGTAGCAGTAAAAAGAACACAAGAGATGTTTGTAAATTATGTATGCCCCCCCCCACCCATGGCATCCAATTCTAAATATAACGTGATTATAAACTGTTAAGTTCACATTGCAAAAACGAACAAAGGGTAATTACTCAAAAAAAATTAATGATGAATAAACAATTCTTGGGCACTGCACTTCCCATTTATGTGAACTATCAACTTTTAAAGTTTCATGATTTTACCTCACATACTTTTTGAGTTATGCTCCGGAAATTAATTAAGTATGAAAATCAACAAAGGGCAATAACTGCAAAAATATAATGGGCACAGTTATGGTTCTTGTGCAATGCACTTCTCCTCAATAAGATCTATCCACATATGAAGCTTCAAGATGATACCTGCAATACTTTTTGAATTATGCTCCAGACAAAAATTAAGTATGAAAATCAACAAAGGGCAATAACTCCAAATATATGATGGGCAGAAATATAATTCTTGTGCACTGCACTTTTCCTGAATAAAGTTAATCCACCTATGAGGTTTCAAGGTGATACCTGCAATACTTTTTGAGTTGTGCTCCAGACAAAAATTAAGTACGAAAATCAACAAAGGGCAATAACTCTAAAATTATGATGGACAGAGTTATGGTTCTTGTGCACTGCACTTTTCCTTAATGAGATCTATCCAGCTATGAGGTTTCAAGGTGATACCTGCAATACTTTTTGAGTTGTGCTCCGGACAAAATTAAGTACGAAAATCAACAAAGGGCAATAACTCTAAAAATATGATGGGCAGAGTTATGATTCTTGAGCACTGCACTTTTCCTTAATGAGATCTATCCACCTATGTAGTTTCAAGATGATATCTGAAATACTTTTTGAGTTATGCTCCGGACAAAAATTAACTACGAAAATCAACAAAGGGCAATAACTCCAAAAATTTGATAGTCAGAGTTATGGCTTTTGTGCACTGCACTTTTCCTGAATAAGATCTATCCACATATAAAGTTTCAAGATGATACCTGAAATACTTTTTGAGTTATGCTCCGGACACAAAGTATGAAAATCAACAAAGGGCAATAACTTCAAATATATGATAGGCAGAGTTATGTTTTTTGTGCACTGTACTTTTCCTTAATAAGATTAATTCACCTATAAGGTTTCAAGGTTATACCTGAAATACCTTTTGAGTTATGCTCCGGAGAAAAATTAAGTATGAAAATCAACAAAGGGCAATAACTCCATAAATATGATGGACAGAGTTATGATTCTTGTGCACTGCACTTTTCCTTAATAGAATTATCCAGCTATGAGGTTTCAAGCTAATACCTGCAATACTTTTTGAGTTATCCTCCGGAGAAAAATAAAGTATGAATATCAACAAAGGGAAATAACTCCAAAAATATCATGGGCAGCGTTATTGTTCTTGTGCACTGCACTTCTCCTTAATGAGATCTATCCACCTATGAGGATTCAAGATGATACCTGAAATATTTTTTGAGTTATGCTCCGGACAAAAATTAAGTATGAAAATCAACAAAGGGCAATAACTCCAAAAATATGATGGGCAGAGTTATGTTTTTTGTGCACTGAACTTCTCTTTAATAAGATTAATCCAACTATGAGGTTTCAAGGTGATACCTGAAATACTTTTAGAGTTGTGCTCCGAAAAAAATAAAGAATGAAAATCAACAAAGGGCAATAACTCCATAAATATGATGGGCAGAGTTATGATTCTTGTGCACTGCATTTTTCCTTAATAAGATTTATCCACATATAAAGTTTCAAAGTGATACCTGAAATACTTTTTGTGTTATGCTTCGGACAAAAATTAAGTATGAAAATCAACAAACGGCAATAACTCTAAAAATATGATAGGCAGAGTTATGATTCTTGTGCACTGCACTTCTCCGGAATAAGATCTATCCACATATAAAGTTTCATGATTTTACCTGAACTACTTTTGGAGTTATGCTCCGGACAAGAATTAAGAATGAAAATCAACAAAGGGCAATAACTCCATAAATATGATAGGCAGAGTTATGATTCTTGTAAATTGCACTTCTCCTGAATAAGATGTATCCACATATAAAGTTTTATGATGATACCTGAAATACTTTCTGAGTAACGCTCCGGACAAAAATTAAGTATGAAAGTCGACAAAAGAAAATAACTCCAAAAATATCATGGACAGAGTTATGGTTCTTGTGCACTACACTTCTCCTTAATAAGATTAATCCACCTATGAGGTTTCAAGGTGATACCTGTAATACTTTTTGAGTTATGCTCCGGATAAGTATAAAGTATGAAAATCAACAAAGGGCAATAACTCCAAAAATATGATAGCAGAGTTATGGTGCTTGTGCACTGCACTTCTCCTAATTGAGATCTATTCACCTATAAGGTTTCAAGATGATACCTAAAATACTTTTAGAGTTATGCTCCGGACAAAACTTAAGTATGAAAATCAACAAAGGGCAATAACTCCATAAATATGAATGGGCAGAGTTATGATTTTTGTGCACTGCACTTTTCCTTAATGAGATCTATCCACCTATGTAGTTTCAAGATGATACCTGAAATAGTTTTTGTGTTATGCTTTGGACAAATATTTGAAAATTAACAAAGGCCAATTACTCCAAAAATATGATGGACAGAGTTATGGTTCTTGTGCACTGCACTTCTCCTTAATAAGATTAATCCACCTATGAGGTTTCAAGGTGATACCTGCAATACTTTTTGAGTTATCCTCCGGAGAAAAATTAAGTATGGAAATCAACAAAGGGCAATAACTCCAAAAATATCATGGGCAGAGTTATGGTACTTGTGCACTGTACTTCTCCTTAATGAGATCTATCCACCTATGAGGATTCAAGATGATACCAGAAATATTTTTAGAATCATGCTCCGGACAAAAATGTGGTCTACAGACCGACGGAGCGACTGACAGACAAGTGCAAAGCAATATACCCCAAGTTCTTCGAAGGGGGGCATAATAACAAATAAAATGTTTTCGAATCCATGGAGATTATGTTGAAACGTGTGATTGAGTCTATGGCTTAGTCACAGCGTCGAGTTCTTTTATTATTGAGCATTTTAATAATAAAAAAAAAAATGTTACGTTGTAGAAAAAACATGTCCACGGTAGAAAATGTACATGAAACATATTATTGAATAGACAATATTAGGAGGATGTAGTAAAACATAGTTGGTAAAAAATTGTTGTTGTTGTTGTGTTATTAATGATTTGACGTTATTTAAGAGACTATTGCAATTACTTTCAGTAAAACATGACGAATTTCAATTGCTCTTATTTATAATAATATATATAATCTCATTTACAACTTTAACCTTTAAAACGTCAGGAAAAGCACTTACTTTGGCTTTTCTGGTGGCCACCGGTTCATACAACAAAATTTTCGCTTCGTGAAGAGACTAGATTCTGTCATCCCCTCAACGGTAAAGAATTATATAATATCGGATTTGAAGGCTGTGATTTTCCGCCATACATCTCACATTGTATGGTGTAAAGGGCTCTTTTAGTAGAAAGCAACTATCGATAAGGCAGCATTGAAATTCAACATGAAGCAGAGGCTACCTGATGATGCCGATTGCTAGTTTGCCAATTTCTGCTTGCGATTTTTCCTAGTTGTTCTTATGATTGCTTCTGCAACCATATTTCACATATAGTTTAATTGCTTGAATACTAAGTACAATTTCTTTGTGAACTGATGCGAAACAGACCATGGATCACTTGTCTTGTAGCAGACAAATGTTAATGAAGCTTATTAGTTGGATTATGAGAACAAAATCGGACTACTATTCAACACGACAACCGTTAGTTCGAATTTCAAAAATAAAATAGTTTACACAATAAAATTCTACCTGGAACGAGTCATTCAACTATTGTTAGCTAGCATGTAACATATGCACTGGTAATGTATAGAAGCATTCTGTACAGGCTTGGATAGTAGCTTCGGTATAAGCTCGCACACTTCCTGTTAAGTCTGTGAAAAAGCCTGCACGAATTCTGGTTTCCCTAAACTCGACTTTTAGAAACTGTATTCAAAGATGTGCAGTATAACAATTGTATTTGTAAAAACTATTTTTGTCTTTTGAAATAATTAAATTTTCAAGAAATGTGGGGCGAAAACCTGGCTTCATTTCTATTTTTTTCACACGTGTATTGTTTTTTGATTATTTTATTCATTGCTACTTTAGTAGCGGCGAGCTTTAGTTTACGTATTTATATTTATCCTATTCAAGACAGTGATGAATAATAGGCAGGTCGAATCTTTAAAGGATATGACATACGCGGACAAGTAAAGACCTTATAAAGTGATATGCAGTATGGTCCTTTTATTATTTTTAGTATAGATAAAGAGGACCTAATGACGTGCCTCTGTGTGTATGTGATTTTCTTTTCGGAATGAATAATAGCTTGTGTTTTACATATCGATTTATTTATTATCCTTTGGTATGCCCAGCATGACGATCTACATTACAGTACAAAACAAGTACTGATTCTTTTTTAATCATTACAGGTTAATACAACATAATTTTACTTTATAGAGAAACCAGTTTTTGACACACATTCAATGATAATGAATTATTATGTGGATGTGAATGGCCAGGTTACAAACAATGTCCCTTAATTGTTTAGTCTATTCAACGGTTTATAAAAAAAAAAAACATGTTTAGGTTAGTTATATAACGTGTTTCTTGTAATTATGCTTTGGGTTCAAGTTCCCCTTCTCTCTCTTGTCACCCTCTCTCTTTCTCTCTCTCTCTGTTTCTGTCTCTCTCTCTCCACTCGATATTTGTTAATTATGTCTTCCAGAAGTTCTCTTTCTGTACTATTGCATTATCATGTGCTGTTCAAATTATGTAGGTGGGTGGGGAGGGCAGACCAATTCCCCCATTTTCGTATGTAATTGAAAATAAACTACGTTTAATTAATCCTTTCCCACAAAGTTCCGAGTTTTGACACCCTTAGTAGTGAGGCTTCTAAAAACATTAAAAAAATCTTGATATTCAACACCTTCATCCTTTAAACCTATTGTTTTCCTTGTATTAAAATCTATTTTATTTTTTTGGTTTTTTTTACACATTTTAGATTTAGATGTTTGCTTGGTCCTTGATTATATACTTTTACATCTTACTTTTTCCCAAAATAACAAGGTATAAATTTAAAGGATAATATTTAACGGTGTTTCTAGTAAATTTCTCTTGACAATTTCGCTCCATACATCCCTAAGATTTCCAATATCAATGTTTCCAGCCACTATAAGATCCTTACAGCTTTTATTTGTCCATTGTCATAATAAAAGCATGAATGAGCTTTCTTTTTGCCAAGTACAAAAGTATTTCTTTTCATGCTTCTCAACGTCACTCCTGGAACTCTATGTACAAGTAAACCATACAGATAAACATCTTCTATCCAGAACAATGGTGTTGATTTAGCGGCTTCGTAAAATAATGGTGTAAGGTCATTTGTATACATCACAAAAAAGCCTGTGCAATATGGTGGATAGACACTTGTGTTTGGAAACAGTTTTCTCTCTATAAACCACTTAGAATCTTTACTCCTCAGTACAGGTGATGACGTTAATTCAATGCATATGATAGTTCTGGACTGGTTATGCATGATAGGAATAAAGTATTTGAATAAATTGAACACATTCACTATGACATCATCATCCGTTAGCAATATCATTTTTGCATTTCTACCTCGTTCAGTGGCCCATTTCAAAAAAGTTACTCCCTTTTCAGTTAGGTTTCTGTAAGTATCAATAAAATCTCCTTGTAATATATCGCCGTATCTATTAAATTCATCTTCTATCTGTTTCTGTGTAGACGAATCTGTCTTTCCTATGATGAATAAAAATTTTACCTTTTCAAACATAAGCGTGGCTATCTGATTCATCCATGTTTCGCGTTGAATTTTACGGTAGTCAAAATTGGTGGGCGAAGATTTGACTCCAACTAGAATTAATACGCTACTTTCTGAGGAACACAAAGAAGGGATTTCTAATCTGTAAGTTCGGTACAAAGTAACTGGAAAACGATCAGCTCCAATCAGATTTGACATTGCCGTGAAATTTGACAAGAGTTTTTGTTTCGCCCCATTCGCTCGTTCATTTTCATTGATTTTAGGGACTATTTTTCGCATAGTTTCTCGATTCATTTGGAGAGATACATACCATACGACTACTGTGATGGCAAATGTCACATAAAAACACAACCGAACGGAAGTATTTGTCCACATTTTGTTTAATTCGATTTCGGCCTCAGTAAAAATTTCTTTTCGTCAAGTTGCCAATACCTTCTGGTTTGTGTTCATGTGTTCTAAGAGCCCTGTCAAAGAAAGTTTTTTCAATTAAACATATTATTTATTACAACCTTAGTACCGGTATCTTCGGTTTTAAGCTCGAAACCCGTCAGAAAGTTATTAGGAGAGCTCTGGACCTTTAAGCGAAATTAATAGTGCAAGACAGTTAGAATTATTTAATTCAGTAATCATGAGTACGTATTGATGTCAATTAAGTAAGTCTATCTCTCTACAAGAATGGCGTTTTAGACCTACTATCTTTTGCCATAATAATCAATTTGATATGCACATCCTAAGTTATGCTGATGAATAGACAGTTCTGTTCATCCGGGTAGAAACCGAAAATAAAAAAAGGGCTTCAGCAACAATTATGAAAAATTCTTAATTTAACAAACTTATCAGGAAAGTATTCTAAATATTTATTCGTTTTTCTCTTTTTACGTCATTACTCTAATTATCAAATATCAGTAACTAGTAACAAAGGATAGCCATAAAAAAATCTACAATATGACTCACGCTCACGAGAAATCCAAACCGCTATTTGTCTTATTTGTGTATAGTGTATACAGCAGAAATTAATCATGCAATCAGTTATGAATCCAGATGTTCAGTCTCTTTTGGGTGTAGTTTTTGCGTTCCTCTTGATGACGTTGAAGTCAGTAGATACAAATGACAGTATAGTGTACTTTTATATATACCGTTTAAGGTAAGTTTACGTGGCACAACTCGAAAATATTGAGAGGACTTAACACGCATATAGAAACATTAGTTGGACAAACGTTTTGTTGGCGTTGTTGTTGTTGTCGTTATGACATTTTAAGGTTATGAGTATCCGTCATACTTGTTACTATTTGGTACTAATATTACATGGATGAAAGAACTGATTTATTTCAAAACAATCTATGGTCGGGAGCAGTGAAATTCAACATTTAGCTTAGGCTCAATGATACTGCTGATTATTAATTTGCCATGTTTGTGCGTGTGTGTGTGTTTTGTTTTTTCCTAGCCGTAATAGCAGAATGATTGTTTCTGAAAATCATTATAGAATGATTGTTTCTGCAACCATGTTGAACATGCTGGTTAACTTCTTAAATTATTTGTGTAATATTTGCGTGAACTACTGCTGACATAAAAAGGCATTTTTTTAGAGCAAGCTTCATACATGCGAAACAGAATGTCCGATGTACAATTAAAAAGTGTCAAAAGGCTAAAACTGATTTTCTATAATGTAAAAATTTAGTAAAATATCTCTTATCAAGTAAGGATATATTAATATTTTGAAATAATGTAATTTCTTTGTGTACGTTAAGCGCAAAGATAACAGAACATTATTTTAATTAAAAGAAGGATTGAAGTTTTTAGATTTAAAGGTGGCCCTTCAGATTTTGGGGCGAAAATTTTACAAAAATGCTAAAAAATCATCCTTATACTCCCAAAGCCTTTTAATTTGCTTTCATAAAACCCCAGCAGTTGAAGACCATCTGACAACACGTGAAATTAGAGATTTACTACGGCCCAGGTTGACTTCAACGGGAGACACTTTCTATTTCTAGATGATCAATTCGTTCATTTACATATAGGAATACACAGACAAAGTTTCAAACATAGCGTCCGAATAAGAAATTATGGAAAATAATTATTACATGTTTGTTATATAATGTAATTCAAGCGTTATTAGTCACGTGCCAGTCACTTGACATTCCATCAATGCTTTATTGATTTTTGGCGCGAAATCTAAAAATACCTTAAGAGGCTACCTAGCCTTTTAAGGGAACACCATCAAAAAAAAAAAATTTTTTTGTAATTTTATGAGTCTTAATTATTGATGATTTGTATTATTTTGTTGTATAAATTTCAGTGATACATGCATTTCTTAATTTGGTGAGATGTTAAAATTCTAAATACTCACTTTTAAGTAAAGAACAGTAACAAGGTCTGGAAGTAAATTCTTAAATACTAACAAAATCACGTCTTAAATATTCCTTTGACTCCTGAAGATTTTTTTCAACACTCTTATGGTTGATTGAATAACGAAAGTACCAAAAGTACCTGAGAAAAATTTCCCGACCAAGGCTCTATTAAAATCATAAAGAATTTCTGAGATAAACCCATTACCATTCCGGAAATAAAAAGTAACATCACCAGCTAAAATGGGTAATAACCCAGGGATTTACATTACCGTGTTAGATTCTTTTATTGATAGTAGAGTTTATTTGTCATTATCTCGGCACTGTTTACAACAAAATATATCACGTCGGTATATACCCAGGCGCTTTGATAAAAGGTATTATTGTTCCTATATGTAGAATTGGTGCAAAAAATTATCCTAGCAGTTAAAGGATAATTACTCTTGTAAATGCAATAGCAACTTTTTTCACTCTAATTTTAACAAATAGATTTCATTGTTTTTTTCTGAAAGTGAACTCCCCTTTACAGATTGGGTTTAGAGAGGAAGAAAAGGACGATTGACTGTGGTTATATTTTACAATGTACATGTATGCTACAAAAAGAAAGAATAAAAACAGTTCATTAAGCTATTATAGAACATAATGGTTTGACACGATTTATCGAGACATGCTGATACACATCTTATCGCAACTGCCATACGTTTCGAAATTTGTGAAAATTGCTAAAACATTACATGTATACAAAGCGTAAATCATGTGTTTAATTTAAAACATGTTTGATTTTTGTGGAAATCTCAGCCGGCTAAAAGCAAGAAGAGCCTCTCTTGCCGTTTCTATGTATTTCACTTGTGAATGATATAAACGGCACATTTGACATTAAAAATCTCACAGATGATGATCTGGATATGTTATCTACAAACCTGTTAATGTTTGCAGATGACATGTTGTTTTACCACTAATAAATGTTCTTTTCAATTCCAACGTCATAGTTTAAATATGATTATACGAAGGAATGAGGTCTTACAAAATGTGGAGCAAAGATAAGCCTGTATCTTTTTAAAAAGTAAAACCGAACTGTAACCTCGATTGGTCTATTGCAAGAGAAAATAGATATTGCTGTCGAATTTCGTTAGGAAATAAATTCTTTCGAACAAGAAAAATGGAAAATGCAGTCCATGTCCCTAATGATTAAACTTTAAAGCAATATTATTGCTCAAAATTCAACTATATTTTACTCCAAGAAACTGATGTGTGACGAAAGTATATACAATATCAAAGTACTGACAGTACTAAAATCAAAGTACTGAAAGTACTGTTAGAAGGCGAGTTTAGAATATAGGCGTAACATATTGAAATACATTTTCCTGTACTTAAATCGCCCCTCCTGATACAGCAAAGTCTTTAGAGTTGTGCAATGTTCCTGTGCAATGAAGACCAGTTTACCATCCTGAGTTTTAACAAACTTGAAGAAGGCTCGTGAAAATATGTTGAAAAAAATTAAAACGAATGGACTTTTCTGAAACTCCTTTCCATTTCATTTAAAGGAAAAGTTTTATGTGATAGCAAAGAGTTTTAATTTACTGTTACCTGTATATGTTTTTACGTTGTATAGAAACTTAGATGTAATCCTCTATTACCCCAATAATGAGTTCAAAAGGTCTAGGAAAAAGGCTTGAGAACTTTTCGTCTGAAATTGAGAATACGGTGCTAATTGACATTTTTTTTTCCTTTTCCTAAAATGTCTTCCATCCTATTTCATACAGGTTCCATCAATGGTGCCAGATCAAAAAGTTGCTACCTGAAAATGCATTCAATTTTGGAAAGTCTGAATTTTTTTCTTCGTGTAAAGTAAGTCAAGAAAGTTTCTCCTTTTCAAAATTAAGCTTTTAAATGGCCTCTTTCTCAGGGTTGTTAAAACTGTACTTGATAGGGTAAGGTAAAGAATTAAAGAATAGTTTTTGCTTGAAAATGTAATCAATTTTGATAGATCTAAAACTGTAACTCTGTAATGAGATGATTAATTTCTTGAAAGTCTTTACCATTTTATTCCATCGATAATTTTATTGAGAGAGCAACGAGTTTTTAGAAAGGTACATTTTAGAGTATAGAAACTGAGATTAAGACTTTTAGATCACAATACTGACTTTCAACAATGTTGAAGATGAGGCTTTTCAAAGAATTGTAGGAAAAGTAGCAAATAATGATAATCAACCTTTTGTTTGACTTTCCTACAATGTTTTCCATCATAGTAACCCTTTACAAAACCCTTCAGAAAATAACAAAAAATTAGGGCCGTCTACATTAAAGCAATTAGCAGATAATAAGTTAAGAGCAGCTGAAAATGTGCCGTTTGGCTGGGAAAAAGTACAAAACATACTGGTAAAAAGAGAAAATACTGGTGACTAGCGTTTTTTTCCTTTTCCAAAAGTATTTTGAAACTTTTTTTCCCTTGAGGTTGTCAAAATTTCAGTGTCGTTCAGTTAAAAGGCATTTTTTTTTTTAATTTTTTTCCCATTTCATTTGAAATATACTTTATCAAGACTGAAAATGACTTTCAAAACAATCGACTTTCAATGTTCAAAACGGAGATTTAACATTTAGATTACAATACATGTGCTGGATTTTAATGACCTTAAAGAATGGGGTTTTTTAGAAAGGGAAAGATATTTTGAAAGCATGCAGGAACATGAGAAAATACTGGCAACGAACATTTTCTCCGTTTTGCGCAATGTTTACAATCCTATCAAGGATAACCAACCAACATCATTTGACGGCTGACTTCTTAGGTCCTATAAGGAACGTCGGAAGGTGTTCTTCGTTTATACGATTCTTGTAATCTATGGCTCTGTTAACCCTTATACTAGAGTGCTGGATTGATGAAAATGGCATTATACATCTCAGGAAAAATGCTTAATTATTGCAATCTCACCCTGGGCTGTTTTGGTCGGGTTATTACAGTATAGCTAATCCGATTTAAGATTGCATATTCTGTGCAGACTATAGAATTGTCTGCCTTGTCTTCAAAAGAGACAGGCGTATAAAACGATTTAAGCATTGACATTAACGCTTGTCTTTCATTAATCCCGCGTAACCGTAATGTACGTTCAGCCTGTCGGTAAACATGAAAGCAAAATGACTGCCAACCCGTCAATATTGAGGTACACCCTATTCCTTTGTTCGACAAAAATATATCATGTACAGTTACACAGATACAGGCTCTTGGTCCATGTTCTTAGAAAATCATGAACACGTCCAATGCACTCTAGGACAGTGGGATTCTCCCTGTCAAGTTAATTTTATCAGTGTGTTATTCAGTTTTGGAAAAAAGTGTATAGTTGAAGGAAATTCTTTCGAGGAAAATAAATGGGAATATATAAGGTAAAGATTTCAGTTCTAATAATGACGGAGGTAAGTGATTATGATAACAATTGAGTGCGATAAGCGTTTATTCTTTACCTGACAAAGAAATTTCTGACTAAGTTGAAATTGAAAGCACTGATTCATACAGATGACAAATTCAGGGTGGCCCAAATTAGCGACGATATTTGTTCTTGATAGGGTAGAAACATTGTGGTAAAATGAAAAAAAATGCCGGTTTCCGGTTGCAATTTCCTCTCTCCTCTCGATGTTTTTAAAAGCTTGATTTTCAGAGTCGTTTCAAGTGAGCGGTAAAGGGTTAAATATTTATGAATAATTGCTGAACATTAAGCAACTTGACGACCAAAAGAAGAAGTTAAGAATCTTTGCATGTTAAAACGGATACAGATCATGTTATTGTCATTTTAAATGTAGTAAAATCCGATCATACTCGTATATAAGGAAAGAAGTGATCAGCTTGTAATCCAGGCTATACATCGGTACATCATACTGACCAGAACTACTTTGAAATGACACATCTATTGTGATTTCAACTGATTTACCTTTTTCTTTTCACGGGTCTCCAGAATCAAAACTCGGCCACGCCGATGCATAACAATAACCTGGTCATTAATCATAAAGTCAAGCACAACTTTGATAAAAGAAAAATATTTCTTTGAAAGAGAAAATTTTGTTTAAACACTTGATGATTCAAAGGAATTTATTTCATAGAAATTTTACTTCTCACAAAGACAGAATAAGGTTGCCAACAGAGGAAATGGGTCTATCAGCGGTACGTCATTCAAAGAAGCTATCCGATTTGTTAGTTCTGGGATAGTACATTTACATGTACGATCCCACTGGTTAGTTGTTTATGCGTTGTGAAGTGGAAGTAGGTCCGAATGACGTCATGTTAGTAGCTTTCGATTGGCTTATAATAGCTATGGTTTATTTGTTGCTGTAGCAACTTGATTATATCAATGAACTGATCCAAAGTATTTTGCATTTGTCAAAAACGATGCTTTTTACGAATTCGATTTCATTCCTTCTAGAAACTTGAAGTTTCTTCTTGTTGTTCTGATTAAATTTACAATGGCCTCGACATTATTTTATTCTAATGTACTCGAGAAGTATCGAACTATTTGAAAGGCGTTTTGATAATGCTGTTCAGAGGCATTTTTAGCTAGCTGCCGAGCGTTGACATATGAAGGCGAGAATGAAAATCTCGCCTTCCAAAAACAGCGAGCTGGCAATTCATTATTTGGTGACAGGTTTCCAGCAATAATTTATTGACGAAAGAGTGTCTTTAAGCATTTATCATAAAATAGTAATTTTGCTTTTATGCTAGCAAAAATTATGAATTCATGATGCAAAAAGAAAAAAATAGACAAAAATCCCCACAAAAATGTGTTCTTGCAACTAGGCTTTATGACTGCATATGAAGGCATGATGAATTGAATAAAAAATGAAAAGTATTATAGTGAAATTTCTCAAAACCAAATGTTTGGAATCCAGGCAAATTTGATAGCAATTCAGTACGCCTTGTATTAAACGTTCCTAGAAAAATTTCAAAGAAATTCGACTACTCATGTGTACTTTGTTGAGAAAAAGCCACTAAGTCATTTAATGGCTACTTTTCCTGAATAGTTTACCAGATTATCTTCACTTTTGATAGAGTTCAATCCCCTGATGAGTCTTTGCAAGTTTCAAAAGAATTTAATCAACATTAACAACTTCATTGCCTAAACAAGAAATGGAAATTTTCAACTATGAATTGCTGTTTTTCCCATACTGATTGTCAGGTTGTTTTTTCAAAATCAAAGGGTTCTAGCTGTTTATGAGACATGGTTTTATTGACTTAAAACTGTCACCAAAGAAATGATTATATTGGAATTCACACTGCTTTGCGAATTCTGTGTAGCCTAATCTCAATCTGAAAGCATTCCTTGTATGCATACAACAGCACAGACTCGTAGGAAAAAGTTTTATTTCTTCCTGGAAGATCAAGTTTAATTATCATTATTTCATTCAAGGAGAAATTTTTCATCTCCTCAGTTTCTACGTTTATACCACAGTTTCCTCCAAATAGGGCCATATTTTTGAAAAGATATGGCATAATAACTGACACAGACACAGACACTCGTCATGTTTTAATGCTAACAGCCAGGAATATAACTTATCAATTAATTATTAAATATCTCGAGTTACTTTTTCACCGTGTCCTATTTGGCAATGATGATTAACCTTGCTTTTTACCGTTTTCTTGGTATTGAAGAACTCAAACGAATGAACAAATATTTAAGATTTGTTAAAAATATGGACAGTTTATTCTCCGAACCCCTTTAGGCCTATTGTATTTATGCAAACTATTTTTGCCTTTTGAAATAATTAAATTTTCAAGAAAAACAGGCTACATTCTTTTCACATATGTATTGTGTTTGGTTATTTTATCCATTGCTACTTTAGTAGCGGCGAGCTTAAGTTTACACACCGTGTATTAATATTTATCCTGTACAGGGCAGTGATGAGTGATAACAGACAGGTCGAATCTTTAAAGAATATGACATACGCAGACAAGTTATTAACCCATTACCAAACAACAATATTTTAGACTGGTCCAAATTGAAAGCATTTGCAGACGACTAAATAAATGTGACTGAAAATTTGAAATTTGTTTTGTGAAGGGTAGAAAACATTGTGGGAAAAGGTGAAAATGCTGGTAACCTGTTTTCTAAGGGCTTCTTTTTCAGGTGCGTCAAAATTAGGGATTGTGTGGCAATGGATTAAAGCAGTTATATGCAGTACTTGTGGTCCTTTGATTAATTTTAGTGTAGTTAAAGAGGATCTTATGATGTACCTCTCCTGGTTTTTTTTTTTTGGAATAAATAAAGGCCCATGTTTTACCTATCGTCTTATTTCCTTTGGTATGCCCAGCATGACGATCTACATTACAATACAAAACAGGTGCTGATTTTACCTTCTTTTGAATCGCTACAGGTTAATACAACAGATTTTTACTTTATAGAGTAACCCGTTTTTGACGCACATTTAATGATATAGAGGATAATCAACTGGTTGTTTTTGATATGAAAAATATCTCACGAGGATGCGTCGTAAGGCGTTGAAAAAACGAGTGCGAAGCACGAGTTTTTTTAACGCCTTACGACGCATCCGAGTGAGATATTTTTCATATCAAAAATAACCAGTTGATTATTCTATTTATTATATACCTTATTAACATTATCATTTTTAATTTTTCGTTCGAAAGTCGAAATCAATACTTTGGATAGAGAGAAGAAATCGGGGACATAGTGCGAATGAATACAAAAAAGAACAAAACGAGACTTCACAAAACTAAAGAAATCGCCATTTTTTTTCAGTTGAAGCGGATAAGTTGTGCTTATTCTTTTTGTGTATTCCATGCCATAAATAGGTAATGGATATGTGGATTTATTTAAAAGTGAATATTTTGAGATTCTCGTCACTGCAGGTAGCTTTGTATACAATGACATTCGGTGTGAATCGTGATTTCATCGTGGAAATGACTGGAACAGTGGCAATTTCAATCAGCTGATTTGGAAGAGTCCGGGAGGGGGAAACGGACAGTTTTAGTGGTCAAGATGAAGCACAATTTTGTAAAAATAGGAATAGCAGTTTCTTTATCTTTACCACTGATTTGGTTAAAGTAAAACGACAGTAAATAAACGCTTTAACTTTTAATAATCCGTTTCAGTTAACATGGAACATGTATGCATCTCATTCTAAAAATAGCACATTAACGTGTGTAGAGCGACGGTTGAGCAGAGTACACTTTGTTCATATATTCGATACATGTGTTTTGTGATCATGAGTGAAATTATTATGTAACTAGTAAGTGCTTTAGTTTACGGAATATACTTCAACTTCAATTTGGATTTATTCACTGTCGGAGGATGACGACTCAAGAGGTAAGATTCTTCTGTACTTTTTTTTAGGGCTTTCACTTTTAGGACACATGAAAGGACAAAGAATGGAAAGAAAGGAAAAACTCAAAGGAAAACAGTCTTTTACAGATTTTAAACATTTAGTTGTATATACATTGGTAAAAGATGCATGTTTTAAAACCTGTGCATCGATTACTGGGGAAATATAACTATTTGTTAAGCCATCAGACTTTGGATCGGATCAAGAACTGCCACAAGAGGAAATCAACTAAAATTATATAAAAAAGCTTCAAAAACAGAACTACGGAAAAATTCCTTCAGTGTAAGAGTTGTTGACCCTTGGAACTCTCTACCAGATGAGGTTGTTACTGCTCCAAGTGTAAATTCCTTTAAGAGTCGTCTTAACAACCATTGGCGCAATCACCCTTCAAAGTTCAGTCCAAAATGTTTTATGGACATTAATTTGAGGAAAAACCAAAGAAGAGAAGGACCATTAGAAGCCTTAGGCTTACTAGAGGTCTCGGAACAGGTATAACAGGTATAACAAGAAAATTAGGATGGGAGTGGGGATTAAGGAAAATGGAAAAACAGCTGTTTAAAACACTGAGAGGAAGGAAGAAAAACATATAAACTAAGATGATACTGAAATATAGGTAAGTCTTCTTTATTATGCATTTTTGTTTGGAGTTTGTGGTTAAATTTCATTTTCAGAAACTATTTTGTATTGCTTTCATGTCTTGAATGTAAAAGTTTCCTGTTTTATATGATTTTCAATAACAATATCTACTTTCAGAAACATTAAACTGTTGACTGAATTTGGTAAAATTCATATTGCATGACTTGTGCTCACTTTATTAACTTAAATCAATCAGTTTTATGCATTCCTTCAATAAGGTAGACTGAAAATATCATGAGAAAAGGAGAAAATACATGAAAAAAATATTTGCTCCTTTTCCAAGAATATTTTTGTAATTTTATTTATTTATTTTTTTGTTTAGACTGAGAAAAGTAGTTGGATTATATGGTTGAAAATACAGAACTTACAATTAACTCTATAAGTGCTTGATGAAAAAAAAAAGTAGTTCCTAAATTACGGCAGGAAGTGAAAGTGAAAGTTGATATCGTCACTAGCGATGATATCAAAATTTATTACACTGGGAAATTCCAGGATTTCACTGCTAGGTATATAATAAAATGAATTATTGTGAGGATATGAATCGCTAGGTCACAAACAAAGCCTCCTAATTGTTGAAGCTGTTCAACGGTTTATCAAAAATTCTATTTAAGTTAGTTACATGTATATACAATGTTTCATGTAGTCCTAATTATACGTTGGGTTCAAATTCCCCCATCTCTCTCTCTCTCCACTTGTTATTTGTTATGCATGTATTCCAGCATCCTCGCAACCCAGGTTTAAGCATTACGTTACTCTCCACACATTACCCCTGGGAAAAATGACTAGCAAATCTTTTTTTCCTATGAATATTCAAATGGTCGGAAAGTATCCTAATAGCCAATCGAAAGATCGATAAAATATTCACTCTCTCTTGTAGGGAGGGCAATTTCATTTCGACAGTTACTAAAGATAGAAATGACGGCATATTTGTCATAAAAATAGTTCAAATTTTCTCAAAGAAAAACTGAGATCACCAATCAAAATGCTTCATGAATAATTCGTAAGAACGAGAAAACGCCAGCCAAATAACCCATGGTCGATAACAGTATGAATCGAAACTTGGTCAACGAGGATGGTATTCCAGAAGTTCTATATTTGTGCTATTGCATTATTTTGTGTTGTTCAAATTATGTAGGGGGATGGGGAGACAGACCAATTCGCAGTTTGAATAACCCTACCCCTACCCATTTTCACATGTAAATGAAAATAAATACGTCTAATTAATATTTTCCTTCACAATTTCGAGTTTTGGCATCCTTTAGTGATGAGGCTTCTAAAAACATTGAAAAAAAATCTGGTATACAGGATTTTCAACCTTTAAACGTATTGTTTTCCTTGTATTGATTTTTTTTTTACATATTTTAGGTTTGGATGTTTATTTTGTCCTCAATTATATACTCTACTAGTACATCACAGACTTCCCAAATAAACGTAAGATATAAGAACTAAGGGATAATATTTAACTGTGTTTCAAGTAAATTTCTCCTGACAATTTCTCTCCATATATCCCTAAGATTGTCAGCATCAACGTTTCCAGCCGCTACTAGATACTCACAAGTTTGTATTTGTCCTTTGTTAGAATAAAAACATGAATGAGCTTTCTTTTTGCCAAGTACAAAAGTATTTCTTTTCATGTTTCTGAACTTCACTCCTGGAATTCTTTGTACAAGTAAACCATACAGATATACATCGTCTACCCAGAAAAATGGTGTTGATTTAGCGGCTTCGTAAAATAATGGTGTAAGGTCATTTGTATACAACACAAAGAAGCCTGCGCAATATGGTGGATAGACACTTGTGTTTGGAAACAGATTACTTTCTATAAACCACTTTGATTTTTTACTCCTCAGTACAGGTAATGACAGTAATTCGTTGCATATGATAGTTCTGGACTTGTTATGTATGAAAGGTACCAAGTATTTGAATAAATTGAACACATTCACCACGACATCATCATCCGTTAGCAATATCATTTTTGCATTTCTACAACGATCACTGGCCCATTTCAAAAAAGTTACTCCCTTTTCAGTTAGATTTCTGTAAGTATCAATAAAGTTTCCTTGTAAAATATCGCCGTATCTACCAAACTCATCTTCTATCTGTTTCTGTGTAGAGGAATCTGTCTTTCCTATGATGAATAAATATTTTGCCTTTTCAAACAAAAGCATGGCTATCTGATTCATCCAAGTTTCGCGTAGAATTTTACGACGGTCAAAATTGGTGGGCGAAGATTTGACTCCAACTAGAATTAATAAGCTACTTTCTGAGGAACACAAAGAAGGGACTTCTAAGTTGTAAGTTTGGTACAAAGTACTTGGAAGACGATCAGCTCCAATCAGCTTTGACATTGCCGTGAAATTTGACAAGAGTTTTTGTTTCGCCCCATTCGCTCGTTCATTTTCATTGATTTTAGGGACTATTTTTCGCATAGTTTCTCCATTCATTTGGAGAGATACATACCATACGACTACTGTGATGGCAAATAATACAAAAAAACACAACCAAACCGAAGTTTTTGTCCACATTTTGTTTGATTCGATTTTGGCCTCACTAAATATTTCTTTTCGTTAAGTTGTCCGTATCTTCTGTTTTGTGTCCACGTGTTCTTACAGCCCTGTTAAAGATGATTTTGTTTTAGTTAATCATATTATTTATTACAACCTTGGTATCTTCGGTTTCAACCTTGAAACCGGAAAGAGAGTTATTAACCTTCACGCAAAATTCCTAGTAAAAAGCAGTTAATTGAGTTAATTAAGTAGTCATGAGTAATTATTGATGACAATAAAGTAAAAGTCTATCTCTCTACAAGAATGGCGTTTTAGACCTTCTTTCTTTTGCCATAATAATCAATTTGATGTGCACATCCCAAGTTGTGCTGACGGACATTTCTGTTAATCCGGGTAAAAGCAGAAGGAAAGGAAATAAAAGGCTTCGGCAACAATTATGAAAAATTCTTAATGAAACTAAATTCTCAGGAAATAATTTCGGATAATTAACTCATTTTTCTCTTTTTACATCATTACTCTAATCATCATTATTACTAACTATTAAAAAGGGATAATCATAAAAAATCTACAATATGACTCACGCTCACGAGAAATCCAAACTCCAATTTGTCTTATTTGTGTACGGTTTATGCAACAGAAATTGATCATGCAATCAGTTATGAATCCAAATGTTCAGTCTCCTTTGGGTGTATTTTCTTTTGCGTTCCTCTTGATGACGTTGAAGTCAGTAGATACAAATAACAGTACAGTCTACTTTTAGATATACCGTTAAAAGGTAAGTTTCCGTGGTACAACTCAAAAATATTCAGAGGATGGAACACGCATATAGAAGCATTAACTTGAAAAACGTTTTGTGGTGTTGATGTTGTTATCACATTTGAAGGCTGTGAGTATCAGTCATACTTGTTACTATTTGGTACTCATATTACATGGTACTCATATTACATATGGCTTGCAACACACGAAAAGGGGCATTCGGACATTTGCGTAAAGTGTCGTCTCGGATCAGCCTGAGCAGTCCGCGTAGGCTAATCTGAGACGACACTTTACGACAACATTCGATTTTTTGCAACAGTGGACTTGTGCAAAACAGAAAATACCATGAAAACGTGAAGTGCCGTCTCGGATTAGCCTGCGCGGACTGCGCAGGCTGATCCGAGACGACACTTTACGCAAATGTCCGAATACCCCTTTTCGCGTGTTGCACGCCATATATGAAAGAACTAATTTATGACAAAACAATCTTTGGTAGGCAGCACTGAAATTAAACATTAAGCTTAGGCTGTATGATACTGCCGATTACTAATTTGCCATGTTTCTGTGCTTTTCTTTTCCTAGTAGTAAAAATAGAATGATCGTTTCTGAAAGTCACAAAAAAGTGATTGTTTCTGCAACCAATATTTGCGCGAACTACTGCCGAGATAAAAAAAGGTAAACTTTATGCAACAAGCTTCATGAAGGAAAAACAGAATGTCCGTGATACAATTAAAATTTTTCAAAAGGCTGAAACTGATTTTCTAGTCAAAAATCTCTATCAAGTAGATCTAAATCAATTTTTTGAAATAGTGTAATTACTTTGCGTACGTTAAGTTCAAAGAAAAATGAACATTATTTTAATTATAAGAAGGGTTGAAGCTTTTGGATTTAAGTAAAGAGCAGTAGCAAGGTTTGGAAGTCAATTCCTACACATAAACAAAATCAAGTCTTAAATATTCCTTCAACTGCTTGGTGAAATTACTCTTTAGAATTCAAAAGCAACTTTTTTCACTCTCTGTTCAACAAATAGACTTCGTTGTTTTTTTTTTTCTGAAAGTTAACTCCTTTTTACAGATTGGGTTTAGAGAGGAAGAAAAAGACGATTGGCAATGGTTATAATTTACATTGTAGTTTACAAATAGAAAGAATAAAAACAGTTTATTACGCTATTATACAGCATAAAAATGTTTTGACACGATTTATCGAGACATGATGATACACTACTTATTTCAACTGCATGGCATAAGTTTCGAAATTTGTGAGAATTACTAAAGCATTACATACAAAAGTAAATCATGTGTTTAATTTAGAACATGTCCGATTTTTCCTAAATCTCAGCCGGCTAAATGCAAGGAAAGCCTTTCTTGCCGTTTCTATTTATTTTACTTGTGAATGATATAAACGGCGCATTTGACATTAACAGTATCACAGATGATGATAATCTGGATATATTATCTACACACCTGTTAAAGTTTAGCGCTAATAAATAGAGGATAATCAACTGGTTGTTTTTGATATGAAAAATATCTCACGAGGATGCGTTGTTAGGCGTTGAAAAAACGAGTGCGCAGCACGAGTTTTTTTAACGCCTTACGACGCGTCCGAGTGAGATATTTTTCATATCAAAAACAACCAGTTGATTATTCTATTTATTATATACCTTATTAACATCATTATTTGTAATTTTGCGTTTGAAAGTCGAAAAAAATGCAGTCGAAAAAAAAGGTAGTTCCCAAATGACGTCAGGAAGTGAAAGTGAAAGTTGATAACGTCACTAGTGATGATATCAAAATTTATTACACTGGGAAATTCCAGGATTTCACTGCTAGGTATATAATAAATGTTCTTTTAAATTCAACCTAATAGTTTATAATTATGATTATACTGAGAAATGAGATCTGAAAAAAATTCATCACGGTGCAAAAAAGGTAAGTCTGCATTTCTTTAAAACGTAAAACCAAAACTGTAACCTCGGTTGGTCTGTTGCAGGAGAAAGTTATAAATTTCTGTCGAATTTCGTTAGGAAATAAAGTCTTTCGTACAGGGAGAATGCAAAGTGGAGTCAATGTTCCTAATGATCAAACTTTAAAGCAATATTATTGCTCAAAATTCAGCTATATTTTACCCCTCAAAACTGGTGTATGACGAAAGTATACACAATATTAGAGCTCTTCATTTAGTCGCCAGTAATAGGAAGACTTATACAACGGAAAAAATCATCGAAATGTGTGACAGTGATCTCAACATTATTTATTTCCGACACAGCTACGTTTATTTAAGTCTGCAGTAACTGTTATAGACAAGTCATCGAGCATGCGCAAGGGGTTGCAACGATCGATGTAAGTTACTAAGGACACTAGATTCCTCGTTACATACTTTGCAGAAATGATCCTGCTATGGTGTTCTTCACAATTTGTTGAAAGAATTTATTCCATTAAACAAAGTGGTTACGATGGCAACGGGCCTAAAAAAATGAAAATCTTCGAAAATTTGCTCCAGAACTGCAATTCACGATTCTGTACAAACTGACAAAATTTGATCCTTTTCTGTAGTCGAAATTTTTTCTGGTATTTTGGTGAAATTTTTATCCAACTAAGAACATGGCTACATTTGATTTGATTATTGGTGATGCATGTGGCACTTTTCGAAGGTCGGCGGAAGGTCATCAACTTTGTTATTACCCGAGGGTGAGTGTGAGGGGGGTAGTAGGTTTATGCAAGGGACGCTAATCTTAAATATCAGTGATAATGCAGGAAAGTTATCTTTTCTGCATGTTTCTCGCAAAAGAAGATTGTTTAATTGAATTGTTCTGCTGAGGGAAGAACCATAGCTCAAGCCTTACACGTAGGATAAAACCAGGCGCTTACTCTGTTACAGGATGAAGCCATGGACCAGGGACCGTTTTCACCAACCATTTTAAATGACGTTCCTAGTCATATTCTCCAGAATTTTCTACATTTGTAAATAACACAACTTCTGATTGGCTAAACCATTCGGTTTAGCCAATCAGAAGTTGTTTTATTTACAAATATAAAATTGACCTTTTTCAGAAAATTTACCTTTTATTATTTGAAATTGAATTTTCTACATTTGTAAGTAACACAACTTCTGTTTTGCTAAACCATTCGGTTTAGCCAATCAGAAGTTGTGTTATTTACAAATGTAAAATTGACCTTTTTCAGAAAATTGACCTTTTATCCGACATAGTGGATCACAGATCCAACGGCATGTTATGTGCTGTCTGATCTTGATGGCGGCAATGCCCTTGGGGAGCAAGCTGCGTTTCATGCTGCAGTACCCTGTATCAGACGCCAACACTGGCAGGTTTCAAATAATATGAAAATCAAACAGACTGGGGGTTTTTGTGTGTATTAAAGTTATATACACAACATTATCGGCACAAAAAAAAGTTGATTACAGGTCACAGAGCTCCGGATAAGAGGGGGTGATGGTATTCTAAATCCGTTATTTCTGTTCCAAACCCTATATTGTGGGTACTCATTAGAATCGTCTCGATGAGACGATTCTTCTAATGTGCACCCACATATAGGATTTAATGGAGAAAACTTAATATTTTCAATTTTGAGGTCAAAATCACTTCCTCTATCTGGAGCTCTAAAGCCTGTTCTTTTTTTCCATTACGTTTTCAATAGGAGGTACTTTGTCGATTGAAGGTTACGAATAACTTTGTTATTTTTTTTAGCATGCACTGTCAGAAGAGACAATGGTTTTACGTTTCGTCCAAAAGATCATTCTTTAATTTAGATTTCCATCTCTGAGAATCGAACTTACACCGTCAAATTGCCCCGAGACTTGTCGTCTGTCAGCTCTACCACTTGAGCTATCCGTGATGGTAACTTAATAATTGTACTTAACTGCTATGACCATTGAGCTTATATGCTTATGTGTCAAAATAAAATTTCTGTTCTGTTCTGTAACTTGTTGTAACATGTCAAATCTTACCTAATAAATTGCCTATGACATCATAAGTTTGTTACCTGTTTGAGCGGGTTAGCGATCCGTGTCAATTTTCTTTCATTGATTTTTTTGTGTGTTTGTGGCCGTTGACCGTTTGTGTAGTAATATTTTCGATCATTCATGTCCAGTTTGGACTGGACATAAATTGATCCGAACATTTGGATTAAGAAACACGTAAGTAGTAATATATATATCGTTTTTTCAATGTTTTATATATAGCTTGTTTTCTTGCATCCCTTCATGATAACATAATAGTACTTAAACCCATTACCACACAATCCCTACTTTTGACGACCCTGAGAAAGAAGCCTTTAAAAAATATTGTGGGAAAGGAGAAAATGCTGGTAACCAGCATTTTCTCCTTTTCCCACAATGTTTTCTACCCTTCACAAAACAAATTTCAAATTTTCAGTCACTTTTATTGTGCCGTCTGCAAATGCTTGCGATTTGGACAATCCTGAAATGTTGTCGTTTGGTAATAGTTAACGCTTTGTCAGTCGGTCTTGTGTTTTAACTTTTTACCAAACGATAAACTTTTAGATTCGTCCAAATTGAAAGCATTTGCAGACAATAATTCAGGTATGGTTAAAATTATGGAAACATCCTTTAGATATGAAAAAAAACATTATAGGAAAAGGAGAAAATGCTGGTTACCAGCATTTTCTCCTTTACCGATAATGTTTTTAAAAAATCTTTGTTTCCTTCAGGGCTGTCAAAATTCTGGATTGTGTTGTTAAGGGCAAAAAAGACCGTAAACCGCTTTTTGCCAGTGTACATGATATACATGTTCGGGGCATATTATCCAATCAGATCACAAGAAATTTCCTCGCAGCATAAAAAGTCAGTTTGTCCGAGTTATCGCATCGACCAAAGTAAAACAAAATAGAACAAAATTAGAAAAAAAGGTTCGGACCGATAAACTGTTTCGTGAATGACTAACACCATTGTTAGTAATTATTTCTAAATACTCCAAATAATTATAAAAAAGAAAATCTCAGTTCAGGTAAAGAACAACACGCAAATACATGCCTTCTCATTACTTTGACCACAATGTCTTTTAACTCATTACCAAACGACAAAATTTTAGCTTTGTACAAATCGAAAGCCGATGATTTTCAGATGACAAAATAAAAGTGACTGAAATGAAATTTGTTTTGTGAAGGGTAGAAAACATTGTGAGAAAAGGAGAAAATGCTGGTTACCAGCATTTTCTCCTTTTCCCACAATGTTTTCCACGGGCCTTATTCTCACGGGCGTCAAAAATAGGGATTGTGTGGTAATGGGTTAATCAGTTATAAATTCTAAATATATGTAGGAGCAAGCGGAATAAACATTAAATTCACCTTATATAGGGATTAACTCTTTACCACACAATCTAGAGTTCTAACAACCAATAGAAATAGAGTTTTTGTAAATATCATGGAAAAAGAAGAAAATGCTGTTACCCATGCAGCATTTTCTCCTTTTCCCACAATGTTTTCTACTCTTCCAAAAACAAATTTCATCATTTGAGTGAACTATAAAAACTTGTCTTCGTATTCAGCGAATGCTTTCAGTTTGGACAAGTTTAAATATTTTGTTTGGGAAAGAGATTAAGAGGGGATTAAGCATAATGTATTTGTATCGGTGTACAACCCTTGTTAACCCTTTCCCAAACAATCCCTGCTTTTCACGGGTGTGGAATAGTAGCCTGTTGAAAACATTGTGGGAAAAGGGGAAAATGCTGGTAACCAGCATTTTCTCCTTTTCACACAATCACGGTTTTCTACTCTATCATAGACAGATATCATCTTTTCCGCAAGAGTTGAATTGTCATCTGCAAATGCTTTCAATTTGGTCTAGTCCAAAAGTTTGTCATTTGGAAAAGGGTTAAACCATTACAAACAACTTGTACGCTTTGAGACCCAAATATTTTCCTCCTTTTCCAAGTTATGCTTTCAATTCTGACGAGATAGCAAAAACGAATGAAAAAATAAATCTAGATTAAATGCTGATGTATATGAGCCATACTTTGTGGAAAAGGGGACTTAATTCATTTACAAAAAGTATCGACCCAGGTCAGCCTGCGCGAACTGCGCAGGCTGACCTGAGTCGATACATTTTGCCACAGATCAATTTTCTGCGTGTCAAAGAACCGGTGTACCTCTCGACCGAGTTGAGTTATTAGACAAAATAGACTTATATAAATCCAAAATAATGTGATGTCTTCTTTTGTATCAAGCATCACAGAGATGTATTAAGCCCCCTTTTACCAGAGCGTGGCTCATTTAGTAAAAGGCTTTTGGTGGTCTTAACCCTTTACCGGACGACATATATTTGGACTAGCCAAATTTTGCAGGCGACAAAATAGACGTTACTCAAATACTGAAATTTGTTTCCAGCAGGGTAGAAAACAGTGTGGGAAAAGGAGAAAATGCTGGTTACCAGCATTTTCTCCTTTTCCCACAATGTTTTCAAAAGGTTTCTATCCCAGGGTCGTAAAAACCAGGGATTATTTGGTAAAGGGTTAAAACAGTATGTGAGGATGGTCAATAGAATCGATTGTTCTGTTGAAAGATAACTCGATCGCTGAAAATTACAATAGACTTCACAAACAAGTAGACAGTAGGGATCAAAGATCAGACTGTACGTCATGTGCAACTTGATCTTCATCTTTACAGGTCACAAAAGTCTGTTTTATTTGTAGCCTGTAGACTTTCGTGGTGAAACCATTGTTTCACAGTTGGACAACAAAGGAAAAGGGTTAATTCCTTATCGAGCATTTCCCAGAGGCAAGAAAAAAAGAAAACCAAGAGTTTTCTAGAACATTGTGGAAAATGAAAAAATGCTGATAATCAGCATTTTCTCCTTTTTAAAAAATCCTTTCCACTCTTTCTATGACAAACCCCATATCCTTTGAGCCGGTTTAATGCCGAGAAATGACCCTCCCCTACAAAATGAACAATGGGTCATTTCACCACGTGGAGAAATGACCCACCCCTACAAAATGACCCATGGGTCATTTCACCACGTAGAGAAATGACCCACCCCTACAAAATGACCCATGGGTCATTTTACCACGTGGAGAAATGACCCACCCCTACAAAATGACCCATGGGTCATTTTACCACGTAGAGAAATGACCCTCCATTACAAAATGACCCATGGGTCATTTCACCACGTAGAGAAATGACCCTCCCTTACAAAATGACCCATGGGTCATTTCACAACGTAGAGAAATGACCCACCCCTTTCAGGCCCATGCAAAATGACCCATGCGTCATTTCACCACGTAGAGAAATGATCACTCCCCTACAAAATGACCCATAGGTCATTTCACTACGTAGAGAAATGACCTATGGGTCACATTATTCTACGTGGAGAAATAACCCTCTGGGGTCATTTCTCAACTTTGAATAATGACCCAGACCATTCCTGTACGTAGTGAAATGACCCATGGGTGATTTTGTAAGGGAGGGTCATTTCTCTACATTACACCGGATTTAACTTGCCGTATGTAAACAACTAAAACTTTGCTATTTTAAAGGTCTTTTGCTATTCCACAAAATAACCTTTGAATCGCGCTTGCAGTCCAAGGGTAAAAGTAGCGCTTTCGTTTAACCCTTTACCAAACAATCCCTGTTGTTTACGACCCTGAGTTAGAAGCCTATTGAAAACATCGTGGGAAAAGCAGAAAATGCTGGTAACCAGCATTTTCTTCTTTTCCCACTATGTTTTATACCCTATTGGAAACAAATTTCAAATTTTAAGTTACGTTTATTATGTCGTCTGCAAATGCTTTAAATTTGGACCAGTCTAAAATTTTGTTTTTAGGTAAAGAGGTTACTAAGAGCTGCGTGATTAGACTTGTATATTGATCTAACAATGGAGGATTGGTTATGTAACCAGTGCATCTATTGGAATCCGATCTCTTTTTATTATCACCAAAGCTGCAGAATTCAAGACAGCTGGAATACGAGGCACTGTATAATTTAACAGACTGGCTGCTTAAAGGCCAGATATCAGCAAAAAGCAAACAAAGGGCGTTAAAGTACAAGACCCGTAACACTTCTAGTGCAACATGGAGTAAAATGTCTTGTTAGTTGATAAATAAGGATTTATACTGGTATAAAACTTTTGCACATTTTAACCGACTAGAAATTCTTTTGATGTCTATCTCGAAATTATTTGTTGATGCTTTTGTTGATTTTAAGAAAAGAGGTGTAATTATTATCTCCCTTTGTAATGGTAATACATTGGTTTTAGATTTATAAATGATAATTCTTGGAAGGAAAAATGGAAAGAATTCACCCTGTGAAAATAGTATAATAATACTCATTTTTGATCATTGCAAATTTCGCAGGACTCGTATTATTGGAGAAATAGGTGTTTTCTACTACGGGTACACTACCTTAAAATGGAATTTTGATTTAACTCCTTACCACACAATCCCTACTTTTGATGACCCTTAGAATGAAGCCTTTAGAAAACATTGTGGGTAAAGGAGAAAATCCTGGTAACCAGCATTTTCTTCTTTTCTCACAATGTTTTCTACCCATTACAAAACAAATTTCAAATTTTTAGTCACTTTTATTTTGTCGTCTACAAATGCCTCAGATTTGGACAACCCTATAATTTTATCGTTTGGTAATGAGTTAAAGCATACTTATAAAGAAGTGGAAATTGTTGTGAAGAAGGCGATCTGTTATTGTACAGTCGGCCTTAACGTAAACAACTGGAAGAAAGATGGATTTTAAAACCAGGTAAAAAGTTGTATGTCTGATAGTTGTATGGGGTTTAATGCCATTTTCAGCCTTATTCCAATTATATCATGGCGGCCAGTGCACCTATCCATACTTTCCTGGAGCTTTTTTTTTTTTTTACCAATACCCCTCACAATATTCTTTCCAAGCAACTGGCTGCTTTCATACATAATTATCGTCAAAACAAGGTTTATTGTCGCAATCATTAATCCTCGGAAAGGAATTAGCCTTGGTGGAGATCGACCCAGTGATCCCCTTTTTTCAAGTCCTGTAAACTACCAACTGAGCTATCGGGACTCGGCAAGTAGTAGTTAAACATTAAACAAAAGATGGAGAGGCATGGCAACTTTTGATCTACTTTTTAACATTTATTTTTCTTCGGGCGATTTACATTTGGGCAGACTATACAGATACATTGTCGCCTTCGCAATAATTTCCATTCTTTTAAACGGTACTAGTCAAATCTAAATGCAATTTAACACATTTTATTCATTGTGTGTGTGGGTTTTTTTTTTTCAGAAAAAAAAGTCACCATGACAACACAACGCAGGACAAACAACGCCAATGGCCCGCTGTTACCTGTGAGTCAAAACGACATTACCAAAACCAACAACCGCATGGGCCTGATGGAGAAATGGCGGGAACGGAAAGCAAAGTTGGAAAAAGGGGAAACACAGATGAACGGCCATGTGAGTAAATATGATAAAGACTGACTTAGACTTGTTGACATTGAAAGCATTTGCACACAACATTTTGAATGCGGCTAAAAAACCCAACCAATAAGTAAAAAAGAAATCGGGGGATAGAAGACAGCGCATACAGTTGGTATCAGGAATTGTCCTTCTTAAAGGACGAATTCCCATTCTGTTACGCAATTCTGGGATTGTACCGGAGCAATTCTAGAGCTGTACAAGAAAATATTCATGCATGACATCAATGGCACCGCAAATCAGTTGGTTCTAAAATAAGGCACACTACAGCATTTCAAATTGACCAAAGTAAATGTTGCAGAACTCGGTGAGAAGTGAACTGAGAGACCCTAAACAATCCTTAGACTTCAACTTAGAACCTAAAAAAAGAATCAATAATGGTAAGACACAATCATAGCCATTCTGTGGCGAAAATTAACATGATTACAATTAGAACTATGTACAAAAGCAGTTGTCATTCGAGAAACATCACAAGAAAATAATATTAAAACTATGTTCCAAATCACCACATTGATATTAAAACTGGGTATGGAACTATCAAAGTGAGCACGAAATGACCAAATTTGAACGAAATGACCAAGGTACAAAATGACCTAATTACGAAATGACTTGAAGCCGAGTAAACAATATGGCTGCCTTCGTAGGTACTTTTCAAAGCTCATGCGGCGCCACAATCAGTTCAGTTATAGAATTGTCTAGGGATCTCTGATGGGATTGGCTTTTCTTCAACCTAGCCAGAGAATAGTGTCAATATTCATGTTTTAGTACCTCTAGAACCTTTTATCCTTTGAAATCCTTATCGAAGCCGTTTGCAAAAACCCGAATTTTGCTATTTCAAAGGAAAGCTAACTCTTTGTCAGACACTGTAGATTCAAGATCAGACTGCACAGAATGTGCAGTCTGATCTTAATCTACAATGGCTGCAAAAAGAGCTGTTCTCTACGCAGCTCAAAGGTAAAAGAGGCATTTCCATGTTTATTTCAGATTTACATGAAGATAATGATTTGCTTCCACGCACCAACATATATCTACGTCATGATGAATTACATCGTCCCTTATTTTTTCGAAGACTTCCACCCGTGGACGCAGTATTATTTTAAAGTATTTCTGTGGTTTATTTTGATGAATGTACTGGTCAATTTCATTTGCACGATAGCTTATAGCTCCATTTACATTCAAACCAAAGACAATCCGTACTGGAACCTTCATCAAAGAGCGAATCATCTTCCAGAAACTTTCTGTGGACGCCTGGAACAAGAGACAGACAACCAGTCCAATGGCGGTTTACCGCGCAAGGTTACAACGAAAGACGGCGAACTTGATTGGTCGGTTTGTAAGAAATGCAACGTGACCGTTCCTCCGCGAACCTATCACTGCAATTTTTGCAAAAAGTGCGTGTTGAAAAGAGATCATCATTGTTTTGTGGTTGGGTGCTGTGTTGGATTTAAAAATCAACGATATTTTATTGTTATGCTCTTGTATTGCTTAATTATCGGTGTTCTAGGCGAATATTTAACCGTTGTGTATTTCAAACACGAACTATGGCCAACCACAACTTCTTGGATAAACCTTATATTACCTGTAACCGTCGTCAGATGGGTGCTCGGACATATTCCTGCCTTTGATACTTTGTTGATATTCCATTGTTACATATATGCATTGTACATATTACTAGGTGTTGCATACTTCCCATCACAGGTGGTATTTGCGATGCAGGGGCGAACTCTTTTAGAAGTAGCCAAAAATATTCCGATAAAGAACTCGAATCCATGGAAACGTAACCTGACGTCAGTGTTTGGTGAATGCTGGGTATTGAACTTCATCTTTCCAATGGTGTTGATTTTCAGGCAGCCAGATGACGGTGTACACTGGCAAAACGTAAAAATTGACCATAACTCCAATAAAATACTGAAAGAAAGTGAAATGCCTGTCATTTAGATATTAGCCATTATCTGTGAAAAGGAGGCTTAATGCATCTGCAATAAAATATCGATCCAGAGTCCGTATTCACCAAACCTTTTCAGTCTTATTCTACAAGTTTTTCCAAACTTGAAAGTACCACTACTTCTGATTGGCTAAACCGAATGGTTTAGCCAATCAGAAGTTGTGTTATTTTCAAAGTTAGGAAATTATGCAGAATAAGATTAAGAATGTTTTTAAGAATGGTTGGTGAATACGGAGCCTGTCAGCTTGCACGTGCTATTTACGCGCTATTCAACTTGGTGACTTGTGCGCGGGAACTCACTGTTCCCGCCATCTTTTGAAGAGGTCGAAAAATGAAATCGACAATTTTCACTTGTAGTAACCATGAAATATCGAACAATATTCCACTGTTATTTCTCGATAAACTATGCACAGACAAGCATGAAATAATCAATATTTTTTGTATTTATTACTTTGATGTTTCGCATTCAGTCCATCTTCCTTTGATATGTATGTGAACCATGCTCTGACAAAAGGGGGTTTAATGGATCTCCGTGATAATTATCACATAAAGTCATCACATAATTATGAATCCTTAAAAATCATTTTGTCTTTCTTGTATGTATTGTATTGTACTGTCTTTAGCACACAATCCCGACTTTTAAAGACCACGAGAAAGAAGCCTTTTTGAAAACATTGTGGGTAAAGGAGAAAATGCTGGTAACCAGCATTTTCTCCTTTTCCCACAATGTTTTCTACCCTTCCAAAACCAAATTTCAATTTCTTAGTAATAACTATTATGTCATCTGCAAATGCTTTCAGTTTGGACCTGTCTAAAATTTTCCCGTGTGGCAAAGAGTGAAGGTCGACTTGTTCATAGATTAGCAGAAAATTACAAAAAAGCAGAAAACTTTCTATCTAAGTCAGTCTGCACGGACTATGCAGGGTGATCCAGGTTGATACATTTTGAAGACTCACTAACCGTGGCTCATTTGTATTTATTTACATTTTACATTTTATTTTCTCTTCCTTTTACTTGTATTTATTATTGGTCTGATTTTTTTATTGTATGAATTTCTTTTATTTTAACTGAACTTAATTGTATTTTTTAAAATAAATTTCGATCTTTGACCGACAAGAAAAAAAAAAGAATATTCAGTTTATTTCATGGTTGCTGGTGTTGTTGTTTTTGTTGCTTAAACTTACGTCAAAATCCAGTAGTTGTTTTCGGTAATTCCCCATGGCGTACTTAGAGGTTATTACACGGCTGATGAGGGCCGGAGAGTGATATCGGCCCGCCACCTTGATATCTGCCCCGAGGGCTTTAGCCCGAGGGCAGATTTCGAGGTGGAGGGCCGATATCACTCTCCGGCCCTCATCAGCCGTGTAATAACCTCGTTATTACATTCATGGATCAATTGCACGATTATTTTGGTTTTTTAGCATGTTTAAATACTAAAAACAAAAATATCTTGTCTCCATTCGACACAACTTTTTTCCGCGGGTAAACGTCACGTTCATGACGTCATTCATCATCACTATCGTAGAGCTGTGTATTTGCAGTATAGGACGTTTAAATAAACAGTTCTTCATGTTTGTTTATTGTTAAAAAGATGTTGCCATTATTGTTTCTCAATCTAAATATTCAATTCAGTGTGATAGGGATCAAAACAGGATAAATAGAAAGATGGTTGGTTCTTCGAATTATGAAACTTAATCAAGCTCGGTTCATCCGGCTCAATAGATAAAAATCGAAGAACTACTAGCCTATAGACACTACACATTGCCTGATAAGTTTCCCAATCGAAGACAACAACTATCTATTCTCTATTTATCACGTCTTTGTTGGTTAAACGATTCAACGTTGCCTGTAGTTTTGAAGATTTGTCCGCTAGCGATTGACGGACCGATTCCGCCATTTTTTTCAAAATGGATGTTTTGAGAACGTTCGTTTGCGAGCGAGTGTTCTGTTTCTATAGATATAGAACAAATATCTTATCAACGGGCAGGATAACAGATATCAGCCCGTTGCCCCGTCATATCTGCCCTCGCATGACACTGATATTACACCATTTTCGGTGGAAAATGTTACTATTATTAGTAACAGAATGTAATAACCCTCTTTACGTAACAACGCATTACAATACCACGTCTTGCGCGAGAAACGTAGGGTAAGTTCGAGGTAATTACCTCATATTTTTCTCTGGTTGAATGGCATTCGCAGTTTACCTTGGTAATTAGTAAGCGTGAACTACTATTTCCGCTTCAATTTGAAAATATGAAATCGGCATTTTTTTTACTGGTCGTAACTATGAAATACTCCATAACTGAACAACAATCTTCCATTATATCTCACTAAAGTACACGAAAAGCCTAAAAATAAAGATAAAGTATTGAAGGGATAATCAGGACGAAATTAAACCCCCCCCCCCGCTCTAGCATGCATAAATAAGGGATAGTAATCTGGGCATATTTGCAATTCAGATTAAATAGAGTTACTTCCCTTTGTACAGATTCAATGATCAAGCTCTTTGAACTAAGAAAATAGGGTGGTAGATCTATATAAAGTACTTGCCAGTAAATCATTTAGACAATAAATCAGTTTGTGTATTAAGGTGAACTATGTCTAAACTTTTTTGTTTTCGGTAAATTTTAATTTCTGCATGTTTAAGAACCTTTCTTCCTACAGATTCAGCCTGTTGTCAAACAAAATTAAATCTTGTGGACATACAATTATATAATGTCTTGCTTTGTAAATTAAATAGAGGAGAGGAGGAAGAGAAAGAAAGAAAGAGATACAGAGAGCGAGAGAGAGAGAGAGAGAGAGAGACAGAGAGAGAGAGAGAGAAAGAGAGATGGACAAAAGGAGAGGGAGAAGAGAGTGAGAGAGAAAGAGACTAGAAGACAAAAATATGGGGAGGGGGGGTAAAAGAGAGAGAGGGACAGAGAGAGACAGACATACAGACAGAGACAGATATAAACAGACAGAGAGACTGAAAGACAGAAGAGATTGGGGGAGGAGAGAGAGGGGGAGAGAGAGAGAGAGAGAGATAAGGAGGAGAGTTGGAGAGAGATTCAAAAGAAAAGAAAAGAGGGAGAGATAGAAACAAAGGAAGAGATAGACACACAAACAGACACCTAAAAAGACACACAGACTATGCAAAAAAAAGGAACTATTTGTGATGCCACGGTTCGATCAATTTTGGGGACGAAAGTTGTGTTGACATTGTTGTATGAGATTACATACCATTATGATCACATTGTACAATACTTCAATTTACCCGGACCACTTGACCCATTGACTGACCGATGAACCCGGGGAATCCTTTCTTTTTTTTTTTTCAGACTCTAAGCTTCTTATCGCGTTTGCAGACAGTGTAGATCAAGATTAAACTGCACAAATCGTGCACTGAAAATAGTCATTGCTACAGGGTTCAAGGATTCAATCTCTTCTCACTGCAGACAATTGTTTCACCAATGGTTAACCATTACCCTGGGAAATAACTAACATGAAACTGTTAACTCATTACCAAGAGACAAAATTTTAATTTTGTCAACATTGAAAGCATTTGAAGACGACAAAATAAAAGTTACTGAAAATTTGAAATTTGTTTTGTAAGGGGGTAGAAAACATTGTGAGAAAAGGAACAAATGCTGGTTACCAGAATTTTTTTCTTTTTCCCACAATGTTTTCAAAAGGCTTTTATCTCAGGGTCGTAAAAAACATGAGCTGTTTGGGAAAGGTGTAAAAACCGCTATTTCAACGGTATTTTTGGAGATAGATAACTCTTTATCTGACACTGTAGATCCATGATCAGACTGCACGTTTTTTGCAGTCTGATCTTAATCTACACTCTCTGCAAATTGGGTCAGTGACACACGCTTAGCGGCCGACGGGATCACGGTTGGAAAAGAATCAGAAGCTTTGGAATAATATTTGTGCAAAGTGCTGGTAATAGTTACTTTAGGAAAGCTTTGATAGGTGCACTGGGCGCAGAGATACAATAGAAATATTGTTGAAAACGGCTGTAAACACTATTTGCAACTATTCTTTGTGATATACCTACTAACAGTTTTCAAACTGCAGATTTTTTTTTTGGGGGGGGGGGGGGTTAAGAAATAATTTTACTCTTGTCCAAATTGGAAGCAATTGCAGACGACATATGAAATGCGTCTCCAACGGCAGGTCAAATTTCGGAAAATTTTCAAAAAACATTGCGGGAAAGGGAGAAAATACTGATGTAACCAGCATTTTCTCCTTTTCCCATAATTTATTTCAAAGGAAATCGGGATCGATAAAATCTTAGGGTAGTTAAACACTGGAATGTATAATAAAAAGTTTAAATAAGGTGTTAGGTTATTATCATTTCGTCAGCCTTTATACTGATAAAACAAATATCTAGTCAGTGTGTTTTGAACTGACCGATATTTACCCCAATCGACCCAAAGACATGGTCTGTACGATGATGCCATTTTCTAACAAACTTTAACAGTTGAGCTCAGGTAGCACGGTCGTTAGCGTACAGGACATGAGAACTTGGGGTCCTTGGTTCAAATTGCCTACTCCGCGAACTGTTCGGCAGAATATTGTGAGAAGTACTGGTTAACCCTATATACCAAACAATCCTTGGTTTTCACGACCCCGAGGAAGAAGCCTTCTGAAAACATTGTGGGAAAAGGAGAAAATGCTGGTTACCAGCATTTTCTCCTTTTCCCACAATGTTTTCTACCTTTCCCAACCCAAATTTCAACTTTTGAATCGCATTAATTTTGTTTTCTGTAAATGCTTCCAATTGGGACTAGTCTAAAATTATGTCGTTTGCTACAGACTGAAGGAAACTCCGGGTTAGCACGGATAGGTGCACTGGCTGCCACGATATAAGTTGATTAATGATGAAAGCGACATCAAACACAATTTAATCAATTAATCAATCTGAACATCTTTTCTTTATCGGACAGTATCGACCAAAGTATCAATCTGCATGTTTTGTGTAGTCCGATCTTGATCTTCACTGTTTGTTCAACCCTTTGCGACGCAAATCCATGTTTTAAAGCCCCTGGAGGATAAAATTTTGAAATTTTGAAAGAAAAAAGCGAGAATGCTGGTAACCAGCATTTTTCCCTTTGTTACCTCCCTCACCAAAGACAAATGTATCGTAAGATTGTATCATATTACATATCACCTGCAAGAGCCTTCAACTTGACAAAGATTAGAATTTTGTAGTCTGGAACAGATTTAATATAATTTTTCTATGCTCTGACCAACGAGAGTTTCAGGCATTAGATCCGTACAACTTAGTGCAGCATGCAATAAAATTTCTAGATAGTTGATAAATACAGATTTATAAAGATATAATACTTTTGCACATTTTTAAACTTCCAGAAATTTCTTTAATGTCTATCTGGAAATTATTTGTTGATACTTATGTTAGTTTTCAGAAAAGGGAGGTAAATATTGTCTACCTCTGTAATGAGATAATATTGGTTTAGATTCATAAATTATAATTCTATAGGAAGGCAAAAAAGGAATACTGATGTGCAAAATAAATATTTTTGATATTAGGCAAAAAAGGGAAAAGGTGGCTCGGTCAAAGTAGTACAATAATACTAATTTTTAACAACAGCAAATTTTGTAGTATAATATTATAGTGGAAATAACTGTTTTCTATTACAGGTCCACTGCCTTAATACATCTAATTGTTGCATTATACAAAACAAGTCAAAATTATAATTACAGGTCCATAAAATTCACTTTGTCCTACAAACTACTGTATCATGAGGTACACAGGTCATTTGACATGCAAAAAAATTGAAACAAAAGCAAAAAGTTTCGTCCCAGGTCAGCCTGTGCAATTCGCGCAGGCTGACCTGGGTCGAAACCTTTTGAAAGTGCATTAAACCCCCTTTTCAGAGACTATGGTCCATATAAACTCTATGACTGAGAAAATACCCAAGCCTCGCCCATCAGTCTTGCAAACGATGCTAATGTTTAGAAAGGAATAATTGAGCTTATTATTAACTCACCTGTCTCAACATTTTGCGGTTAATGAAACATTAAGCTTAACACCTGCAGTAGAGTTTCTTTTGTTTATTTTAATATTTTGGAAAAAAAAATGTAAAAATTCTATGGCAGTCAACATGAAAATTGATACACTTAACAAAACTTACGCTAAATTTCAGCAACACTGCCACTTTTCGCAGTTAATTATCCATTTTTACTTTCATTAACTTGTATGCTTGTATTGTATTATTGTATGTTGTAATTATAAACTCCTCATATTTGGACGAAATAAAGGAAAAAAAAGTCACATGATATAGCAGTACAATGCGGTTTTTTTATTCGCAGAGCTTACAACTATACATGTACATGTATTCGGCATAAATTGTAACTATTTCGGCAAAAGATGAATCTTCTCATAATAAAGTTAAGCATAGTGTCTGAGAAAAAAAAAACATCTGGTTGTATCAAGCATTTGCACCATTCGCGGAAAAGGGCAAATAAAACCGTTCAAACACGGGACAAACATAGATATGTGAGCTGTCGACGTGATATTACTGAAAGAATGCTCATAGTGCACTATCCACCGCTGGAGCGAAAAACATCGTGCATGTATTTACTTTGGTTACGCCAGCCAAACATTGATGAAAGAATAGAAGCAATAAAACCGGTGACAATATTTATTTAAAGAGAGTCGACACTTTAGAAATACGCCCGAAACAGATTCCATAAATTATGATCACATGACCTCGCGACAGTTTCAAGATGACGTGGAATTATCAGATTTGACCGCAGATTGCGTGGGTCACCGCATCATAAACATTCATGTTTACCTGTTCTGAGCTGCGGTCACAGTGACCCAACCAGCATTCTTATTACCAGGTGTGTTTGAGAGCCTCTAAACAAATTCGAGATTTCTACGCTTACTCTTTTAAACCCATTACCAAACAGGCTTTGTTGTATAATACAAAATACGTCAGTTTACTTAAAAAACCTCGTAACTACAGCTTGTTTCAAGCTGTAGTTACGAGATTTTATAAAGTAAACCGACGGAATACTTTAAGAAATGTAAATAGACGCAGGAGAAACAATCAAAGGAAAGAAATCAGCCGAAATCTTATGTTAAACTTTTTTCTTTCGCCAAAAGACAATTTATGCTTTGTCCAAAAGAAAGCATTCGGATGAATCATTCCAATTTTAATACAATCTACATTTGTGCCATATTCTGTGAAAAAGGCGTTTAAATTCATTTGCAAAAAAGTATCAACCCAGGTCAGCCTGCGCAGTCCTTGCAGCTGACCTAGATCGAAACCTTTTGCTTTGTGTCAGTTTTTCGTATGGTAAAGTACCAGTCTAACTCATAAGTCAGTTTGTTGTTTAACAAAATGGACTTTAGGGATGTCACATGACGACTGGCTTGGTGAAAAGCATCACCAAGACAAATTGACCCCCTGCACCATTGCCAGATTATGGCCTGTTTACCAGGCTCTACAAAACAATCTTGAATTTTCATGACCTTGAAAAAAGATCTTTGATAAAAGAAAAGTGTGTAAAGGAGAAAATATTGGTAACCATTATCCCTTGAATTTCCCACAAGGATTCACTCCCTTCCAAAGACTTATTTTTAGTTTTCGTGTCATTTTGCGGACTGATCTGCGTCGATACTTTTTCTAGATGCATAAACCCCCCCTTCACAGAGGAAAGCTCTCATAAAATTGAAAAAAAAAACTAAACAACCCCCGCCCCCATTAGATAGCTGGAACCTTTTCTGACGCCATACTAGTTGTCAGATTAACGTGTAGGGCAATCAAGATCTGTTATCTACATGAATGCGGAAATTGCTTATCAGCTAGATCTATTATATAAATATTATGGTGTATTGAGGAGGGAGCACTTTGTATGACCAATAAACTCATCCGTTTGAACTTTTGGCTCCGAAATTTGGGGTTATTTAGATTAACGGTAGACCGATAAGAATGCATTCTTACAGTTTCTATTTTTCTTTGTTTTGTTTTTACCGTAAAGGCGCTTTTTGCGACTATAGTTGCTTTTTGCAGCAAGCGAGTATTAAAATTCAGACTGGAAAAAATATGATCTTTGCTACATAATGTCCGTTTTAAACTGAAACAGTTTAAACAAAATCGACCCCTATATTGCAGTTATTTGGATTTCGTTTCTGTTGAGATTATTTGGCAAAAGATTAACGTTTTTCTTATCTTTTAACCCTTTACGAAACTTTACGAAGTGCTAGAATATATTAAATCAGTATTTTTCACTGTTCATATCCGTGAAATATTAAAACATAATCCACCATTATTTCTCGATAACTTTCAAAAATGCATGAAATGATGATAATGATTTGATTTGATAATGATTTGTTTTTGTTAAAATATTATGTACGTAGGCCTACTGATTCCATTTCGATTATCATCAGTTTAATTTCTTTTGTATTATATATCTGATTCAGTGTACTAATAACTATAGCCTGGCATTCAGACCCTTCTTTATTTAAATCATGCTAATAAACAATGTACACAACTATAGCAAAGTCACAGAAATATGCATTGTTTTATGCCCTTCTTCTGAAATACATTAACATATGTGTTTTGATTTTGTACTATGTACTTGTATAAGGGCCGGTGGTCTATGAATAGTGTACAATAAATATTATTAAAATACAGACTAAATTAGACATTCAGAACATTGAGAACACAGAGTATTTGTTTTGCTGTTTTACCTGATAATTTAGTTTTAATGAAAATGCTCTATTAGACGGACTGATACTGGTCTATAATTACTAATACGATTAAATGTTTTAAGTTTGCAAAACTTTATTTAGTGAAAAGTTAAAGTGCTTTTCAGCGGTCCATTAATTTCAATGCATGTTCTTCCAATCAACTTATTGTTTATTCATGTTTTGCTTTATATCAAATACTATGTTTATATAACTTTTGAAATATAAAAAAAAAAAGAAAATAAGTAATGAGAATTTCAAAGTAAGCGAGTCAAAGAAGAGGCCTTTTTCAAATGCCATAGGTTTACTCCCAATGAATTTATTGTTAATTCATGCCTAATATCTAATGCAATATACTAATAACTGTTAAAAACATGAACTAGCTTAAAATTGCAAAGTTAGGCCAAAAGGTGAAGTTCAATTATAATACTTATGGGCTTTATGTTAATAAGAAGACAAAGAAAAATGCACAAGTGCATACGTGCCACCACAGTAATGAACAAAACTAACATGATTTCATATTCATTGCACTGCAGCTGTTTATTATCTTAATATCACACGCATCGAAAATGATTCAAGCACTTGAAGACGAAAAAAATTAAAAAGACCTCATATGTGTTGGTTTGCCTGTCAAAAAATAGAAAACTTTGTTGGAAAAGGAGAAAATGCTGGTAAACCAGCATTTTCTCCTTTTCTAACAATGTTTTTCAGAAAATCTTCTAAGGCTCCATGAGGTCTCTAGAATAAAGGGTCATTTCATAAACTGACACTTTCTAAAATTAGAACAGACTGTTAGCCTTTATGGTCTCTTAAACAGTTGTTTAATTTCTCAGAACGTTGCGACTCATTTAAAGAAAACTGACAAAATAAAATTAACGCCGCGACTTTCGCCCGTTCCCTAACAAATGATGACCGCGGAGTAATACCACTTTATGGCCTCTTACGAGCGAGTTAATTTTCACACTGCGCCACCTTAAATAGGTCTATTGTCATAAAATGTCCAAATATATCCGACCACTGAAAGCTGAAATAGGGGACAAGTCACTTGAAAATGGTATAGTAATACCAATCTAGTATTCCTTATCTTTAAAAAAACCCATTTTATTCCACATATTAGAAATAATTGTGTAGTGTCCGTGGCTGTGAGGTAGAGCGTCGGCCTCGTAACCATATGGTCCTGAGTTCGATACCCGGGAGCGGGTGTCAACTTTGGGATTTTTCATTGGCCCACACATTCGGCGCGAGTACTGGTGAAGTTCCCAGGATGCAGAATCGAAAGAGATTATATAAGTTATTAGAACTTGTTTCTCAATCGGTGTAAAATAAATAAGTTTAAACTAACTATTAGAAATAATTACAGGCACCAAACTTCATTGGCTTTCAACATTTACTTAAATCTTTGAACTTAATTGGATGTGTTGAATAGCACAATATTATATGTACATTATGCCTGTATTGTGTGAGACACTGTTTGATTTGACTTCTAGGACTTAAAGCCAGATTGACAACCTGTCTTTCTATTTGTATCGCTCCTATTTCTATTGTTTATATTCTCTTCGTTTTCAAATATTATCATAATCCACATGTACTTCATTTTTTACAGTACATATATCGTTTTATCAATCATCAATCTTCAAATATTTGTTTGTCATGTTTAAACTGTGCATACTAAATTGTTTATAGGAGGCAATTAAGACTTGTATTGTTTTGTATTGAATTGTTTTTATTATTTCTAATCAAAACTATCTGAATAGCAGCACAGAACGAGTATCTTAAGCAACTCTCTTCAGTAGACCTGCCTATAGGCTAGTTAGAGTAAAGTCTACGAATTCACTATGTACCAAACAATCTAATGTTTTAAAGAAATTGAGCGAAAAGTCATTTAAAAAACATTTAAAAATGGTAACCAGCATTGTCTGTATTTTTCCACTATGTTTTCTTTCATTTTAAAGATACATCCTTTTATTTCTGCTACAGTTAATATTTTTTCTGCAAGTGCTTTCAACTTTCAGAAAAATCTCATATCTTATGGTTTGGTACAGACTTACGAGACTACTCAAACAACAAACCTGTGAGGTAAAGGGTCCAAAAGAAAGAAAAGTGATCGACTGGTATTATTTCGGAAGGTCATTGAAAGGACGAGGAGACCTCGGGTTTAGGTATCCCCGGACAGATTGCGTCCACTTGAGTGTGGACTCGCTTCCATATGTCACCTTGTCCAATACTACGCGTAATTTCTCGGTATTGTTCAAAAGCAGATCGCATCATACAACCCAACACTCTGTCTGAACTAATTGAAATGAGATCCTTTGAAATACTGCCGAGGTCCTGGAAGGGGTTTCTTTAGGGATTTCTCGGCTTCTTCTGGTGTTTCGTTGATTTGGTGAGTTTTCTTTCCCAAAGATCTTTGACAGGTTTTATATGAATCGCTTTTCCCCCTTATTTATTCCATGTTCAATTGTTAGACATATTTCTACATACCATCACGTGTTTCAGACTCGTTCTTCACCGACATTATGATTATCAATAAATAATGTTCATTTGTTTCATGCTTTATTTATTTCATTTATCGAAAAATATCGGTGAACTATTTTTCGATTTTTCATGCGTACGACCAGTGAAAATGCCGATTTCTATGTTCTATTTACCTACGTAAAATGCGCGTGACTTCACAACCAGATGGAAATATGACGTCAATTGATTACAATTCTCGCGCTTGACGTAATATTGTAATGCGTTGCTATGCGGAGGGAGTACACCACGGGGAGTAACTGAAAAGAACTGTACATGATTTTGATTGAAGTTCCAATCAGAAAGGGTTAAAAGCATGAAATAAATAGAATATTTGTTGTTGCTTTTTTTGTCGGTTAAAGACTGAAATTTGTTTAATCGAGTGAACACCATCGGTAATATTTTCACGGATGGTCGTAGCCACTCCTGAAAATATTACAGATGATGTTCACTTGATGAAATAAATTTCGATCTTTCACCGAAAAAATACCAAATATCCTCTATTTCTTGATAGTTACTGTATATGTGGCATGGTCCAAAGAAAGCTCTTGTTTCATCAGATGTCTTGTGGTTGTACTAGATCTATATGCAGGTTTGTCGAGAAATGCGCACAGTTTTCAATCTACATTAGAAGAAAAACAATGGTGTTAACCCTTTCCCAAACAACAAACTTTTGGACTAGACCAAATTGAAACTGTTTGCAGACAAAAATTCAACTCTTGCTGAAAAGATGATTTCTGTCTATGATAGGGTCGAAAACATTGTGGGAAAAGGAGAAAATGCTGGTCACCAGCATTTCTCCTTTTCCCACAATGTTTTCAAAAGGCTACTATTCCAGACCCGTAAAAACCAGGGATTGTTCGGGAAAGGGTTAAATTAGGTCCCTTTGATAAGGGATATCAACTGTTGGAACCATTCACATCACAGCGCGAGTACTGGTTTCACAATTGATGGAAAATATGTATTATAATATTACGTCAACAAAAGAAGAGACAAAACTTGATTTTCTTTTCATTTATTCATTTATTATTTATTCATTTATTATTATTGTTGTTACTATTATTATTATTGCCGTCGTCGATACTGTTGCTGCTGCTATTGTAATTGATGTCTTTCCTAACTAATTCAATTTATTTTCTTCATATAGATTGCACAAGATGTAGACATTTTTTTCTTTCAAGTGTCATCATCAAAACACGTATGAATATTTGATACAGCTTTCTTGCTCTGAAAATCAGTTCAAAAACTGTTCTCACACTATTTTCCATAGGTTTTCGAGAAGCAAATGTGAGTATTTTTGCCATAAGTATCCTTATATTGGTAAAAAGTATGAAAAAATAAAAACGGTGCCAGCATGTCCTTGAATGAAATTGTAAGCGAATTCAAACGCCAACAGCAATAAATCGTCGGTTTACTTCAAAAACCTCGTAACTACAGCTTGTTTCAAGCTGTAGTTACGAGGTTTTTGAAGTAAACCGACGAAATAGTCGTCATCATTTCTAAATGACTTCACCTAAATCACGAAATCCCGTGTTTTACTATCGTACCATCGAAAGGGAAAGCTTTTGAAATCATTGGGGTAAAGGGAGCAAATGCTGGTAACCAACAGCTTCTTTTCCCACGATGCTTTATATCCTAGCTAAGACAATTCTCGTCTTTCGAGCCATATCTTAATTTGTCAACTTTAAACGTTTTCCATTCGGACAAATCTAGACTTAAAATTTGTCGTATGGAGTGAAAGAATTTCGATCAAACGTCCCCACCTCATTGATTCCGCGTCGGAACAACGGAGTAAAATAGCAGCTGCATGTTGACACCTCATAATTTCTGTAATTAAAGGCTCAAACTAAATGAGTTTTCTGTTGTGCAAGCCTGTGACCGGGTATTGCACCAATGATTTCGTAACAGTGCGCAGGTGCAGAATGCATTTCCGGGACCCCGAACAAAGCGTCTCAGTGAATATGATCTTCTTGACGTTTGGACTGGGTCAAAGTTTATGCAAAAATAGAATGTCACTCATTTTGACATTTGATAACCAATTTCCGAAATTAATTCGAGGTTTTCCAAAGAAATTTCGCGCGATTTTATGTTTTCAATGAGGATTAAATTGTGGAATGGCTTTCTCTGTTCTACTTTTCCCTTTGAAGCCCTAGTAAAAAATGCATTATTAAAATTATTTTTATAAGTTCCTTTTTAATATTTTCTTTTTATATATTTTACGAGTCTTGTTAATATACAATTGAGAATAATGCCCCAAACTTTTAAAGGACAAGAGCGTTAGTTACTCTACTTATAAATAAATCAATCCCTATTACAAAGACACTTTTCAAAACATTGCGTGTTGGGGAAAAAATGCTGGCAACAAAAAAATCTCTTTTACAAGCAATGTTTGCATTATCTTTAAAATAAATCGATTTTTTTTTCAGCCAATTCATTTTATACTTGTAAACATTTGTCGTTAAATAACGTTTCAAGACTATGATTTTTCCCAACAAGTACAATTATTCTGTAATGTTTTCATAGTATTGTCTCAACAGCATTAAAGCCTAACTATATATATTGAAGTCAAGTCTTATACAATTTTGCTCTTAGTTTCGTATTTTGCATAATGTTTATTGCTTACAATTGAAAGACTAAAATTGATCAGACTGTTATGTATAACACAGCATTTTATTGCATTACATAACACTGTATTGTATTTTATCTTTCAACTACGCGAATATCCATGCAATATCACCCATGATATATTTTTTTTGATATACCACGGTTATTTTTAGAACAATGACATACCACGGATATTTATAGCACATGCCGGAACTACTTTCGACCTAAAACATGACCTCTTTTTGACATTTTGGTCAATACACAAATCCAAGCAAGACAATAGTCGCTAGAAAAAAAAATCTTTAGAACAAAAACAGTACTTTTGTTGTCTTTATTTAAATTAAACAAATACAGAATATGTCACACTGCAGGTCTGGTGTAGTTCTGTAGGCAGGTAAAATGCTGACTGTCTTCCAAAATCTTTAAATGTTTACTAAAACTTCTTCCATAACTCCATGCCTTATTTCAGTCAAAATTTTGAGTTGTCTTGCACTGAAATTAGAAAAAAGAAATTATAAATTGAATGCCTAAATATGGGAAAGAAAATCAGCAGAGTAACCCTTTACATCATAATTATGTCTTTTTCACAGTAAGCAGACTTTTACAGTAGAAAGCATTGCAGTAATGGAAAATGGTCTTGTTATGAGCACATTTTCTTGATTTTCTGAATGAAGATTTACAGAATAGCACAGTGACTATGAGAATGGCAAATCTACTCGAGGGGAGAGTTTCCTTGATATTCTATATGTTGGCATATTTGATTTTCTTTCTCATACATACTTCAAAACAATTTATCCCTTTAGCACACAATTCCAAATTATCCACCATAGGTAAGAAAAGTTTTTAAACAGTACAAGGAAGAGGATGAAAAAATTTTGTTGTGCACATTTTATCCATTTCCCACATTGTTTTCAATATAGATCTATCAGAGAAAAAATACGTAATGTAACTCTTTACAAAAATTATACAACAGTCCAAATTGAAATCATTTGCAGATGACAAATCAAATTCAACGCGTATCTTGAAATTAGTTTTGAAACGTGTAGAAAATATCGTGGAAACGGGATAAAATATGGTCAAACATTTTGGCAAACACAAGCAGCGGTGACACGTACCTTTCACCGGCTGTCAGGTCTTGGAAAATCACTGTCCCCCACCCGGTAATAGCGTGTCTATAATCTCCACAGCCCAATCTCAGCTTTCCAATCAATTCGCATTTGCAAATGAAGCTAGAGTCCATGAAAATCCAGTGTGTGAAGGCCAAGTAACTCCACCCGCCATACCCGAATAGCTGCATATTCCAAACTTGAATATCTCCACTAGGAATAGCAGTGTGACAACTCCAATGTTCTACGGAACCGTCTTAAACGTCGGCACATTAAATGTGTATCCATATCATAATCTTTTCTGATCGATAGAATTGTCAAAAACTCTATGTACTTTTCTCCTGCGTTTAAAATTCAATGGTTTGTACTACACGACCGTTTGAAAGTACACAAACAGTTTGCCGGTTACCCGTGACATATTATTTTTAAGCGACGGCTTATCCAACGTATTTCTGGTCAAATGCACACTTGATTTCTGTTACAATATTGACAAAAATTCAATTTCTGTCGGTTTGTTTTTTTGAAAACGTTTGACTGTGTACAAAAACGAAGAAACATCTTGAACTTCTTTCTTTGTGCAGGCTTGTACGTCTATGAGTAAATTGTTTGTGTATTTGATTAAAAGCGCGTGCTGTATCATTAGCTAATTTGCATATAGCGATAAATTCGTGTTTTTTCTTGTTAAATAATAAACAGGAATAACAAAAACCGACCAATCAGACGTTGAAAGATAAATAGAATACGTACCTAGTGTTGTAGAATATCAAAAATATCTAACTCGGTTGTGAGAATTGATAATTGTCTCGCCAAGGCTCGACAATTATCAATTCTCCCAACCTCGTTAGATATTTTTGATATTCTACAACACTAGGTACGTATTCTCTATGTTTTTCACGAACCATGCCCTGTGAAAAGGGAGCTTAATGCCTCTGCGTAAAGTATCGACCCAGGTCAGCCTGCGCGGTCCGCAGGCTGACCTGGACCCAAACTTTTAGCAATTGGTCAATTTTCTGCATCTTAAAGGAACAGTGTACCTGACAATTCAGTCGGCTTTTATAAATCAAAGCGTTGAGAACTCTGAAGTGGTATTTGTCAAGGAAGGCATTGTGTGGTATCAATAAATTGAAAAAAAGAGAGAAATTATTCAAACATTGGCTTGCAAAGCAACCTACTAATAAAATGAAGAGTACTCATGATAAAGTTAGGATTATCTGTGTATTGATTGTCTTCTTTTGATCATAAGGGAATATCAGGAGTAACGTCTCTTAACAGTAGGATGCATGATGGATAAACCATGTAAATATATCGAATAAAATTAAGTTTGTATCTGAAAAATATAATTTTGAAATATGTTAAGCTGATCACATCAAATTTCCAACATTACAATCAATATTCAAAATTCAATATTGAACTCATAAGGGTATTGTCTTAAAAAAATACCACAAAAATCGATTTCATGGATCCATTATACAGTTATGACTTGCCTGGTATAATGTACAACGAAGATGTATTAACCTCCCGCTTCTTTCAGAGCATGGCCCAAATTGTATTATTTAAAGTTGTAGCTATAAGACAGCCCATTCATCCACCATGTGAGTTATGCCTGTGTATGGCTGTATTGACGTTTCACGACTGTTTCCACCATAACTGTTTTGCTAGTGATATAGCATTTATATTTTACAGGGATGAACAAACAGTTACTGTCAATTCAGAATTGAGGACGGTCGGCTATCTTGGATCGAAGTGGTTATGAAAAACCAGCATGTTTCAGAGGTCCACGACCAACTATATCCAACTGCCTTCGATATTGCATAACTGGGACATGGCATAAAGTTGACAAACACATGTAAACAAACACACACAAAAAACAAAGACCTTCGTGACGTTAACTCCTGCACATTTATGTAGTTCAATGGTCCCTATGGGGACTAGCATCGCATATCGTCGGTTTACTTCGAAAACCTCGTAACTACAGCTTGTTACAAGCTGTAGTTACGAGGTTTTCGAAGTAAGCCGACGATATGCCATTTGCCTTACACGGCAACAAAGTTTAATGCATCTCAGTGATGCATGATACCAAGCAAGTCATAACTATGTACCCATAAAAACTACGGTATTTTCATTGCTAATCATCTGACTCAAGAGGTAGACTGGACTGGTCCATTGAAATGTATAAAGAAACTTATAAATAGCAAACAGATTCGATAAAGGTCAGCTCGAGCGGACAGTGTAGGCCGGCAGGGGTCGATAGTTTCTGCAGATACATTAATTTACCCTCCTTTCAAAGAGCATGGATTATGTATTTGCTACGATTATTCGATTGTTCGAATAGCACATAAATACGAGCGTATGTGACCCATCACGCAAAGAGGGGCCATCTGGGAATTCTCTACATACACTAGATGAAAACAGATCAACGATAGTGCAGGACAGTTTAAGTTGATAATTCAAAAATGATTGTATAACAAGTTACAATTGACCACTTTTCATACAGAAAATATCATTAATGCGAAAAGTGTCAACCCTGGTCAGCCTGCGCAATTCACGCAGTCTGACCAGGGTTGACACTTTTCGCAGTTCCCAGAAGGTCCTTTATTTGCGAAATGGGTCACACACACACACACACACACACACACACACACACACATATATATATATATATATATATATATATATATATATATATATATATATATATATATATATATAACTGAGTACTATTGGATAGGTAAACTCGTCAAAGTCACTGACGAAAAGCGGTGTTGTTTTCAGAACAGAGAGGGTATCTACTTTTGTTGTTAGAGGACCGTGTCGATGTGACCAAGCAGGTTTCATTTTTTTGCAGTCAAATTTTCGACTGACCAGACTCTTAGTTTGACCGGTCCGGGTAAGGTCACTCGTTGGCTGATACAATTCCGCCTCAACATTGCCCAATGTCCGCGTAATTGTATTGACACATGCGGTCAGCACTGGTCAACAAATCAAAAGGCGGGGTCTAAAACAATCTGACCTCTTCTTCGGACACTGGTCAGCGTCCATACTTGTAAAAGGTCCTTTCGAGTGACCACTCTATCTCGCCATTGTTTGAGTGTGGGAAAATGTACCCCTAGCACCACTATACATAACACCGGTCATTTTTCAAGTTAATTGAGCGACTTTTTCCCATTTCATTACGTCTGCTTCTCCGCCCCGAACTCATTTCATGTCCTTTATTGGGCAATGTAGTATCACGGGTGCTGATTTGGCGTGACTTTTAAATTGTCCCCAATGCACAACCAGTTGACGAATAATCACGGGTACTTTTTTTCACTAACATCTTTGCATTGGCTTCCAGCATGGATTTCAAGGTCTTTTCTCACAGTAGGCTAGAAGCCTTGCATCGAGAGTGAAATAAGAACTGACAAAAAAGTCGCTAAAAGGCATCATTGTATACACTATATGATTTTTAGCTGGTGAATGTAACTCACAAGTACTACATAACTGGTACTGTCCGAATGGAGTGAATGCATGCTAGATCTGTCAAAGTTTTTGTTCCCCTGAAATTTCTTTCGTTGATATCATTTTCAGAATGAGATATAGATCTATACTGCATAATTACTTCTCAGGGGCAATAAATAGAGGATTTTTTTGTTAAAGATTGAAATTCATTTAATCGAGTGAACATCATAAGTAATATTTTACACGAGTAGCGTAGCCACCCGTGAAAATATTACCGATGATGTTCAGATGAAATAAATTTCGATCTGCTATCAAATAAAAACAATTATTCTACATAGATCATTCTTCTTATCCCCTTTGGGGGAGGGGGACTTATATCGAAATCCAATGCAATTGGTTTCGGTAATTTCCCGTGGCGTGCCCCCTCTGCATAACAATGCATTACATTATTACGTAAAGCGCGAGACATGTAGGGTAAATTACGTCATATTTCCACCCGGTTGAATAGCACGTGTTGTATACCTCGGTAACCAGAGCACGGGAACTACTGTTTTCGCCTTCAACTGAAGAGTTAAGAAAATTAAATCGGTATTAACTCTGGAAGTATCCATGAAATATCGAAAATTATTCCACTGTTATTTCTCGACAAACTACCGAAAAGTATGAAATAACGATGGCTAATTTTAGGACTTTAAGAAGGATAACATTTCGGCTTGTTGGTTAATACGGGCTTTGGTTTAGGCAAGTGAAAATATATAGGCGCCACAATAGTGCCTTTCCAAACAACAACGTTTTGGGCTCTGATTTTCACACACTTCAAATGTAGCTCAAATGATGAGAATTTATCTCTGGTGGAAAACTGTAGAAAATATTTCAAGAAAAGTAAATTATTCTTACTTCCTATTATTTTACTTGGCAGTGGTCTTGAAAACTCAGTAAAAAAGTTCGTGACAAGTTCAAATTTATGTTGGCATGGACTTGGACAAAACATAAAAAAGCAACCATATTTCTAAGATTATTATTATTATTATTATTATTATTATTATAGATCCCCGTCTTTTGAAACTAGAACCTGAATATTACACAATACTCGGTGAACTGTGTCATGATCAGACTTGACCAAATGTTGTATCCCTCGGCCACTGGTCAGTGCTAATTATCATTGACCGTAAGAAGTCCCCAATATCTACTTTACATAAATCAAATACATTTACATAACTTAAGATGCGGCCGATAACGATGCGCTAAGTTAGACGGGGCGTGAACATTTAGCAAGTCAACAGTAGATTCATCCGATTTAACTTTTAAAACTTTCCGTTTAAAAAATGTGGATAGTTACTTAGAAGAATCTTAAAGAAAGTGTATATACTACGAAACCTGTACACGGGCCGTATCCACAAACCATTCTTAAACGTGTTCTTTGTCTGAATCTCCAGAATTTTCTTAACTTGAATTTAACAAACGTTCTGTTTGGCTAAACCATTAGGTTTAGCCAATCAAAAGTTAAGTTACATTAAAATTTAGACAATCTTGGAGAATACGAGGAGGAATATTCCTAACAGTTGTTGGAGAAAAACGGGCCCTGAATCTATAACTCGTGATTTTGTTTCAACCGGTTTAGAAAGTCAGAAATTCAGTTATCTTATCTTTTATACTAAAAATATTATCTCAGATGTTAAAGTTTTTCCGTAGACATGAAGCAGCGTTCTTCAGAATTGTTCAGAGAAAAAGCAATTGACCAGTAAACTTGTAGGTACTTTTCCTTCATCGTCATCATAATCATCGTCTTCGTCGCCATCATCATCATCATCATCATCATCGACACTTTCCCTTCAGCATCATCATCATCATCATCGTCGTCGTAGCCATCATCATCATCAACAACAACAACTTTTTAATCGGTCCAATTTTTTGTATGTCAAAGGGCCAGCCAACCTTAGGATTCTGTCTACTTTTTAACAAAATGGATTTTATGGAACCATGTGATGGCTTGCTTCGTACATAGTATAACAGAGGAAACATTAAGGAAGTAGACCCGTAACACTTCTAGTGCATGGATTGAATAAAATTTCTTGATAGTTGATAAATACGGATTTATACAGATATAATAGTTTTGCACATCTTTAACCGACCAGAAATTCCTTTGATGTCTATCTTGAAATTATTTGTTGATACTTTTGTTAATTTCCAGAAAAGGGAGGTAATTATTATCTCCCTTTGTAATGAGAATATCGTGATTTCAGATTTATAAATGATAATTCTTAGAAGGTTGAAAGGAAAAAACTGTCTCGGTTAAAGTAGTACAATAATACTCATTTTTAATCATAGCAAATTTTGTAGGATAATATTTTTTTATTATAGTAGAAATGGCAGTTTTTCTGCTACGGGTCCACTACCTTAAAGAAAAAACTTTAACCGGTGCCCGTGTTCAATACGAGGTAACATATTTCAGAAGATGAGGTAACATGTAAGTCAGTCCAACGGTTTATAAGTTCATGACTTCAATTTCTCCTTTGTCACAATGGTTTATTGGCAAGAAGATGAGGGGACCAGATGTACGGAAGATGCGTCATCAGCTAACTATCTATGCTTTATTGAACAAACATAAACAGCAATAGTCTACCGTCAGGTCAGGGCAAACCACAGTCTGAGTTTCACGCTTTAGTCAGCTGCTTTAGTCTGCTAAGCGTCACTCACTGACCTTTTGCGGACAATGTAGATCAAGATCAGACTGCACAGAACGTGCAGTCTGATCTTGGATCTACATTGTCCGATAAGGAATTGTTTTTCTCCATAGAGTACCTTTTGAAATAGCAACATTGTTGTTTTACAAACAGCTTTAAAAGTTCATTTCATACATTAAGCATGTTAAGAGTCTATCATTCTTTAGACGGCTTCAACTTTTTACCCTAGAAATTTAACAAATAAACTTATGCCTTTACTCTTTACAAATCAATCTAGAATTTTAACGACCCTGAGAAACACAGCTTTTAAAAACAACGTTGGAAAATGACAAAATATTAACAACTAGCCTTTTCTCTCATTCCATGTATTGTCTCTGTTTTATAAACCAAACAAGACAATTTTACCCTACTGGAAACCAGCTTTTCTTCCTTTTTCTACTCATATTTTAGCCATATTTACCACTATGGCTACATTAACCCTTTACCGAATGACAAAATTTAAGACAAAATCCAAATTGAAAACACTTGCAGACAGCAAAGTAATCTTAACTCAAAAATTGAAATTTGTTTCCAGTAGGATAGAAAACGTTGTGGGAAAAGGAGAAAATGCTGGTTATCAGCATTTTCTCCTTTTCCCATAATGTTTTTGAAGGCATCTATCTCAGGGTCGTTAAAACAAGGGATTGTTTGGTAAAGGATTAAAAATGTGCGCGAAAAAGCTTTCAACTTGAACGAGTCTAAAGTTCTATCATTGAATGCTTTATTTAATACTTTCGGTGCTCAAATCTATACCAGATCATAAGATTTTAGATTTGCCCAATTGAAAGCATTTGCAGATGACAATTTCAGTGTAGTTCAAATGGTGAAATTTGTTTTTGACTAGGTAAAAACAAAGAGGGAAAAAAAGAATATGCCACGTTCTTAATTCGATTTTTTTTCTCAGTATCGTTGAAACTCATCCCTCTTAACAAAAATTAATCTTTAAAAAGAAAATGGTGGAACCTTAAATGGGTCTTGCTGGTTTGTTTCTCAAACTATGAATACTTTGCATATAATAAGCAATGTATTAACTATCTGACGTCGACTGTTCAGCTGTTATTTTCTCCTATATGTTGTTTGAGGTAGTTTTCAACCTATACCAGCAGACAGAACAGAACAGAATTTTATTTGACTTGCACAAAGTACATCGTCAGTTGCACTACAATATACAGGTCAAAATATTTCTCACCACGCAGATGAGGACATGTTGATTTGTTTTTGGTCCGGTTTCATCCATTTATAGATATGTATTTTGTCATTTCACTGTAGATCCCAATAAGAATTAGGTGTAGGGTCTAGGAACGGTGACCTTACTGACACAGTATCGATGACTTTAGACTAACCCCGCAATCGCCCATAAAAATGGGCTTATTGCACCCAAATACCCGGGCAGTAACATTAAAACTATTATACACTTTTCTTACATATAATTTACTTTCCTTACTGCTTGCTGTAAATGTCTATAACCTTAAACCAAACATTTCCATTTCTAATGACACCAAAGACAGATCATCTGAAAGAAGAAATACCCTTCAGAAATATCTTTTAAGGCATTAGATCTACCAAACGACAAAATTTTAGGTTAGTCCGGATCGAAAGCATTTGCAGACGACAAAATAAAAGTTACTGAAAAATTGAAATATGGTAGAAAACATTGTTGGAAAAGGTGAAAAGCTGGTTACCAGCATTTTCTTCTTTTCCTACAATGTTTTCCAATGGCGTGTTTGTCAGGGACGTCAAAAGTAGGGCTTGTGTGGTAATGGGTTAAAAAGATGGACAGCGAAAGAGGCACTAGGATATGACTAAATAAATTCGTTTGTAGTATGATATGAAGGGACATTATGAGAAAAGTTCTGAAAGTAGCCTCTTTTAAATTGGTTTGCATATGGTTGAAAGGAGAATTGTCAATAAAATTTAAGAATGAGGAATCTATATCGTAATGAGCGTTATTGAGAAATACATTTATTCTCATGTTAACGTAAAATGAGTAAAATTTTGCCAGTAAATAAGCAATGGCCCTTGCAATAAACATGTCTACATACGGAATTGTCGCTTCTCAGTCGATAATCCTGATATAACCAGATGTGACGTCACACCCATACAGTCGATGCATGGTATTTATCAGGTGACATTTCTTTATGTGTTAATCATTGTAAAATCCTGGCACGAAATCTAGATAGCACCTCAGAGGTCCCTTTACCATTAAGTCGTGTAATCTATCTTTCTACATGTGTTGAAAGGTTGCAAGCCAGAACCTTTCTTAATGATAAAACATTTTTGAAATTCGGTATGAATATTGTAATCAAAATCACAGAAAAGTCAATTAAGCCTAACACTTAGGCTGCTAGGCGCGTCTCAATTAAAATGTATATACATGTATATCATTGAAGTTTATATGAAGCTTTGTCTGTGTATTTCCGTTATGTAAATGAGCGAGTTGCTCATGTAAAAAAGAACGTGTTTCCCGTCGGTGTCGACCAAGGCCACAGTAAATCTCTAATTTCTCTTGCTGTCGGATGGTTTTCGACCACTGGGGTTTTATGAATGACAACTAAAAGGCTTTGGGAGTATAAGAATTTTTTTTTTTTTGTATTTTTGTAAAAAAAATTTTCGTCCCTAAATCTGAAATGCCACCTTTAAAAAAAAAAATAAGTGTGAAATACCATTATTCCGGATATTACTATAAACTTGATTATTTTTATTTAATCATTGAGAAGAAACTATGTAAATAAACAGAGATTGCCTGGAACCGTTACGATTTTATTTACAAAACACCTGTTCCGTTTAAGGGCGTCTAGTGTTATTCACAAGAAAAAGTTAACAAATGGGCGGTGAAAAAAAGAAAACATCAAACCGACGTTGCAGTACTGTTGACCGGCGCGATTTCACGGTGTCCAGTTAAGATGGTCATCTTTATCCTATAAATAGCCATTAGTGCCCAATATTTGAACGGGGCTTTTTCAATAAGTAGTTTTTTGAAAGTCTATCGCGACACATGACCGAAGCCATTTATAAAACAATCTTTCCAAAAAAAAATGGCTTTTGTACATAGATAACAGTTTCTGCGGTCATGGAAAGAAAAATCTGTGTTATGCCAGTGATAAAAGGGGTGGGGGTTTAAACGCACCTGCAAAAAGTATCGACACATGTCAGCCTGCGCAGGCTGACCTGTGTCGAAACTTTTTGCTTTTGGTAAATTTTCTGCTTGTCTGAGGAACACTCTACCTTATGACTCAGTCAGTGTTTTTGTGACGATTGGCTTGGTATACTTCATCACGGAAATGCATTAACCCCCTTTTACCAGAGAATGGTTCATTCGTATTTCAAGGATGTTAAGGTAGTGGACCCGTAAAAGAAAACAGCTATTTCCACCATAATTTTACTCCACAAAATTTGCTACGATTAAAAATGAGTAATAGTGTATTACTTTGACTGAGCCACTTTTTCCTTTTTTTTTTTCCTTGTTGGAATTATAATTTATAAGTCTAAAACCACTATATTCTCATTACAAAGGGAGATGAGAATTACCCCCCTTTTCTAGAAACTAACAAAAGCATTAGCAATTAATTTCAAGATAGACATCAAAGAAATTTCTTGTCGGTTAAAAATGTGCAAAAGTATTATATCCCTATAAAACCGTATTTATCAATTATCAAGAAAATTTATTCTCTGCTGCACTAGAAGTGTTACAGGTCTACTACCTTAAATAGGGTAAACACAGGTGTTGGTTTTGTCATGCTCTGCATTATGTATTTGGTGTTATTAACGGGAGCATTCCTTTCTGTTTTATGCGTTCTCGTTTAAAATTCATCGAGCCAACAAACATCGTTAAAAACTTTTACTCTGAAAATATTATCTTTGACATTTTCTCGGGTAAATGTAGGCACCGAACCTTCTGTCAATTTCTATTTTACATAACGGATGAATAACTCGTAAGGTGTAGGGTGGTTTTGAGGGGTGTGTCGCTTCAACGACAGTTGCAGTTTCAACAAATCAGAGACAGCGCATTGCGCATTTATACATGATGTTGAGAGTGGTTGCAGCTTTCATGCAAAAGTCTGAAACGTGGTTACTAAGGCTAGGAGCCGTTGGCCCCTGTCCAAAAACGTAAAAGTTGTGGGGGAGGGGAAAGATCATACTACACTTTTTGAACATTCTGATCTAAACTATTCCTCCCACGAATATACTTTTTCTCTGCATTAGAAATGTATGAAATTTCTCGAATAGCGATTTACGTTTACAGTAAACCGACAAAGTGCGACATGTTTATTCGACGGACTGGTTGCCAACGCGTGCAATATGATCACAGACGCTCATCTGTTCGTGATATATGAGACGCTTGCTGGCGGAATTACGTCATGACCTTTTGAACTAACGCTTGTCAAATATGCAAAGTCTCAAAGATCAAAGAACGTGAGGCCTTTCATATTCGATTTGACCCTTCACCAAACATGCCAGAGTTTTTACGACCCTGAGAAAGAAAGATGTTGAAAACGTTACTTATAAGAAAAGGAGAAGGCCCTGGTAACCAGGAATTTCTCAGCGTTTCCCCTGCAATGTTTTCTGTCCTTTCAATTTTAAATTCTACCGTATTGTCGCCTGCAAATGCTTTCACTATGGACCAGTCTAAAATTTTATCGTTCGGTAAAGAGTTCCAAGCGACTAACATTAGCTTCGTTCTATTCATTAACGTATTTGATTGCAGCAAATTAAATCTGGCATAAATGACGAGACTTCTTGTTCAAAATGTATGAAAATATTGCGGGAAAAGGAGAAAATGCTGGTTACCAGCATTTTCTCCTTTGCCCACGATGTTTTCAAAAGCCTAGCTCAGGGTCGCTAAAACGATTGATTGTTTACTAGAGGGTTAACATTTATCTCGCATCAAAGTCCTTTCTAACTAAGAAAATCTTCAGAAATTGTTTGATGAATCGACAACTACCAATCGTGACTGTTGTAATTTGAGGTTTCACTGCGTTTAATTTTATCGCATTGCCTGTTGCTCTAAAACAGTTTACCAAACGACAAAAATGATGACTCGTCCAAAGTGAAAGTATTTGCAAACGAAAAAATTGATGCAGACTAAAATATAAAACCCTGTACTTGAAACCGCAAAAAACATTGTTTACCTTTTTACCACACAATCACGACTTTTGACACCATTAGTATAAGAAGGCTTTTGAAAACATTGGTGGAAAAGAAGAAAATGCTTGTAAACAGCACTTTCTCCTTTTCCACGATGTTTTCTTCCCTATCCAAAACAAAAATAATTATTTCAGTTACATTTAATTTGTCGTCTGCAAATCCTTACAAATTGGACCAGTCTAATTTTTTTGTCGTTGGAAAAGAGTTATGAGATCTCAATGGCGGGAAAAAAACTTTTGGGTATATATTACAATAAGATGTGGTTGGGGTGCATAACAGATGCCCAAAGCTTGTCAATTAATTCATTGGTTATACTGGCTAACTTTTGTTTTTCATTTCTTGCTTGATTCCCTATCATACAAAATATTTCAAGTGATCACATTGCGTTACTGTTACCACGGTTTGATAACTTTTCATAACTATCTGTCTTTTCCAATTCATCAGAAATATGACATATCATAACCCAGACGGGTCCCATACTGGTTATGGCAAGGGGTAACGCGTTCTGCCCGGCCCCTGACCCCCCAAAATATCCCATTTGCATATTTTCAATCATGACTCAATGTAGGGGTCCAGCCGTGCAATGCTATATAGGAACTTTTACTGATATTTGCAACCATTTTATGCACGTGGCACAGTAACAGTACTAGGATTAAAAAAGAATCGTCTTCATTAATTTATTAGTAAGAATATAATGAACTTTTTTTTTAACTCTACCAAACGGCATAATTTTAGACGAGCCTAAATCGGAAGCATTTGCAGATGACAAAATTAAGGTGACTCAAAAAATGGAGTCTGTTTTTAAGAAGGGGAAGGAAACATTGTCGGAAAATGAGAAAATGCTGGTTACCCGCATTTTATCCTTTTCCCACGATGTTTTCAGTAGGCTTCTTTTTCAGGGCCGTGAAAACCAGGAATTGTTTAGGAAAGGGCTAAAAAACTGATTGTATCAATCAAGTTAAGAAAAAGTAAAGGAAGTTTCAGCTAGTGAGTTCGACAACAGGAGAATGCTTATTCTAATCATCATCATTATCATTATCATAATCATCATCATCATCATCATCTACACATCATCGTCTTCATCATCATCATAAAACATCATCATTATCATTATCATCATCATCGAAACGGACATTGTTATCACCGATTTCAATGACATATTCTTTAATTTTGTCATTTTCTCCTTTTACCGTGCAATGTTTTCTAAAGGCTTCTTTTTCAGGGTCGTCAAAAGTAGGAACTGTGTGGTAATGGAATAACGAAGTTAAAAAAAGAAAAAAAAATGTGTGGCATGCCACATGACGACGGTACACACTGATGCATAATTATTAAACTTTTGTAAAAAGTGCAATCATCAATATCACTACTTGGTTATTATTTACTTTCTCCGAGTCGGCAGGCAACTATTATCAAGGGCACGGCTTAAACCCTATCAAATTTCTTTGTTTTATTGATTAGTAGAGACACTAAAGGTCTGAGAATCGAAGGTGGTTTGTTCCTCTGTCACAGTAGTAAGAGGATTATATTGACCATACCAGGTCGGTCAGCCAACAAATTGACATTTTTATTTTATTAGAAATGTAATATGAGTATAATATGACCTGCATGGTATTATAAGACAGTTGCAGTACAATTGCTCTGGATGTCCTGCACGGCTTAGTGATTGAGTATGGGACTCGTAAGCTGGACACCGTGGGCTTGAGCCTCAATTGATGCAGTGGGATTATTGTAGTATTATCCTTGGGAGAGACATTTCAGCGCCATAAACTAGTGCTTGTCAAACAAAGGACATACATGATTATGAACTGTTGCCGTAATACTTTTGCAAGCGACCAACAGTTGGACCAACTGCATATTAGCAAACTTGCGTCTTCACTGTTATTTCAATCGTCATACTTTGAAATGGTATGATTTAAATTCTAAATGCATTTTAACACCCGAATTGTTTAATTTTGGTCACTAATGGCTCTTTAACTCTTTACCAAAGGACAAAATTTTAGACTGGTCCAAACTGAAAGCACATGCAGACGACAAAGTAAAACTTACTCAAAAATTGAAATTTGTTTTCAGCAGGGTAGCAAACATTATAGGAAAAGGAGAAAATGCTGGTTACCACCACTTTCTCCTTTTCCAACAATGTTTTCCAAAGGATTCTATCTCAGGGTCGTAAAAACAAGGGATTGTTTTGGAAAGACTTAACTTTTATGCTGCTAAACGGGGCTCACGGACCTTGTGCGGACAGTGTATATCAAGATTAGACTTCACAGAACGTGCAGTCTGATCTTGATCTTCACTGTCCGATGAGAAGATATCTGTCCTCCAAAAATACCTTTGAAATAGGAAAATTTAGGGTTTTTTTTAGCACTATCGGCTTTGAAGTTTTATTTCTTTCATTTAGGAGGATTAAGTGGTTAACAAAGTAAGCGGTCGAGTATCTACTTTTGTTCCACAATATTTTGTTTTAGGCCAATCAGCTGTCCGGTTTCAATATCTGGCATTATGCCTGCTTTTTGAAACATGAAAGTTTCCTTTCACAATAATTGTATGTCAGAAATCGGGGGTTAAAATCGAGCGCCCGAGTAACCCTGCATGCTTCTTATTCAATCTGCAATCTGTAACTCGTCAATCGTTATCAAGCCATAATCCCTAATTATGATCCAATGGAACCCTAATAAGCGTCCATCGACGCCGTCCCATAATTCACCAACGTTCTTATCTACTTCCGGAACGCAGGGCTGCCATTTCAAATCCATTTCACTGACGTAACGAGGCGGGCTTATCGCGTCAATTTTGCCCTATTAGATAAAGTAATTCGACAATTTTATTGGGTCATGCATTTTACGTGGCTTATCATATTGCACCATTTGATAATGCCAATTTATGCAGGACAAGTGATAACTTAATCTTTAAATCGTAAGATTCTTCCGCTCTACTTTCGATTGAGAATTCCAAGAAATAACGAAAAGTTTGAATGAAGTGTCATTAGTTTTTGTGAATGGTAAATCTCAAAACTTCAGTTCAGAAATATCATGATTTTGATGCCTTTCTTTTTTAATTTACAAACAAATGAAAATTGAGTTAAAATAAGAAATATTTAAATTCTATAAATTTCTCTCTCATATTTCAACTGGGGCGGGGGAGGGAGGGGGGAAGGGGGTGGGGAGGGAAAGGGATAATTGTAAACGAGAATTCATGAGAATTAAATACTGTAATTAAAAATTTCATAATTTTTCATATTGATATGATCTAAGTCTACATCGTCATTTTATTTTTCATCATCTGCAATTGTATTTGTTATTTGCCTTTTCAAGATGCCTCTTTCTTTCTTTCTTTCTTTCTTTCTTTCTTTCTTTCTTTCCTTCTCCCTTCCTTCAAATGGATTCTGGTTCAAAATTGACACAGACATTTTTTTTGTATCAAAAGGGTGACTAGGTCAACCCTTAAACTACCAAATACACTTTAAGAAAGTTTCCAGTCAATTGTTAAAGCGCAAATTAATTTATTTTATTTCAAAGTTCTTTTCGTAGGGATTAGTCTCACAGTTTCGGACTAAGTTGGTCCAAGATCAGAAAGCCCATTTGGCTCTTAGACCAAATGCGCTTATCCCCGCAATGCAGGATATTTCTTACCGAAGGTCAAAAGACCTGTTTAAATCGATATCATTTGCAGACAACAAAAACAACTTTGACGAAAACCAAGAAATTCTATATTGAATGGGAAGCAAACATTGTGGGAAAAGGAGAAAATGCTGATTACCAGCATTTTCTCCTTTTCCGATAATGTTTCAATATTCTTCTTCTTCGGGGTCGCCAAAACTCGGGATTGTTTGTAAAATGGGCGAAGAGTTGATCCCGCCGTGGACGTTATGGATGCGCCACGCGGTGCAGTCAATTACAAAGATAGATGGTATTTTTGACAAGAAAATTTGAACGTGAACAACGTACGAACTTATAATTATTAGCGGACCGGGGTCACGAAAACATGGACGCCTTGCAGATTTCGATGATTAGGAATGATTCAAGCGTCGGGTAAACTGAGGTTAAACCTATCAAATTAATGGGCGAACGATAAAGAAAGGGGGCACCACAGACTTGTGATTTTGGGATTGTTTTTTTTTTTAAGAACAGAAAAGAAGTTCATTACAAGACAGTACACAGTTGTGCAAAGTCACAAAAAGTATCATTTATCGTCGATTTACTTCAAAAACCTCGTAACTACAGCTTGTAATAAGCTTTAGTTACGAGGTTTTCAAAGTAAACCGACGATATGTGTGTTGCACTTTCAGCATAGTCAAAAGATATGTGTAATGTAATTAAAGTTTTACTTGACATTGCTACACATATATTTGTCTACTGAACAGCAGGTATACAAAAAAGTGCTACATTTGAAGAGTATAAGAGTATAAAATGTTTAATGTTCTGCTCTGATAGCTTTTTTGAATCACGAATCGCTGACAGACCTCTTTTCTCTTCTGAGAACATTATTCTGTCAACAAGAAGAACAAGTCGTCGGTTTACTTCGAAAACCTCGTAACTACAGCTTGTTACAAGCTGTAGTTACGAGGTTTACGAAGAAAACCGACGAATTGCTGAACATACGTACTGCTTTCTGTTGTTATTTTTTCCGGGTCGCTGAATATGTTGGCTTTTGACCTACTTTTTGGATTCTGATAACAAATTAATAAATTGAAGTTTGTGATTGGTTAAAAATATAGACATATATATTTTAGGGACACTGTCTATTTTCGGTCAAAAATTAAGCCATGGTTTTTTTTCTTCTAAAGATATTTCTTGTCTAAGTTTTGTCTGTCACTCGAGCTGAGATAATGTGACCCATTGTCCAACAGGGGTCCGTACTCACTAACCATTTTCAAGAACGTTCCTGGACTCCATCGAGATTTAGAAAGTAACACGACTTCTGATTGGCTAAACCATTTGGTTTAGCCAATCTGAAGTTCTGTTTCTTTAAACTTAAGAAAATTAAGAAAATTCTTGAGAAAGCACGAAGAAATTTCTTCAGAATCGTTGGTAAAAAATAGGCCGGGGTTTTTACTTTTTTTAATCAGAGACAGAAAACTTAGCCTTGACCAAATTGAAAGGGTTCGCAGACGACAAATTAAGTGTGTCTCAAACCTACAGGGTTTATTTTGTTGAAAATTAGAACACATCGTGGAAAAATAAGAAAATGCTGGAACGTACATTTTTTTTTCACAATACTTGATTCAACTTCGTTTAATTCTTTACCACACGAGAAAATTTTAGACTGGTCCAAATTGAAAACAACAATTGCAGACGACAAAATAAAGGTGACTCAAAAATAGAAATTTGTTTTGGTAAGGGTAGAAAACACTGTGGGAAAAGGAGAAAATGCTGGTTACCAGCATTTTCTCCTTTTCCCACAGTGTTTTTAAAAGGCTTCTTTCCCAGGGGCGTCAAAAGTAGGGATTGTATGGTAATGGGTTAAGAGAACGATATCTGGGGTAGGCTGATTTTTTTGTGCCAATTTTCTCAGCAGCAGCTTTGCAGTATCCCCCCCCCCCCCACCTTCATGCGAATAAAAACAGCTTGTTACTTTAAATGTATGGATAAAGCAGCCATATTTCACGAGAATTAAGGTCTATTTTTGAATGAGTTCATGTCGAATTGGCCAACAGGGATCCGCGGAATAACCGTGTCCATATTTTTAACCAATAGCGAAATACTATTAATTCATTTGTGCAAAGAAATACCAAGAAATAGGTCAAAGACCAGTATAGTCAAAGTCAGTTACGCAGAAAGAAGCTCGAAAGAAGAGTCATGATGTTGATTAAAATTCGAAAGGCTGAATGGACGGACAGTATCTTTAACAACGATTTCTAATCTTCAGATCTTCCATGAAGGCGTACAGCTATTGTGAAGGGTTCCCGTCTGGGGTAATATTCGCGTTCGTTATGATCAGAATGACTGAAATTTGAGAGATGAACTTTTCGATTGGGGGGTTCGTAACCCGCCATGACCTGCCACAAAAACAGTTGCGATAACCGCTACCTTTCTTTGTAACTCTGATCATATGACGCGCTGTTTAATCCTTCACCTTTCAGACACTCTTTACAAACCCTGGCGAAAAAAAAGGGCTTTTAGAAAACATAGTGGGAAAAGGAGAAAATGCTGGTAACCAGCATTTTCTCCTTTGTCCACAATGTTTTCAACTCTAAATTCTCTCCAGTTGTAAGAAGTTATTTTTCCGACACATTTTCCTTCTTCATTTTATTTTTGGCACATGCCCAAGCACCATTCTACCTCTTGATTCGGTAGGTTGCCGGACAAGATAGACAGAAAAAAAAATATTTTTGAACAAATTTCTTTTATGCAAAGAAAAAAAAATGAAATAAACATAAACTTATAAATACATGTGCAATACTGCAAAACAAGAACGGAAAGGGCACGAAGTCATGGGAAACGATTTTTGATCAAAATATAATTACGAGCTATCCAAATTCTATTTGAAGCAAAGATCAATCAGATAATTTCCTGCTATGAAGAAAAAATTACAAAAAAGTAGCAACACCTCTGATGAAAAGAACCAGGGATTAATTTTCAAAGAACTATTGGTCAGTTTAATTCTTTATTAAATTATATTGTATTTAAGACAGCTTTTGAAAAACGTCGTGGAAAAAGGAGAAAATGCTATTTTCTCCCTTTCCCACAATATTTTTAACCCATTCACAGAGACAATCTTAGTTGTTTTAGCGGCATAATAAATTAATAATTTTTGTAGTCTGCAAATGTTTTCAATTTGGACAAGTCTAAATTTCGTCATCTATAGTTAAGCGTTAACCTTTGACCAAACCTTCCCGTGTTTTAACGGCTATGACGAAGAAAGATTTTGTAAACATTTAGATAAAAGGTCCAAGTGCTGCTTACCAGCATTTTCTCCTTTTCCCACAGTGTCTTTCATTCCATTCAAAATCGAAACTCATTTATTAGAGCCACAAGTACGTTGTCGTCTGCGAATGGTTTCAATTTGTGCAACTCTAAAAAAATTTAGTCAAGTTTAGAGTTAAGTTGACCTTGGTCTGTATTGGTCATTTCTCACGGAAACTGAGTTTTATTGTAACCAAATGTCAAAGCTGCAGTGAAATGACGTGAGAATATCAGTGAATTGCACAAAACGCCATTTTTCTCCTTCTTTTTAATTATTTTCGAGACGACAAAATTTTAAGTTGGATTAAATTTAGTTTAGATAGACGCCAAAATAATCGCAACTCAAGTGATAGAATTTAACCTTGAAATAATAGAAGCAATTGCAGAAAAAGAAGAAAATGTTTATTTTTTATTTTAAACCTATCCAATGCACAATGCAGTCGTGGATAATATTCTTGGATATTTTTTTATGCGGGTGTGTGTGTGGGGGGAGGGGGGGGGGGAGGGGGCTAACCGGATCGCATTTTGTTGCAGATGCATTTAAAATCCTTTTTCACAGAGCACTACTCAAATATAGAATGGTCTGTACTGCAAGAAATGAAACATTGAATATGTGGCCCATCACGCAAAAAGGGACCGTCTGGGAACTGCGAAAAGTGTCAACCCTGGTCTGACTGCGCGAAATGCGCAGGCTGACCAGGGTTGACACTTTTCGCTTTAGCGACATTTTCTCTATGTAAAGAGCTCATTATACCTTGTTATACAATCATTTTTGAATTATCAGCTTAAACTGACCCGCACTATCGTTCATCTATTTTCATCTAATTGATGTACAGAATCCCTAGTTGGTCCCTTTTTGAGTGATTGGTCACATATATACTTTTGAATAAAAAAAACCAGTTCTACTATCGCATTAAAAACAGAAAGCTTTCCGACAAATGGAGAAATTCTTTAGCTTATAGACAACTTTTTATTTTTTTATTTTTTATTAAAATTCAGATCTCTACTCAAATTTTGATCGACTTTGACTTATTACTATGAAGGTGGATTTAATCTCATATAATTTTTTTTATTTCATTTTTTTCTCACAGTTGTCAAACAGGTTTTATTTGGACTTTTACTTTATGCGTTACAGATGGCAACGAGCTGTGAGAAATGATACAAATAGAAAATCTCTGTATTGGAACCAGCAGAGGAAAGGCGAGAAAATGGACCAAACATCCGTCCTTATTCAGCCGTAGTGACCGTGGGATACAAGTATTTTGAGCGATAGCTTTGTTAGAGAGGAAACGTAACATGCATGTCTTCTCAGAGAGTATGAAACAGCGGGTAGAAGTGCGCCTATGCCAAATTTTGTAAGAGATCAAAGTGACTTTATTTTCAATACTATTGATGATATATTCAATACGAATTATGTTTCAAATACATAGAGGATAATTGTTTTTTTACGGTGAAAGATCCAAATTTATTTCATCTCGTGAACATCATCGGTAATATTTTCACGAGTGGCAGCTGCCACTCGTGAAAATATTACCGATGCTGTTCACGAGATGAAATAAATTTCGATGTAGATCTAGATCTACCACTCGTGAAAATATTACCGATGATATTCACGAGATGATATGAATTCCGATCTTTCGCCGTAAAAAAAAAAACAACAAATATTCTATTTATTTCATGCTTTTAAATCCTTCTGGAGGAAATTTAATCAAAATCCAGTAAAGTTCTTCTCGGTTATTCCCCGTGGCGTACCCCCTCTGCATAGCAACGCATGACAACATTACGTCAAACGCGAGAAATGAGAGGTGAATTACGTCACATTTCCATCTGGTTCTGAGACACGCGCATTTTACCCAGGTTACCAGTGCGCGGGAACAACTGTTTCCGACCTCAATTGAAGAGTTAAAGTATAAAAATTGATATTTTCACTGGTCGTAACCATGAAATATCGAAAAATAATATCACCGATATTTCTCGATAACCTACCGGAAAGCATGAAATTATAATAACGTTATATACATTATATGAATCCCGGACATGATGGAATTGCCCACATTTCAGAGCGCATTCACGCCACTTTGCCCCCTGTGCCACCTTTGCTTTTTTTGACATCTATATCGTGTTTCTATGGTAACAGACAAGTCCTGTTTCTATGATAAGAGGCTCAATGCCGTCTTTGCTGAAAAAAAAAAGATGGGCAAAGAAATTAAAGTAAGCCATTTAACAGGTAAACAACATGTGAGTAAAAAAGACTAGAAATTTCAGTTACTTCATTGAAGATTGAATTGACAAGAACAACTTAACCCTTATCCTGCCTTTGGTGACCTTGGATGACTTTTGCGGAGAGTGTACAGCAAGATCAGCCTGCACATACGTGCAGTCTGATCTTGCTCTACACACTCCACTGCTTAATCTGTAGTATGGTTCAAATAAACCCAGCCCAATTACCATACATTCAGCAAAGTAGCTTTGTGTAATTGTTGACAATCTTTAATCGGCAGGATTTGGGTTAATGCATTTTCCGAGGCAAGACCCGAAATATGGTAATGAGATGTAAGATAATTTGCATAGTTCAGGGGGTCTTAAGATATAAAAAGAAACACACAAACACACACACACAGAACGTATATTTACCCAGAATAACTTCCGTTGCTTGCTTTGGTGCTGCTTATTAACACCATCTTTGAAACTTCGTTTACCGCAACTTTTTGCGTGCATCTGTCCTCAACTATTTTTAGATGGACTATTTTTACGACGGGATTCCCGTAAACAGAAATGTCCCATGTGAGTTTGCTGATACCGATTTCTTCGATACATTTTTAATTTATTTTTGTTGATTTTTTTTTCCGTCCTCGAGAAGGAAATGGAATATAAAAAGAGAGAAAATGAAGAGGACATAGGTCTTTAAAACTTGTTGATCATATTTATTTGTTAAACGCTTTAAATTAAATTGTGACAATTATTATTATTGACTTAACACCTATGTAATAACTTAAAAAGTCAGTCTTTTCGAATGAAGACATATCGGTAAAAATGATATAAGATGTCCAAGTCGCACCAAATACCCCCTGTCAACCATTGTTAAAATCGTTATATTTTATAATTGTCCCATAACTATGGCTATTAAACTTTGCATAACCTTCCTATAATCTCTAAATCTGAGGTCGGCGCCATAATCGGTGGTGAAATTGTCCAATATCGGTTCGATCATTATGGAATTATTAGCTGACAGATAATAGAAGTGTGCAATGATGAAATGATATATCGTCACACTGATCGAAAGTGACCCTTGAGGGAACCAGATTGCCCATTCGTATTAAATGGTTTACGTAACTCGGGTCAAATAAATGTGATGATCGAAGTGACTGGCATTAATTATGCAGGGTTGCAATTCTGCACTGAGAGTGACTTAACCCATTACCACACAATCCCTACTTTTGACGACCCTGGGAAAGAAGCCTTTAGAAAACATTGTGGGAAAAGGAGAAAATGCTGGTAACCAGCATTTTCTCCTTTTCCCACAACGTTTTCTACCCTTCATAAAACAAATTTCAAATTTTCAGTCACTTTTATGTTGTTGTCTGCAAATGCTTTCGATTTCGACAAGCCAAATATGATTGTCATTTTGCAATGAGATAAGCCCTTAGCAAACAATCCTGTGTTGTAATGACACTGAGCAGAGTCTTTCGAAACATTTTGGGAAAGGGAGAAGTTGCCGGAGAAGAAAGATGGAAGGATTTTAAATCAGTATCGTTTTAACTCGGGTTTATGAGGTAAATGGTTATACAGGGTGTGTAGGCCTTGTTCTTGGCACATTTACTTCTTCAATTTACTTTTAAGCCTGATTTCTGTCCGTCAGACCAGATTTGTGTTAACGGTCAGGATAACCCCCTCCCCCCGCAACACACGCACGTGCACGCACAAAAAAAATTAAAGTCATCGAAATTTCAACATGCGCCTAGGACCATATTAGATATTATTCAATAGTGAATAATCACACTGCAGGGATAATAGCTGTTCCCGCTGCAAGAAGAAAGTGCACCAGAAGTTCTAATCACACGAATGATCAATGTGATGCTAGGGAAAGTAAACTCGTACTTCCCTTCGAAAGAGTCAAGCTTCTTGATTAAAACAAAGGTAAGACTTCTGTTTATTCTTTTTAAAAATTGCAATTAGAAATGAAAAATATACTTTGAAGATTAATTTACTAAGTATTGTGTCGTTCCCGTAGGATATTGAGAAATAGCGGTGAAAATATTTTTCGATATTCCAGGGGTTTGACCAATGAAAACACCGATTTTTATATTCTAGTCACCTTGGTAAAATGCGCGTGACTCACAACCAGATGGAAATATGACGCCATTTACCTTACATTTCTCGCGCTTGACGTAATATTGTAATGCGTTGGAATGCGGAGGGGTACGCCACGGGGAGTTACTGAAAAGAGCTGTACTGGATTTAATAAAGCTCCTCCCAGACAGGGTTAAAAACATAACTAAATAGAATATTTGTTAAACAGTTTGCAGTCTTGTCCTGAACTACACTGTCCGCACAAGGTAAGTGAGTTGTTCGTAGTAACCTTGGAGGTTTTTTTTTTTTCTAAAGACTAGATGCTATACAAAAACAAGAATTGGACATTTTCGATCTCTATGTATCATTTTTTTCAATATGATAAGCGAAAATGTTATCCTATCGACGAGGCAAAAAGAGTTAAATTGATGTATAGAAAAAAAAAAAGGTCTTGTCTTGCTTATTGCTTTAGTTTTGTTCAGAGAAGAAATTGTTTGTTGACATTGTTTTATAGTAGGCCTACTTGCGACTTCAGTGACGTAGGGTTGGCCCCTCTCCATATGAAGTGATATTTTTTATTTTTACTAGTAATAAGCACAATTTGAATAGAATTCTGGGTAACTGCAAAATTACTAGAATAAGATAATTCCTATCACATTGTCTTCTTTATCTTGAAAAAAAAAAAAGAAATTGCGGATGATATGCAATCGGTGAAGAATTCGGGTTCTGACGCAAACTGCGGTACAACCATACATCATCATTAACTATTACCTGTCCGGTATGTTTGATTGCTTATTATTGCAATAACAAGGTAACATCCCTTATATAATGGGATAAGCGCCAGCCTCATGCATGGGCACTGTCTCCCTGTTACTCCGCCTCAAAGTCTGCAAATGCTTTCGATTTCGACAAACCTAAAATGTTGTCGTTTGGTAATGAGTTAGAGGAGAAATGTCAGAGGACCCCCGAATGCGCGAGAAAAAAGTTCCCACAAATCAACCCGTTACACTGTCCATTTATCCATGTACTGACAGGTTTGGCAATCTCAGCAAATTTTATCAGCAATAGCATAACCTGATCTATGTAATATATAATGGTATACTGATCCAACATGCCCGGAATCTAATTATGTTACACAAAAACTCAGGTTGAAATGGCCGCTTGATATCCGGGGAATAAACCGTGGCATCCCAATAACGATATCCAAGAGTCCGGCGTTCCTAACGTCTTAATCGCTCCATATCACAGTCTCTCTGTCTCAGTATTCAAAATTCTTTGGTTTAGAACTTTTAATTTGTTTCATAATTAGTGTACAATTCTTGTTTTCAACAAAGTAAGACTAGAATGACAACAGCAAAAAGGGATAAGCTAGGTATCGGACGATTTTAGTTTGAAAGACATGAAGGGCGAAAACCGTGCCAATCGAATAGACAATGTAATTGCAAATTCAGAAACAGTCTTGATTCAACATTGAACAGTTTAAATCTCTGCCTATATGATCCATTCTGACAAAATAAGAGGCGAAATAGTATATTCTTCATTTTAAAGCAAATTGGGGATGAAATACTGATCTCTTTTTAAACTTAAATTTAAAGAAAAATTATTGTTCATTTATCATATCTTACATTCTATTCAACAACCGGATGATTCTTATTTTCATTCTAATACTATTCTGAGACAATTAATCCTTTCCCAAACAAGCCCTGGTTTTTACGTGCCTGCAGTAAAAGTCTTTTGAAAACACTGTGGGAAAAGCAGAAATTGCTCGTAACGAGCAATTTCTCCTTTTCCAACAGTGTTTTCTACTCTTTTTGAGAACTTTCTGCCATTTTCTCTGAATCCAAAATTGTCGTCTGCAAACTCTCTTGGTTTGGAAGGGTCCAAAATTTGTCGTTTGGTAAAGAGTTAATTTGTTTAGACAGAAATTTCAGCCAATCAGCTTGCCAAGCGCTAAATTCAAATAATCAATATTTCGAACAGTTGACGGAAAAGGATCTCTTGTTTTGTCCCAGCACCATGAAGATGACATTTTAAAGACTTTATCATATAGTGTAGTAGTTCATCACTTGTTTTTCGAAGATTCCAATTTTTTACAACAATTTCCTTCGTAAAACATACAAGTCAGTGTTTAACATTCGACAGCTTCTTTTTTGTGAATTTCAAAATTGAACAATAAATTTGAAAATTACATTAGTGTAATACGATAAATCGCATTGAATATTTTTCTTTAAATCAAGCTAATCCTTTTTTTTTTCTTTTGAATAAATCTAATTCTTACTTTGCTTTTATAATCAATTGGGCTGAAAGTCTGAAAACATAAATGTACTCAGGTCTTTAGTTTTTTTTAACAGGCTTTCGTTCTGTGAGAAAGAAGCCAGTGATCTCAAGTGTTTTATACAATAATTCTTAGGCACAACATGAAAAGCAAAAATTATTATCTCTATATTAAGGGACTTTTTTCTTCTGAATGGATAAAAGGCTGCATTCAGCGTTTTCTCCGTATTTGAGGCATCAGTGAAACTGGAAATTAGAGCTCGATCTATCTTGATTGTTTTTAACTGGCCTTATTTCTGTGGAAAAGCAGCCAACGACCTGAGAAAGGAAATTTGTTTACAATACTTCTGAAGAACTACACGAATCATGCAGATGGCGATCTTGGCTTTGTGACGTAATAGAAGCAGTCCAGAACACGTCTTTAACCCTTTACCATTCCAGAGTTTTAACCACCCTAAGGAAGACGGTTTTTGAAACATTGTTGGAAATAGAGAAAATGCTGTTAACCAGCATTATCTCCATTTACAACAATGTTTTCTACCATTTCAAAGACGGACATCATCTTTAGAGCGACATGGAGTCGTCATCTGCAAATGCTTTATATTTAAACAAGTCTTAACCCTTTACCAAACGACAAAATTGTAGCCTTGTCCAAATTGAAAGCACTTGCAGATAACATATTAAACGTAACTGAAAAGTTGAAATTTGTTTCCAGCAGGGTAGAGAAGATTGTGGGAAAAGAAGAAAAAGCTGGTTACCAGCATTTTCTTCTTTTCCCACAATATTTTCAAGAGACTTTCTTTCTCAGGGTCGTAAAAAACATGGATTATTGGGTAAAGGATTAAAGTGAAACGCGTTAAAAACTCAAAATAATACAAACTCTACCAAACGGTATCACATGACCACGCCTCGGCCTGTATAACATGATGGAAGAATTATTAAATACGTGCCAGAACAGGTTCACTGGAAAATAAACCTGCTCGCCCAAATGACCACGTGACGTACACCAGATCCATGTCGGGAACTCCGTATGTTTATGAAATGTTGTGTATTCACGTTAATTGCTAGTAAGAATTCGGTTCCTCCTCCAGTTCATCCCTTGACCTTGCCGAACAATTTAATAGTAGAAACAACAACAACAACAAAAAAGAACGGAAGCATCCTGTAAAATACGGACAATACACAAAGATTAAGGCTTTCTTATTTGTTTATAAATACATGTGGAAAATATTCATTAGGAGCAGTTTCTCCTTTAGTCACAATTTTTTTCAGAAGGGGTTGCAATGATATTTTAAAGATAGCCAAGGGAGGTTCAGGGCTATATCTTTGGCTGCTAAACATCTCTCTTAACCCTTTACTCCACAGATACTCATTTCTACACATTGCTTGTAGGGGCCTTTGGAAAACATTGTGGCAAAAGGTGAAATTGCTCATGATGAACAATTTCACCTTTTGCCACAATGTTTTCTACACTATCAAAAGGTGTCATACACACATAAGAAACAGTTTCATCCTTGCTATTATTTAGGGTCAATTAGAGATACCATAGAAATGCATTATGGGGTAAAGGGTTAACGCTTTTGCCAAAAGTGTAAATCAAGATCGGGACTATAAAGAACAAGCTGGCTGTTCTTGTATCTGTATTGTACATTGTTGTCTAATACGGTAACACCGTTGGCAACCAAAAAAACTAAAAAAAAAATACCTGCAAAATTTGGGATTTTACTTTTCAACTTAATTGTCAGTTTTGTGTTATTTAGCAGTTTAAGAGTAACAGAAACTTCTACCAAGGTCGTTCGGATCCAGTACAGGTCTGGGTCACAGATGGTTTTCATAGACCTGTCAACAAATAAATATCTTAATCATTGGTTTAGATTACGATTTGTTTTTTTTTTTTCTTTAAAAATGTCTCGAAAAATAGGCATAATTATTCAATGTCCCAAAACAGTTCTGATTTTATGCACAGTGTGTTTCGTAACAAGTAAGCAAACACTTAACCACTGGGAGAAAACTCTTTTTTTAACTTACGTACTAAGCGTTTATTGGAGGAAACTGTTAGGTTCTGTACTCACGCAGCACTTCAAAAAATGTTTTATCATTAAAACTTAAAACAAATGGCTGGAAAACCTTCCAAAAGCAAATAGAGAGATGCTTGAGGAAAAATTAAATCCAGAATATCGCAAGGGATTGTGGGAATGTCACACGAGCAATAACGCACGTCGTTTGGATTGGTATTCAAATAACGTCAGATCTGATAGCATAAAAATAGATTGAGGATATTTGTTTTTTTCTGTGAAAGATCGAAATTTATTTCATCGAGTGGACACCATCGGTAATATTTTCACGAGTGGCGCAGCCACGGGTGAAAATATTACCGATGGTGTTCATGAGATGAAATAAATTTCGATCTTTCACCGAAAAAAACAAATATTCTATTTATTTCATGCTTTTTACCCTTTCTGGGAGGAGCTTTATCAAAATCCAGTACAGTTCTTTTCCCTTATTCCCCGTGGCGTTCCCCTCCCGCATAGCATTGTTACGTCAAGCGCGAGAAATGTAAGGTATATGACGTCATATTTGCCATCTGGTTGTTAGGCACGCGCAATTTACCTAGGCAACAAGAACGTGAAAATCGGTATTTTCACTGGTGGTACCAGTGTAAGATCGAAAAATATTTCCACTGCTATTTCTTGATATCCTTCCGGAAAGCATGAAATAAACGACGTTACCGATCAACTCCTGCGTTTAGAAGTCAAAACTGAACCTTTTAACAGACTGTAACGATTATTTTTCTTGATGTTTATACAAGAAAAATGCACGCATCTGTATTTATAACAAAAGATGTATTATTCATTGCCCCTATACTGAATTCACTATTGTAATTTTTATTGTAAGATTTGCGATGCAACTGCGTAATGCATTTTGTTTTATATGGTTAGTGAATCGGTAGTTTAAAAAATCTGGATGGTGTTTTTTGGAACAAACTATTGCATCTAATTTGTATATTTATAAAGGTTATTTTCATCCAAATGCTATTATCATAATTAAATAAGATGCTATCGTATGAGTAAGAGAAAAGAATTTGGATGAAAGTCGTGCTAGAGAGAGAGAGAGAGAGAGAGCCCTTTGACTCTGCGAGCATAGCACTTTAAAGGTTACGCACAAATGACACTGTTTATAGGACCTCGTACGTTAGGAATTTCAAGAAAAAAAAATATTTTCACAGATTTTATATTTGACATTTTTCTTTAAAAACGGCTGACCAACAACTAACCTACGGACGGGATCCCCGGTATCCTTTGAGTATATAAGGGTCCTGGAGGGTTACAAAAATAGGCAAAACGAACATTCTTTTTTACTGAATAACTAAATGCTGATTTTCTGAAAAAAATATTTAAAGCACATGTACAAAAGTATGGATTTGTGTCAGCATGTGCAGTCTGAACTAAGGTTCAATTTTCTGCATATCAGATGCCCATAATTTTTACCTCATGATTAAGCGGGTTTACAACGAAATGGGTCCATAAAATTAGAATATCGGACCTTTAAATTACTGGATAAATGAATTGCCTGCTCTCAGAGGCTACAAATGCAGTTTCAGTGCAAGATCAAGTGAGAGCTTAGTTATAACAGTGGACAGTTTTGGTCAGAGATCAGACTGCACGTTCTGTGCAGTCTGATCTTGACCTACTCTGTCCAAAAAAGCTTCTACTGGCTTCAATGGCTTTGGAAGAATGAATGGAACATTCATTTGGTTTCATTAACCCTTTACCAAACAATCCCTGGTTTTTACTGACCACCCTGAATAAGAAGCCCTTTGAAAACATTGTGGGAAAAAGGAGAAAATGCTGGTAACCAGAATTAACCCTTTACAAAACAACCTATGGTTTTTACGACCCTGAGATAGAAGCCTTTTGAAAACATAACGGGATAAAGAGAAAATGCTGGTAACCAGCATTTTCTCCTTTTCCCACAATGTTTTTCCTACCCAGCTGGAAACAAATGTCAAGCTTTTAATTACGTTTATTTTGTCGTCTGCATTCAATTTGGACCAGTCTAAAAATATGTCGTTTTGCAAAGAGTTAATTCATTAAAATGTTGCAACGGGCTTTGGACATGTGCAATACCGCTTTCGCTTTACAGGTTTCTAATCAAAGCGGTCACCAATGGTCATAACCGGCCATAACGCTTCTACGGTCGGCGTAGCATGCAGCGTAATGCAGGATAAATGGGCGTTGTCCATACGTCACCCCGTTTCAATAATGACTTTTTCATACGCCATCCGGCATACACCAAGGGGAGAATTCCTTGCGTCACTTGCCAGATGCGATATCCATCATCAAACATTCCGGCCTTGTTAAAAGGCTCATCAGTGAATTTATTGATTTCTCCCTAACCCCAGACCCTTAGTACCCTTTTCATAAATATAGCTGGCTTTGCAGCCAGTGAAAATTATGATCGGACTGAACAAAGGCTGCCGTCTGACCCTTGGTTTTCAGCCTGACTTTCCATAGGCATTATGGACAAAATCCATTTTGAGGATTACAATTATTTGGGTTTTATTTTCATAAATAACCAGCATTCTTCTCTTTTTCTCATAATGTTTTCACAAGCCCTTTTCCCCCCATGGTCATTAAAACTCTTGATTGTTTTGTAGAGGGCTTAAGGGTTGAACAGCAACTGGTGTCTGTATTCAACAACCATTCTTGAGAATCTGCTAAGTCTTATTCTCCAAGGTTTTCTAAATTTGTAAGTAACACAACTTCTGATTGGCTAAACCGAATGGTTTAGCCAATCAGAAGTTGTGTTACTTACAAATATAGAAAATTTTGGAGAACAAGACAAAGAACGTTCTGAAGAATGGTTGGTGAATACGGGCCCTGGTGTCTGTTTGAAGTGTAAGAATTACGAGCGAAGTCATTTTGACCTGAGGTATGATTTGTTTATAACTGGTCAGTTCTGAAAATAAACAATAATCCACTGTTGTCATTTTACTTTCTCTGGTGCTGGGTTTAATCACTCTTGCATAGTTAACGTAACATAGTCTGGAAAATATCGGATAATCTGGCTAAAATCAAACAGGATCAAGAAGCCTTTATGTTGATTGGATAACCGAACTACTTCAATGCATAAATCAAGTATTGATGAAACTAAGCGTAAACCAAGAAAACGCCTGGGTAAGTGAACAGTCCTCTTGGTATTCTTGAAACAATCTTATAAGCGGCGTAGATTTATCAATCAATCAATCAATCAATCAATCAATCAGTCAGTCAGTCAGTCAGTTAGTTCATCAATCAATCAATAAGTCAACCAACCAATCAACCAACCAACCAACGAATCAATCAATCAATCAATCAATCAATCAGTCAAACAAACAAACAATCAAACAATCAATCAATCAGTACAGAACCAAAATAATTTCTGTGGTAGTTCTTCGGTTAAAAAAAATAGTTCTATCGGTGAATAGTTTTAAATCATGCGCACAATGACGGATGACACTGGTGTGAAATATTAACCTCTATCATGCCTATCAGAAATGCTTCTACTTTTTAGGTATATGTAGATCAAGATCAGATTGCCCAAATCGTGCAGTCTGTGCTGGAATCTACACTGTTAGCTCGAAAGAGAGGTTCTGGCAAAAAAAACCACACACTTTTAAATGGCAAGTGTTCTAGCTTCTGTTTTTCGACTGGAGATGCCAGTTTATTTGTGCTTGGATCTAAGGGTTAAAGCTGATAAAATATGACAATTCATTTCAATTTATCGAGACATTTGTGGTGCGAATGTCGCCCGCGTATTTGTAGTTATGATGGGTATCCATGCTCGGATGGGTAGATTAGCCGGATAACATCTTTCTATTGTTAAGATGACACGAGCTGATAGGGTACGTACCACGCGCGCCCTGACCGCCATCAAATAAAAAAGAGATTTTAAATACTCATAAGGCATCCGTTTTAAGATCTGTGCATCATTAAAATGATAATAAAAATAATAACCGTGTCATGTATTAATATATACCATGACCTGATAACCCTTATCCCGGTATAATATATATTAATTAAAATTAAATTTTCAATACAATTTTAATAAACCAAATATTGTTACAAAGTTATATTTTGGGGAATAGTATCTCCTTATCGGACAGTGTAGATCCAAGATCAGACTGCACGTTCTGTGCAGTCTGATCTTGATCTACACTGTCCGCAAAAGGTCAGCTAGTGGCGCTTAGCAGCCAAAGGGTTAAAAAGGAGGTTGAATGCACCTGCAAAAAGCATCGACCCATGTCAGCCTGCGCAGTCCGCGCAGGCTGACATGGTCGGACTCTTCTTCTATTGGTTATTTTTGCATGTCAAAGGACCATTCTATCCCAAAATTCAGACTGTTAATAGACAAAACGGATCTTATGGACACATTTGTGAAGATTTGCTTAGTATCATGCAACACGGAGATAAATAAAATTCCATTTTGCATCGCTCAATTCATTGTCTGCGCATGTCAGGTTCTTCGAAGATTCGAACGGTCTGCTATGACGCATCACTAAACCCAGTTTTGGGGGGGATTGCAGTAATATGCGCTATGAAGCAGCAATGGAGAACATGGCTTTTTTCAATAATTTGATGAGAAATCAGGCCTGTTTTAGCTTCTGATTTCTCTAAACTGCTGATTATAGCTGAATGAATCACACGGGTAAGCGTATAATTGAGTAAACGATTATTTTAGTTTGAAATTCAAAGTAACGGTTGTCGCGTAGAAAAGTAGTTCGCTTCTGTACCCTGAAAGCCCAAATTCGATAGATGTTTATTTGTAGAATGCCATCTAGTGGGAGATAATGTGGCTCAATTTTAATTTATTATTTTTTTGTCCTATAGCCGAGCCCAGTGGATGAGGCGCTGACGGTCAGGAAGTATAATTCGCAAGTTCGATTCCTGCCTCTTTAACCAAACCCTATTCGAGGATTGATGGTGTAGTTGTTCCGACAGGATTCCCTCTCCCTTTCCACTGGAAATGGTCTCTAAAAAGGCAGGAAGGAAGGGACGAACGAACACACGGACAAACGGACAGACGGAAGAATTTAGATACATAAATTGTATTTTCTACGTTTTGACTTCCAAAATGTGTAATTTTGACTGATAGTGTGCCTTTAAAATATCTACTTTATTTAACCGACCCGACTTTTCCCCAACAGTACACACGTGCCAGTAACAAGATCAGCTAATGATAATTATTTTCTTTTCCTTTTGAACTTCCATTTGTCATTGCCAAGTACATGTTTTCCTTTCAAATTGATAGTCATTTTTTTCGACCAGCTGTCGTATTTGCCAACCATTCTTAAAAACAGTTTTATCAGTCTTTATCTTTTAGATTTTTTAAATTTAAAGCAACATTACTTGTGATAGGCTAAACCAAGTAGTTTAGCCAATCAAAAGTTGTGTTCCTTTCGAACTTAAAAAATCTGCAGAATATGATTTACTATGTTCTTTAGATTGATTGGTAAATACGGACTCATTCAGTAAATCTCTCAAGAAAAAAATAACTGCATCTTCAAGAACATTTTAATCCGTAGAACTACTAAAATACTTAGAGTAAACGCTTTCAATTTGGACAATGCGTAAGAAGTCGTTAAGTAAAAAAGTCTTGCCCCTTTAAGCCTTGTTAATAAGAAATACATTCAATGGTATGTATCAATGTTTTAAAAAAAAAATCATTATTAGGCCCCTTTAAACTTTTTTTTCCCTGTAACTAAATTAGCCTTTCAAGGACCATTTTCCACTTAAAAGCCATAAAAGCATTAATTGATAAAAAAGATGGGGTTAAAGTGAAGTTAATATTATTTTTGTGCAGGTGTATACTAGCGTCATTTCACTGATAAAGCTACTATCTGATTAGCCGGGTACGATAAACGTCTGGGACGAAACGCAGACTCACCTGCAAAGTGCTCGAATTAGAACAAGACAGAACCGCAGACTGACCTTGGTCTAAACTTTTCGCTATTGGTCAATTTTCTGTATGTATGTCTCAGGACGATTCTACCTCATTATTGAGACAAAATAGATTCTATGGATCCGTAATTATGTGATGATTCGTTGAATATTACGCATCGAGGGGGGCATTTAACCCTTTCTCAAACAATCCCTGGTTTTTACGAGTCAGGAATAGAAGCCTTTTGAAAACATTGTGGGAAAAGGAGAAAATGCTGGTAACCAGCATTTTCTCCTTTTCTCACAATGTTTTCCACCCTTTCATATAGAAAAATCATCTTTTTGCAACTGTTAATTTGTCACCTGCAAAATGCTCATTATCTCCCGCTAGATGGCATTCTATAAATACTCATCTATCTGATATGGGCATCCTGGGTACAGAACCGAACCACTTTCCTACGCGACAACCGTTACTTTGAATTTAAAACAAAAAAAAAAAAGGTTTACCCAATAAAACGCTACCTCGTGCAATTCACTCAACTATGATCACCATTTTAGAGAAATCTGTTGCTAAAGCAGGTCTCATTTCTCCTCAAACGTATTGATACGTTAAAGCTATTTTCAACATTGCTATTTTATGGAGCGTAATATTACAGTCAGCCCGCTTTCGGTGCTAGTAGTGATGCGTCATATAAGACAGTCGAATCTTCGAAGAATATGACATGCGCAGACAACGGCGAAATGCTTTCAATTTGGTCTGGTCCAAAATTTGCCGTTTGGGAAAGGGTTTATCACCCTTTATCGGAGCCTGATTCAGATCACATAAAATATAATAACCATATTTTCTCATCAAATATCGTGCACTCTTTATCCAAGATCAAACATCACCTTTTTTTACTGTCTTATAATTGTCATCACACTTCTTGGTCTCGGCGTCCTGGAATTATTCTTCCCCAAACGTGAGAAAATTGTAAGCTTTTTGATTGCTTGATAGATTGGCGTTTTAGGCCACTTTCAACATTATATCAGCCATATTAGGGCGACAGCTCGCTTATTCGTGAGTGTGCTAGGTTTCACTAGAACTAGACAAGGGCTTCTAATTGTCTTGCCTAAGGACACTCCCACGAAAACCTTAATGCTCCCAATGAGGCTCAAACCTTGGACGCTGCGAGTTCTAAACTTTACCACTGAGCCACACAGAACCCAAAACCGAAAGTATATAAAGCCGAACACTTTTCATTAACTCAAATAATGCAACTTATGTTTGAAACATTTTGGCCTCAGCCAGGAACCCCAGTGGTTAGTCGAACCGACTCGTGACCTAATGGTTGTGAGTTTGATAGAACCGTCTTTTCGATGATTTTCACCTCTCACCTCTGATGCAAATTGGAAAAGAAGTCATTGATTGGAAAGGAAGCTATGTCGGTGTTGAAAAGCGAGGAAACATGTGTGTTGGTGCACTGACCGCTGTGATATGACCTTGGCTGTTGAAACGACTCTTAACACTCCAATACAATCAAAAAGAGAAATAGAGGATATTTGGTTTTTTTTTTTTCGGTGGAAGATCGAAATTTATTTCATCGAGTGAACACCATTGGTAATATTTTCACTCGTGGCGCTATATGATTTCGATCTTTCACTGAAAAAAAAAATATTCTGTTTATTTCATGCTTATAACCCTTTCTGGGAGGCGCTTTATCAAAATCCAGTAGAGGTCTTTTAGGTTATTTCCCTTGGCATACCCCTCCTGCATAGCAGCGCATTTCAATATTACGTCAAGTGCGAGAAATGTAAGGTAAATGACGTCAAATTTCAATCTGGTTGTGAAGTCATGCGCCATTTACCTAGGTAAGTAGAACATAAAACAGTATTTTCACTGGTCTTATCCGTGGAATATCGAAAAATATTTTCACTGCTCTTTTTCGATATCCTACCGGTAAGCATGAAATAAATTGCTGTTCTGAAGAGCCTGTCTTACCAGAGTCACTAAAACGTGGGATAAATTACTGAAGTGTCACATTGAGCTAATACATCTTAATGCTTGTATCTTCTGGCGATGATAGCGCTTCATATCTTAAATCAGATATGTAAATTTCTGTCCAGCAATTTCCATATCACGTTGTTTAAAGGTATGACCCGCGGACTAAAACAAGGGGCAATTTTGCGGTCATCACTCTTTATGCAATTTGTGTCCATTAGTTTCACTCTGCAAAACAACCTAAAAAAAGCGATGACATACCGGGGTTAGGTCATACCATAAACAAGTTCGAGTCGGGATAGAAGTGCCCTCTTTGTCTCTCTCTTTCTCGATGTTTGTATGTCTTGTCTGTCTGCCTATCAGTCTGTCTGTTTGTCTGTCTGTATGTCTCTCTCTTACTCAACTCTACCCTCCCTCTCTCTCTCTCTCTCTCTCTCGCTCTCTCTCTTTCTTTCTTTCTCTGTACGTCTCAGCGGCTTTTATGTGCATGTGCACTGATATAATTCTAACCAAAATGCTAATTTTCATTTAGTAAACTCATTACCACTGAAGAGAGCTATTTTCTACGGATGGTTCAACTCAAAAGTGACTTTTCTCATTCTGCCGACTGGAAATTAATATCGAAGTACCTCATGTAAGCGGATTTTTCCCATCCTGTAAAAATAAAACGTAAAGTATGACAAAAGACTGGTTTTATATCAAGTATCATGACCAAGTCGTGTTAGAACAGTAGAGTTTACTATTGTCGGAGTCCACACATGACGTTAGAATTGCTTATCCTGGTGACGTTATGAAGTATTATCACTTCCGGTTGAACACTGCAAAACAATGCAGACTTTGATCTAGTTGAAATGACCAGCTCACATAGCTCAATTGGTAGAGCGTAGGACTCGTGATCATGAGGGTGTGAGTTCGATCCCCATGACTGGCCATCTAAAATTACTAATAGTCTTTCGGATGAGACGTTAAACCGAAGTTCCGTGTGACAGTGCTACACACCGAGCGCGTAAAAGAACCCGACAAAAATTAAGATGGTTTCGTCCTGTATCTGCACTGTCCCCCGTAACAATAATAACAATCTTCAGGTGGCATTGCCCATATAGAAACCGGTGGGACGATAAATAAACGCAAATTCAATCAATTAGTCTAGCCGAAATCAGGATTGTAAACGATATATTTCCAATAACCAGTAGATTATAGGTCAAATTGATAGCCTTGCACAGAAATGACATGTGACTTGACACAAAACACCCAAAACTCTCAGTATGGATAACTGCACTTGAATGACAGAAAACAAATGTGAGGAAGGAAATAGAGAATAAAGGGATAAAGAAAATGAGAAAGAAAGAAAAACAGAAAGAAAGAAAGAAAGAAAGAGAGAGAGGGGGCAGAAAGAAAGAAAGAAAAAGAAAGAAAGAAAGAAAGCCCAGATAGACAGTAAAGATAACGGACAAATAGATGAAAAATGCTGAAAGACGGACGGACAAACAGACCAGGAGAAATGTATTCTATCCAGTTTAAACAAACCTGACGGTGAGCCTTTCTGAATGCCACTGGACAATGTGATGTGTCGTTACATGGTCACTTGAACTGACCATTAATTCAAGTTTCATTTTCATGTCAGTGTTGGAGGTCACTTTCCATGTAACCCATCCTCGCCAACCTCACGCCATGTTTTATGATGTTACAGGTAAAAACATGTCTATATACAGTTATTTTAGCCATTCTCTATGAAAAAGGGGTTTAATGCATCTGCAAAATGTATCGACCCATATCAGCCTGCGCAGTCCGCGCAGGCTGACATGGGACGGTACTTTTTGATTTTTTTTTTGTCAATTCTCTGTACGTCAAAGGACAAGTGAGCGGTCTTCATGATCCAACCTGTTGTGGGTTGGTTGCTTGTATTGGGGTTTAACGCCACTTTAACAGCTAAGTTCATATCATGGCGGTCGGTGACGCACATGTGTTTCTTGGCTTTCTCATACCAGTACTAACACAACTTTCTTTCAAAAGCCACCGACTACTTTTCTCACATGCTTCAGCAGAGGTGAGAGGTGAAAATACGCCGGAACTAGGTATCGAACTCACAACCACCAGGTCATGAGTCCGACACGTTCACCACTGAGCCACCCGGGCGGGCAGCCTGTTGTGGGACAAAACTGCTTTTATGGATCCTTAACTACATGACGACTTGCTTGGTGACGGAAATGCTTTAAGCCTCCATTTGTCAGAGCATAGCTTACATGTGTTTGTGTTTGTGTCAGTGAGCTTGTTATGCCTTTCAGATATTTTTGTCTAACATATTATAGGCAACATTAGATCTCCTGATATACCGTTGTCTGCGCATGTCATATTCTCCAAAGATTCGACCTGTCTGCTTTGACGCATCGCCGACCCCATGAACTAGGGAAAAATAGGGCTTACGCCGAAGCTATTAGCCAAGCCTGTTTTTAATAATAAATGGCCGGTGCATAGGTTATATGCTAGCTGATCATAGCTGAATGAATCGCAAATCAGAAGTCATGTTACTTTAACATTTGGAAAGTTCTTAAGAATTAGACAAAGAATGGTATTTTACCCTGTTACTTGGTAAGGCATATCTGTCACAAAATGGAAAAGGAAGTTTGACTGAAAATGAAGATTACCGAAAACGTTGATAAATTCATGTGCTTTTTACATACGGTGTATGCTCTGACAAAAGGGGGTTAAACGCACGTGCATGATGCATGACACTAGGCAAATCATCACATACATGTATATCTATGGATCCAAAGAAATCAAAAGTTTAGACTTGTCCAAATTGAAAGCACTTGCAGACAACAAAATAAATACATGTTTGACTCAAAGATTGAAATTTGTTTCGAGCAGGGAGAAAACATTGTGGGAAAAGGAGAAAATGTTGGTTTACCAGCATTTTCTCCTTTTCCCACAATGTTTTCAAAAGTCTTCTGTCTCAGGTCGTAAAAACCAGGGATTGTTTTGTAAAAGGTTAATTGATTCATGAGGCAAAATGGTCCTTTCATATGCAGAAAATTGTCCGATAGCGTATGGTTCCGGCCAGGGTCAGCCTGTGCAAACTGATCTGGCTCGATACCTCTCGCAGATGCATTAAGACCCCTTTTCACAGAATAAGGCTAAAATATTTTTCATCTTGATCTTCCTTTTAAAGCCATCTTTGCACATGAATGATAGTTACCAATCTTTGTTAAGCATTTAAAAAACAAGACAAAAATCTTCGAAACAAAATCCTATGTAACGAATCATGGTACATCAAGGATCGAACCAACTCCCTTACGCCAGCGCTGGCCAGCACTTCGCTACACTGGTACGGGGAAAAGTCACGTGATCTCTCTTTGTCGTTGTATGATTGTCATATGCTTCGAATATTCCACCTATCTTATATGACGCATTCCTCTCCCCGATATTGGGGAGATTGTAGTAATACGCCCTATAAAGTAGCAATGGAGAAAATGGCTTTTATCAATACGTTTGAGGAAAAATCAGGCCTGTTTTAGCTCCAGATTGCTCTTTACTCCTGATTATATCTGAATGAATCGCACCAGTTTATAAATAAGTAAACGTTTATTTTAGTTTGAAATTCAAAGTAACGGTTGTGGCGTAGAAAAGTAGTCCGGTTCTGTACCCAAGATGGCCAAATGAGATAGATGAGTATTTGTAGAATGCCATCTAGCGGGAGATAATGCTCTCTTTGTAAGATAAAGAAAATTGGTGCAGATAGTTAGTAATTATGTTGCGCAACTTAAATTCATGCATTCAATTACCCAATAATCTTACGCGGGTTTTTATCAACCTATCCAATTTCTACAATCCTTTAGATCAGAGGGTGGTATCCATCGACCATTCTTGATAACATCCTTAGTCAAATTACCAAGAAATTCTTTAAATCTAAAGTAACACAGTATCTGATTGGCTAAACCAAATGGTTTAGCCAATTTGGTTTAGCCAATCAGATATTGTGTTACTTTCGAAATATACAAAATTCCCCAGAATGCAACTTACGATGGTTGTCGCGTTCGAGCCATGAACAGAGCTGAACATACAAGTTACCATACCTAGTGCATCTGCGACACACTTAAATTTGAGGAAACACGGCAGCGCATGAAGTTGTTGGGTCGGCATCGCATGCATGAAGCTTGATATACTTTTAGCATTTAACAAAATTTAAGTTGTATTGCAGTCATTCCACGTCATCAATTATGTTTATACACGTCCGGTGTAATGCAGAGAAATGAATCTCCCTTACAAAATGACCCTGGTCATTATTCTACGTAAAGAAATGACCCCAGAAGTCATTTCGCTACGTAGAGGAATGACCCGGGTCATTATTCTACGTAGAGAAATGACCCATTGGTCATTTTTGTAGGGGAGGGTCATTTCTCTGCATTACACAGGCACCCCTCTAAAGAATGCCATACCTATATAATACAGCGGGCTGCCTTCCCAGACGAAAAGGCACATGCACTACAGGACAAGCATCTATATCCATGTATACTGGACAAACAAAGCATTGCATGTTTGTTTATACCAAGATAACATGCGTAACCGTCATTCGTATTTAGGTAATCTGGACAACTTCTGTACTGGTGCCAAGGTATACAAGTAACTATTTCCCAACCAGCTGTACTCTTACTGATGGGGACTTACTGTATATCCGTGAAGCATGGTGTCAAGTAAGTCATTGTACAGGTATGGATCCATATATCGTCGGTTTACTTCAAAAACCTCGTAACTACAACTTGTTTGAAGCTGTAGTTACGAGGTTTTTGAAGTAAACCGACGATATACTGCTTTGTATAACAACCAACTGCATCATGAGAAAGACTGGTCTTTTGATATATACATAAAATTGGACAAAAAGCAAAAAGTTTCGACACAGGTCATCCTGAGCGGATTACACAGAGTTGATTTTTTTGTAGCTCCTCTCTCAAAGAACGTGGCTAAAATTAGATTTTATTTCGATGTCTACGATTTCTATGTCATTGACAACTAATGATGACATTGGTTATTATCTGGTAATGGACAGTGTAGAGCTAGGCAATGTAGAACTTTGTCTGCAAGTTCTCTGCAGTCTGATCTTGATCTAAGCTGTCTGTTAAAAGTAATTCAGTCGAAACTGGGAGTGAAAGAGTTTGTAAAATGGATGCATTGTTTTGAAACTTAAACGCTAATTTTGTCCAACTTATTCGGACAGTGTTGATCCAAGATCAGACTGCACCCCCTGTGCAGTCTGATCTTGGATCTACACTATACGAAGAGGGGAAATTACGTTCGGCTTACCCACTTAACGGAATAACACCACTCCAAGACTGTAACCTGCAGCACTGTAGTACCAGCCACGGAAAGAGTCACATGTAATCGATGGCCGAACGCCAGATAACCGGTAATGGTGACAATTAATGGTTACGTGAACTTGGCAAAGTAATCTCGTTCTTGCGCAATCAATGGAATAATTTGACCTGCAACTGCCCGACTCTTTCGTCCTTGTCCCTTACCCTTTACGACACAATCCCGAGTTTTAACGACCTTGCTGAAGAACATCCTTTTCGAAAACGTTGAGGGAAAAGGAGAAAATGCTGGTATCCAGCATTTTCTCCTTTTCCCTCAACGTTTTCTAATCTTCCAAAGCCAACTTTCTATGTTTGACTCATAGTCAGTTTATCGTCCCCAAATGCTTTCAGTTAGGACAAGTCTTTTTTTGTGTCGTGAGGTAAAGGGTAAACCTTTTACCCGACGACGGAATGATTGAATCCACAATGTTGTAAGGATTCATAGAGGCCAAAATCTAATTAGGCTCAATGCAGATTTGGAATTTTGTCATAGAAAAAGAGTTTAAAACATTGTGGGAGGGGGGGGGGGGGGGAGAAGGAGAAAATACTGGTTACCTGCGGCGTTTTCTTCTTTTACCCCTACAGTGTTCTCAAAAGTTTTTTATTTCAGGTTAATAAAAGCACGGAATGATTAGGTAGAGGTTTATTACGCAGATGACCAGTTTACCAGATGACCGATTCGTTTTGGTTGTTACACATTTTCGGTGCCATAGGCGAAAACAGTAACATTTGCGGACGGCATAGATCAAGATCAGACTGCACAGAACGTGCAGTCTGATCTTTAATCTATACCGTCCGCTCGTGTAGTCAAGCCTATATAATCAAAATCTTTTTAAGTTTAAATAGATTGTATTTAGAGACGTCAAAAGCGGTCGGGTTTAATAATTTGATGCTGAAAGAGTTAAAGAGCGAAATGTGGCGTGTCCAAGAAGCGCAAAGAAGCGATACAGAAGAAATGTGTACATTATAGCCTTTGGTATGGAAAACATTGTTCAAAAACAAGAAAGAAATTGCTGCTTTTCCAAAGAAATGTTTCTGTTTTCGAACAGCTATGTCCTGCGGGTATGTGAAGGTTCGGGTGCGTAAATAGCGCAACCATTATCTTGTCAGAATATGGCGGGGTTTTGAATCAAAGCACTGAAAGCACTGATGGCTAGGAGCAAGGGGATAGTGCATATAATTATGTGTGAAGCAATTTACATTCAATTACGAACATTTAAAAAGTAAAAGTAAAAAAAAAAAGAAAAGACTGGGCGCCACGATGTAATTGTTTTTTTTTTTTTTTTTTTAAACGGCGTTAATCAACATACAATCAATCAATCAATATATATATATATTTTTTTTTTTCGTGGTAAAACACGAAAAACGTTCCTACTGGTCGAGAAAGGCTTTGTATTCATAACTGTTTGAAGGGGTCATGTACCTTTTCGATATTCAGAACATCGCTATGATCTTGGATTATTGCAAATCACCGTGTATTTATCACAGAACTCCTTTTGTTTTCAATGTTAAACAGCCATTACGAATTTTCTTGTCTTATGCTCTGTAATTATACACCCGAGCCCATATTCACCAATCATTCTCAAGAACTTTTTTTCTTATTCTTCAGAATTTCGTCAGTGTGAAAGTAACAGAGCTTCTGATTGGCTAAACCATATGGTTTAGCCAGTCAGAAGTTCTGTTATTTTCGCTGTCAGAAAATCTTGAAGAATAAGACAAAGACCGTTGTTAAGAAAGGTTGGTGAATACGGGCCCAGATGTCTGAAATATTGCTGACTATATTCCTGTGTGAAATAAACGGTAAAAATTGATGATGGAGACAAAGCCTTAAGATTTAAGCATATTTAGATGTAAAACAACATCATTATACACTTCTTATTCGGAACTACTCTTTGATATGTGATTTACACATCTGTCAAAGAAACAAATAGATTTCATGTGAATCTTAACATATATGTCTATGAAGGCCCATATTTTGACGCGTCGTGTACTATATACTGCTCGTGATACGGTCGGAAGCAAAAATTTAAAGTCTGTGGCGATAGAAATACGTGTACAGTAACTGTAGATCTTTCTTGTCTCTTAGGGAGGTATCTACTTTTTCATCCCGTAAATCAGAATTTCCTATTATACAGTGTTCATCGAAAAATACATATAGAGGATAATTTGGGTTTTTCTTTCAGTTGAAAGATCGAAATTTATTTCATCTCGTGAACATCATCGGAAATATTTTCACGAGGGTTATATTATTGTGAATTCTGAAGGAATATAGTGTAATCGAATCTTTAATTACATATTTATAAATTACAAAAGCGTTTGTAAAAGATTTATAACAAAATGTCGTTAAAATATTACAGCGGTGATGGTTCTATCAAATCTCTTTCAATTTGAATGAACCTGATTTTTTTCGTAAGGCAAAAGGTCAAGGGTTGATGCATGTACATAGCAGGTGATTACACACATGTCCATAACACGCCTGAAATGTAGGTCACGCCTATCTCGCTCGCCCGCTCCCATCTAAATAGTTGACCTAATTAGTTACGTCATGCTGTACAAGATAATTAGTGACTTTATGACGTAACAGAGATACGCTGCATTCCACCTGTTAAAATGATAGTGGTTGAATTACATTATGCCAGCGGGCATGTTCACCTTTTCATATGCAGCAAGTTTGAAGGGTCAGCCCATTTTTTTTTTTTTCACCATTTCTGTTTTCACGGATTAGAAAAAAAGAAGCATAACGATGAATTTGTCTAGATTAAGGTTTTCTAATATCGGCGGTTTTACCAGGGATAACTTTTTGTTTAACAGGGTAGCCAACTGCAGTTTTCAGAAAAGGAGGGAGATTCGGGGGGACATTATTTCCCCCTTAAATCAGAAAATTGTCCCACCTTTGTGCACATGACTTTCAATTTCATGTTAGAGTCGTTTAAAGTCGGAATATTGTGTTAGTCCATAATTGTATAGTAGTACTTTATTTTTTAAGCGATTTTGATCAATTTTGTTCAAACAATAGTCTTTAAAAAAAGTTTCCCCCGTATTACTCAAGTTAAACTATTGAACTTGGTCACCATTTTTACTCGAGTTATTTAAAGAAATGTAATGTAAATTTCACTATTACACAACACCTATTTAACACACGAGTTATAATTCGCCACTGGTCAAAAAGACTCATTGTTGAACGAACGTTACATTACATAACCGCTTCAATCCCACCGAATTTATTAACATAAGCTTTGGTCAAGAGTTCACCTGGGCTGTTATGCAAGATTTTGTAAAGGTTTAATCGAATAGTTTTGTGTAATGTTTGCGTAAGAATATAAAATACGCCGGTCGTGACCTGCTGACTCTCTGCCAAGCTTGGGTATGAGGACGAAACTTAAGGTAATATCTTCGATCGCAACCTGTTTTAGTGGGTCGCTGGAATACACCCTTATTCCTTTAACCCCTTTACCAGACAACAAAATTTTAGCCATTTTCAAATTGAAAGCATTTGCAGACGACATTTTTAATACGGCTCTAATGGTGCATCTGTTTATTGATGGGATAGAAAACATTGTGGGAAAAGGAGAAAATGCTGGTTACCAGCATTTTCTTCTTCTCCCACAATGTTTTCAAAAGGCTTTCTTTTCAATAGTCGACAAAAGTCGTCATTGTGTGGTAAAGGGTTAACTCATCGCCAAACGACAATATTTGAGGCCTGTCCAAATCTAAAGCATTTGAAGACGACAAAGTAAAAGTGACTGAAATTTTGAAATTTGTTTTGTGAGGAGTAGAAAACTTTGTGAGAATAGGAGAACAAGCTGGTTACCAGCATTTTCTCCTTTTTCCCCACAATGTTTTCTAAAGGCTTCTTTCTCGGGGTCGTCAAAAGTAGTAATTGTGTGGTAATAGATTAACGAAATAATCATGTATTGACCACCTGAAGAAAACGGCTTTTAGTAGGTAACATTTTCTGCTTTTCCTACAGTGTTTTCTTGCCACTTTCAGAGACAAATCCCGTAAATTGAGTCATTTTCGAACTTTGTATTGCAAAGCATTTGACAGTACTTTGTACTTCTGATTTAACCACGTCTTAAATGTTGTCGTGTAGTATACTACTGAAAAATGTTTTTGACAATAGTAAAAGAAAAACTCCGTCAGTTTCGCCAAATTTGATTTGTCGTCTCCAGACGCTCTCAATTTGAACAGGAATCGTATTTGGACAACTCTACGGTTTTGTCTAATGCGAAAGGATGCTCAAATGCAACTAAGGAAAAACGCTGAACAAATTAAATTACGTGTTAAGATTTTATTCATTTAATTCAGTAAGTTGCATAAAAAATAACAAATGACGAAGAAAATATTTTAATCGAGAGGTGAAATGTATATATTGTATCAATTTGTTCGAATAATTAAATGATAAGAACAAAAAGAAAATAATTCAAATATCCATAACCGTGGCGTGTTAATCTTAAGAAAAATTATCTGACTCGCCCTGTTCCTATCTCTCTCTCTCTCTCTATCTGTCTCTCTCTCTCTCTTCCTCTCTGTTATCCAGTATTCATTCAGTAATTTAGCTCTGAAATTCCCAAATTGGCGACTCATTTTATCTGCATGACAATACCATGGCAATACCATTTCAGACGAATTTCACGAACCATAAGCGAGAATATGTTTTAAAAAAAAGGTAGCGGACAGTGTAAATTCGAGATCAGATTGTACTTTCTTTGCAGTCTGATCTTTATCTACACTGTCAAACAAAGAAACTTAGGCTCCTTCTGTGGATTTGAGGCGTAACTGTATTTTAGCACTCCAACACTTTATCATTAGCACTGGTTCAACACTTTCTACAAAACTTAAAAATAAAACATATAAATGTTACAAAACAATTAAAAAAAGAAGGATCATTTCAAATACTCAAATGAGGAGATTCGTGCAGGGAAACAAAATCGAACAGTTTTTGCGGTGCCGGTGTAATGCAGAGAAATGACCTTTCCCTACAAAATGACCCATGGGTCATATCACTACGTAGAGAAATGACCCATGGGTCATTTCTCTACGTAGAGAAATGACCTGGGTCATTATTTCTACGTAGAGAAATAACCCTCTGGGGAGGGTCATTTCTCTGCATTACACCGGCCCATGGATCTAATTCAGAATGGCCATGAATTTCGATCCCAGGACCAATATATTAGCTCGAACAATCAAAGTTTTCGAACTATTGAAGATAAACATAATAAACATTATATTCAACATAATCTGTATTAAACTTTTAGGAAGTTTCTTTTCCACAAGTTTTATCTAGTAGCACTAAGTTGTGTCTAAATATTTGTAATGTATTTTCTATATATTGTGTATGTTTCACACCCATTCCCGTTTACGTAATCATGACAAAAATCATCTTGGGAAAATGTTGACCAAGATCAGTCGTCGGTTTACTTCATAAACCTCGTAACTACAGTTTTGCTTGAAACAAGCTGTAGTTACGAGGTTTTTGAATTAAACCGACGATCTACCTAAGATCTGACCAAGACCATGTGCACATTGGAATACTTGCAGTCCAGTGTAAGTCTTCTATCGTTTAATAATGACACTGTCTAGCATTTACTCCATTTCTCATGATGTTTTCTACCTTTCTAAAGACAAACTTCATTATCTGATAGGATTTTGGTTGTCTGCAAGTGCTTTTTACATGGTCAGGTCTTATAACTTGGATGTTTAGTAAAAAGTTAAACAAATGTGACCCATCACGCAAAAAGGGACCATCTGCGAATTCTGTACATCAATTAATTAAGCGAAAAGTTTCGACCCTGGTCAGCCTGCGCAATTCGCGCAGTCTGACCAGGGTTGACACTTTTCGCAGTTCCCAGAAGGTCCCTTTTTGCGTGATGGGTTGCAAATATGAACCTAAATGAAAAATGTTGTGTCTTATAGAACGTAAAGTTGATCTACCATTTCATAAAGACAATTTATACAAAGTGAATACATAATGATTTGGGCTTTATAAAAAAAAAACAATGTTAGGATCACGTTAAGAACAAACCAAATGTTGGTTCTTACCGTATTGTTGCTAATAAAACGTTACACTGTGCAGAGTTTGATGAAGAATCGTGATGAACTGTATGGGAATCCCTGAGCTGGTTAAAATAGACACATATTTAAAGAAACGAGCATTTAATGACGTTTACAAAATTACCGAAAAAAACACATTTTCAGCAGACAACTTGGAAAAGTTCTATTTAACCCATTACCACACAATCCCTACTTTTGACGCCCCTGAGAAAGAAGTCTTTAGAAAACATTGTGGGAAAAGGAGAAAATGCTGGTAACCAGCATTTTCTCCTTTTCCCACAATGTTTTCTACCCTTCACAAAACAAATTTCAAATTTTCAGTAACTTTTATTTTGTCGTCTGCAAATGCTTTCAATTTGGACCAGTCTAAAGTATTGTCGTTTGGTAATGGGTAAAAGCAGTAGACCCGCAAATACCTCTAGTACTTTTGCACATTTTTAACCGGCCAGAAATTCCTTTAATACCTTTCTACAAGTATCTTGAAATTATTTGTTTATTCTTTTGTTAGTTTCCAGAAAAGGGATGTAATTATCATCTCCCTTTGTAATGAGAATATAGTTGTTTTAGATTTATAAATGATAATTCTAAGAAGGAAAGACAGGAAAACGTGGCTCGGTTAAAGTAGTACAATAATACTCATTTTTAATCATAGCAAATTTTGTAGGAAAATATTACAGAGGAAATAGCTGATCTCTATTACGGGTCCACTACAATACGGTAAAATTTCTGTATAGGAGAAATTAGTTTGAATCAAACAAAACGTTAAATACATTTGAGATTTGTAAAATCAAAGTTATTAGATTTTTCGTTACACTTAAAAAGAACTTTCAAATACAACAATCTCGGAGAAGCAATACTTTTTTTCATGGATATAAAAAAAATATTGTTTTATTCAGCAGTATTAAACTCTTCCCTGAATCTGTACATGAAGAATTAACAAAAAGTATAGATTACTGGACAGTATAAAAATTAACACTTTCCCAATAAACATGCATTCAAGCCCTAGAGTTAGCATTACATCTCTTTGTCCATTTATAACAATAGATAAAATTAAAATATATTCCTACATTCAGCACTAATTCCATCTATCAGATTCACTGCCAACATAAAAAAAATACATGTATTTATTCTTTTACCAAACGACAAAATGTTAGGCTTGTCCAAATTGAAAGCAATAGCAGACGACAAATCAATTTTGGTTAAAAAAGAATTAGTTATTGAAAGTCTATAAAACTTTGTGGGATAAGGAGAAATTGCTGGTTTCCAGCATTTTCTCCTTTTTCCACAATGTTCAAAGGCTGTTTTATATAAGGTAGGCAAAACTCGGGATTGTTGGATAAAAGGTTAAAGCACACCTGGGCCGTGCACACCAACCATCATAAATGGCATTTTACTTCCTTCCTCAAGATTTTTCGAAACTTCAAAGAAAGGCAATTTCTGATTGGCTAAATCAAGTCGTCTAGCCAATCAGAAAATGTGTCACTTTAATTCAAAATTATCACGCAGTGTGGTATGGTTGGTGAAATACGAATCCCCGTGTAAGCAGTGACGCAAGTGAAATAAACATGACTCTTGCACTTGTGAGGAAAACATTATTATTTTCTGCAAAAAAGAGAGATATATCAAGATATATCAGCACTTCCGGAATTTAGACTGGTTTCCGGAAATTACATATATTAAAAATAAACACATACGCAAACTTATAGCACTCATAAACACATTTACACTATTAGATCAAACAGCACATCTTTGCACCAATGTAAGCCCAAATGAGGTATTTGCAGGTTGTTATAGCTCCCTTGTGTCAAGGGTATTTGAGATAAAATACATTATTTCTATTCATTCTTCCTACCTTAGATACGACATTAAGAATATACGTAAATTTCTCAAACAATAAATATACAGGCTACATTATCAACATTAAACTGGCAAACTTAATGAAAAGGACAAATATTTCTAAGAAAAAATAAATGAACATTTATGACAGGCACGTACGAGCACGTATGTAACGGGAGATGGACGTTTAAGCCTTTTAAATACTTGTCACAATTTCATTCGCCTTTGCGGTAACTGTAGATCAAGATCAGACTGCACAAAACGCTTATAGGATCTTTTGTTTGAGATGTTTTGTCACAATAGCCGTAAAATTTGAACATTTGGGTCTTGAAATGTACATAACATTCACTACATATACTCCAAGGTTTCTTGTATCACAAGCGGTTATATAACATATAATGTAATCTGGAAGTTTCAGTCTTTAATAAGGCAACTTGAGCTCTAAGTTTTAAATTTTCTTGTTCAAGAAATGCTGCCCTCATTGCAATCTCTTCCTCTTTTTGTCTTCTGCTATCACGTGACCGTTTGGCGGCCTCGTTATTTTTCCTTCTTCGTTCCCAGTATGAGTCGTCTTTTTTCTCCTCGGGCACTTGTTTCAATTTTTTACTGTCCGAGTCCGAACTAGATTGACTGGTTCTACTTTCCGCTCGTCGTTTTCGCTGAAGTAGATGAGAGGTTAATGGCGTGAGGGGAAAAGTCGGAAATGCTGATGAACTTTCATATAATGACGTAATTCCGACACCTACCGGCATTGTGGGTAAACCGGAAGTTTGACTGGGAGCTAGTAATGGCGATGTCGGAGGTGAGAATACAGAAGGCACCGATGAATCTGCATTGAACGATTTAAATGGACGGTTTAATCCTGCAGAGGGCGGTGTTTTGGGCGAATCCGGTCTTCTTAATGGCGAACAAGGTAAACAGCTTGGAACCGGTCCAGCCACGGGTTTTATGGAGGACCCCGGAAGTGACGAGTCACTATCGTTACCATCTGACGAGGATGTTTGGCGGGTAACTGGTGATGATGAAGACAAATTTTCAGGTTTTGTCTGCTCTTTCGAATAATCGCAACTTAACACGGAGGTGGACTTTGCGGATAAGTCCAACACTGTGTCCGCCATCTTGTTTCCTGAAAAGAAAAAGAAGATAAATACTAAAATTTTACTTAAAGCTTCTTGAATGACAAAGGCAGTTACATACATACATACATACATACATACATATATGGTCTACATACATATGCATATATACATAGATATGCATATATACATCATATAGATCTACATGCATACAAACAGAGAAAGAGACAAAGAGAATTGGGATGGTTTGACGGAAGTTCTACAGGGCTTGGTTTGGTAAATCGCTTGGATCCTTATTTACATTCCCAAGTTTAAAGTACCTCGAAAAAAAAACTTTGAAAACATAACGTGAAAAGTAGTGAATGCTGGTAACCAGCATTTCCTCTTTTTCCCATAATGTTTTCTGTCCCGTGATAGACAAACTTCAGACACATTTTAATTATCGTCTGGAAATGCTTTCAATTTTGCCAAGCCAACATCTTTGTTGTTATGTAAAGATTTAAAAATGTAGATTTACGAGGACATCGGTGAACGTATGAGGAGACAAAAAACCTAGGTCATAAAACTTAATTAAAAGTTAATTTAAAGTTTTTCCTAAACATTTAAACACTGCGTCAAAGAATTAAATTCTTTACCAAACGACAAGAAATAGACTTATCCAAATCCAAATTATTTGCAGACGACAATTTAAATGGGGCTCAAATGATTGAATTTGTCTTTGGCAGGGATAGAAAACATTGCGGGAAAAGGAGAAAATGCTGGTTACCAGCATTTTCTCCTTTTCCCACAATGTTTTCAAAAAGCTTCTTTCCCATGGTTATTACAACCCGGGATTATTGTTGGGTAAAGAGGTAAAGAAGCGTTTCCGGTACACGTAAACACTACGTCATAGTTATTGTTCTACACGAGGACTTTTACAAGTTTTTGAGGACTGTTGCATTCAAAATGGAGTATTTTTTACGTGATAATATCTAATATCTGCAAACTTGGATACTTATGTGTTATTGCTACCCAGAAATCAGTGTATTTTCCTCCCTAGATCTTTAAACAGACTCCAAAAAGTTGGAAAGGTCATTTTTTGAAGCATTTGCAGTATTTGTAGACAGGTGATATTTGGCTACAATTCACGTAAAAAAAAACATTGTGAGGAAAGGACCAGTGTTCTCTCCCGGTTTTCCCATGTTGGTTTGAACAATTATTTTCCTTAACTGTTTATCAAATGACAATATTTTAGACTTAATTAAGTAAGTCTGATCAATATATTTGCAGATGATAAAATGATTGTGACTCAAAACTTCAAATTTGTATTTAGCAGGACAAAGGGTAAATGCTTGTTATCATCATTTCCCCTTTTTCTACAATGTTTTCGAAAGCCACCTTTCATAGAGTAAAATGTTAAAAACTGAAAAGAAGAGTCGTCATAAATAATAATGATTCCTATAGGGTTTGTTTAATTGCAGTATCTTGCCCATCAACACTGAAAAGTGTATATCAGGGTCTATATTCAACAACCATTCTTAAGAACGTTCTTTGTCTCATTCATCAAAATTATCAAACTGTGAAAGTAACAGAACCTCTGATTGGCTAAACCATTCGGTTTAGCCAATCAGAGGTTCTGGTCTTATCAAATCCTTTTTTTGTTTCACAACTGACTAAATCACGAGGAAGAGGTCCTTTGCCATACAGAAAATGTACTAAACGCTACAAATTCGACCCATGTCAGCCTGCATATGCTTTGCAGGCTGACGTCTTCATCTTCTTCTTCTTCTTCTTCAGACGTATTAAAGCCCATTTTCACAGAACTTGACAAAACTAAATTTAGTCATGACTCGTAAACCCGACCACAATCAAAGCACTGCGGTTATCGAGTGTGAACAGGAATTACGTAAATGTGTGTAAACGTGGAGAACATTCTGTACCTGCCGTGTCAAGTTGACCTAGTGACCCATCTAAATGGTCACTAAGTATGCTTTTCATATGCCTAAAGTGACGGTGTAGATCAAGATCAGAGCACAAGGAACTAATCTTTGATCTACACTTTGTATACATGTAGGAATGTATGTAGATTTAAGATATGCCTGCACTTTTGATCTTTCATCTACCATGTTCCATTCTAGATTGTTTTTTTATTTTGGCCAAAAAAAAAACCCTTGAGATTTGAGTGTGTCACTTTTGAAAAATAGCGTAAACCTCTAACAATCGACAAAGCTTTGATTTAGTCGAATTTCAAAGCATTTGCAGATGATATAGAATGATGTGATTTTTTTTTCTTTATTTTTTTTTTAGTGAAAATACAGAAAACATAGTGGGAAATGGAGGAAATGCTGGTTACCAGCATTTCCTCCTTTTCTCTCAATGTTTTTAAAGCCTTTTTGTGTTCGGGTCGTTACAGTTGGTGGTGTATGGTAAAGCATTAATCCTACTATCTGAAAATTATTATTATTATTTATTTCTCAAGGAAATGAATCCATTATAAAGGCGAGCATTATTACCAAATTTCTAGATCGCTCTGTGGTTTGAGAAAACAAAGAATGCAAACGGATGGTGCTCTTGACTCGAGAATCAGAGTTTCGGATAAAAGGGTGTAATGTCATTTTAAATCCTTTATTTCTCCTCGAAACCCTACGTTGTGGTACTCATTAGAATCGTCTCGATGAGACGATTCTAATGAGTACCCACAACGTAGGGTTTGGGGGAGAATAATTAATACTTTCAATTATTAAATCAAAATAACTTCCTATATATATCTGGAGCTCTTCAGAATGTTTCGAAATCGGCATCTATCAATCAATCAATCATTCAGTGAATTTATCGATCAATGCGTTCAAGGAGTTTTAAATTCATGTACACAGTACATGCAAATTTGGTTATTAAATCTGCTAGCAGTTTATGCGGTGCATGGAAATACCGAAAAACACCTTATACCGGAATATACCAAAATACACCGAAATACACATGGAAATACCGAAATAGACTTATGTACAGTGTTTATGTGCAGTGTTACTGCCAGTGCAGGACGATATCATTCTGTGGTCAGAGATGACGCAACATGACTGGTAGCCGCTGAGATGTCCAGCATGAATCATTTTGCGTCTATCGTTGAGAATGCAGAATGCTTATAATGTTGTTTACTGCTCACATTTATAAAAGGTTAATCATAGGCTCTAAAGTTACGCCGAAGATGGAACATGCGTAATATGCTTTGAAAAGAGGGGGGGGGGGGGGGAGAAAATTGATAGACGTTTCAAGCATACATAGATTCGTAAAATATTGTAATTTTGTAAAAGTGTGTGGACGACAATCGTCTGGTTTTTAAAGCACATTGTAAGCGTAAGATCAGATCACACCTTCACTGTTAGATCTTTATTCTATAATATGCATCACTCAGTGCAGAAGAGAGCACACTCATGGCTAACGTCTGTACAAAACTTATAACGTTCAATTCCTAACTTCAATTCCTTCTTTTGACGACCATGAGAAAGAAGCATTTAGAAAAAAATTTGGGAAAAGGAGAAAATGCTGGTAACCAGCGTTTTCTCCTTCTTCCCACAATGTTTTCTACCCTTCATAAGACAAATTTCAAATTTTCTGTCACTTTTATTTTGTCGTCTGCAAATGCTTTCGATTTGGACAAGCCTAAAATATTGTCGTTTGGTAATGAGTTATACTTATAAAGCATGAGAAGTGTTGGGTAAATTTATAAGTGAGACATACTTACTTTGCACCGGCCTGTATATTCAGAAGTTGGATTTAAATTTCCATTGAAAGACAAAGAATCGATATAAAGAAGAATTTCCACCAACAAATTCAATCAACAAATCAATCAATCAATCAACTTTCAATCAATTAACAGTCAACCACAAAAACTTTATAATAAGATATGATAGTCCATTGATGGAATATGGATGTATATGTACAAGTATATACAAACAGTGTTGTGGTCAAGCCCGTAATGTCCAGTTTGACTTGTAAAATTCCCGTTATTACACTGTTGTACAATATGATCCACCCACTGACCGATACTTAATGCAGTGGTCAACCAATGACCATAGCTTATATGAAATCTCGTTAGGATGAACTTTATTTGACCTTCTTGCACAATGACTGCATAAAGCGTGCTTCATTTGACGAAAACTTGCACTGGGCAGTTTTGGTCAACAGTTACGCCCATTGGTCCGTACGGTAAAAATCTTTGACCATCGGTTTAAACAAATCTCTCCCTGTGGAATTCTTTACGTAATACCGTGAAGTTGTTACGTTGATGAAAATGACCACTCTATTATCGCGTAATGAGCCGCCATTTTCACGCAAGCGCAGTGGCCATGTTTTATCCTGTGGTCAGTGTATTAGGTCAGAATGACCGCAGGCTTGTTAAATATATCTCCGATACCATCGCTGTATTTTTCGCCAGAGAGATAGCAGAAGGAAAAGAAGATGGGCAGATCAGATAAATCAGAGCTCAGTCAAAAAGGGGCTGGGCTGGGTATGAGCTTACGACTTAACTCATTACCAAACAACAATATTTTAGGCTTGTCCAAATCCAAAGCATTTGCAGACGTCAAAATGAAAATGACTGAAAGTTTAAAGTTTGTTTTTGAAGGGCAGAAAACATTGTGGGAAAAGGAGAAAATGCTGGTTACCAGCATTTTCTCCTTTTACCACAATGTTTTCTGAAGGATCGTCAAAGGTAGGGATTGTGTGGTAATGGGTCAACACTTATCCTATTGTATAACTGATAGTAAATTTTCATTTCGATAATAATAACCTAAATATTACTGCTTCAAAGTAATGTTTTGGGGAATAATATATCCTTATCGGACAGTGTAGATCAAAGATCAGACTGCACGTTCTGTGTAGTCTGATCTTGATCTACACTGTCCGCAAATGGGTCAGCGAGTCGTGCTTTGCAGCCAAAGGGTTAAATCTTTCTTTTTATTTTCCTCTGAGAGATCTGAGCCGTTTTGACCAAAACTCTTCCGAATCAGGAGATAGAATGGTTCTTTGAAATGCAGAACATTGACAGATAGCAAAAAGTTTCAATTTATGCCAGACTGCGCGGATTGCGCATGCTGACATAAATCGATACTTTTTTGATGGTGCAATAAACGCATTTTTCAAAAAAAAAAATGGTTAATTTAGTTTGATTTAATATTTATTTTACATTGACTGAGAAACAAGTTTTAACAACTTATACTAATCTCTCTCGATTCTGGGAACTACACCAGTACTCGCGCCGAATGTGTGGGCCGATGAGAAATCTCGAAGTTGACACCCGCTCCCGGGTATCGAACTCAGGACCTTATGCTAACGAGGCCGACGCTCTACCTCTCAGCCACGGACACCACAAATGGTTAATTTACTATGGGTTCTTAATTTTTACAGAAATCTTTGTCGTGACTTCTCATTTCGAGATGAAACTTTGTATGTTGTTAGCTTTCATTTCTAGCTGAAACCTATGCTTTGGTCTCTTGGTACAGTTTTGTCATGGGGAAAAACTACTGAGTGCCCAAAGCAAAGGTGTAAGTCACGTAATGTTCTTTATTGTAAGGAGACCATGTGCTTATTTCTATTCAAAGGACGTTTTACCTGAAAAATGATGATAACGAAGCAAATAAACCTCTGTTTTGATAACCATGCGATTGACGGCTTTTAAAAGTAGTGTGGGTAAGGGAACTTGAAGAAAAGGGTATGCTAGACCAGTTTTTTTTTTTTCTCTCTACAATATTTTCTGCCCTTGTTCATAATTTTTTCACTGAGCTGGGATACACAAATACACCAACCCTTGTGTATTTATTTGTATGGTCTTTGAGCCGTTTTCAACATAATTTCAGATATGTCGATGCCGCCAGTACACTTATCCGTACTTTCCTTGACTCTCTTTTATCACTGCTTCTTACCATATTCATCACAAGCCACTGGAAGCTTTCTTACATAAGCATAGTTGAAGCAATGGTCAATCTTCGGAATACAAGCGAAACTCCTATCAAGTGTGCTCCCGCGTGCTATCGAGCGCCGCAGCGGGCACCCGCGTTCAGAACGAAAGCGCCTGAGAGCCCTCGAAGTGCTCGCGATGCTGAACGCACCTCGGAGGTACCTTTCACTTAACTGCGTGCAGTGTTCAAGACCAGGGGTGCCTTTCACTGAACTTCGTGCAGTGTTCAAGGCCAGAGGTACCTTTCATTTAACTGCGTGCTGTGTTCAAGACCAGGTGTACCTTTTGCTAAACTGCGTGCAGTGCTCAAGACCAGGGGTACCCTTCACTAAACTGCGTGCAGTGTTCAAGATCAGGGGTGCCTTTTACTTAATTACGTGCAGTGTTCAAGACCAGGGGTACTTTCATTAAACTGCGCGCAGTGTTCAAGACCCGGGGTACCTTTTGCTAAACTGCGTGCTGTGTTCAAGACCGGGGTTACCTTTTTACTTAACTACTTGCAGTATTGAAGACCAGCTGTACCTTTCACTAAACTTTGTGCAGTGTTCAAGACCAGGGGTACCTTTTGCTACACTGAGTGCAGTATTCAATACCAGGGCTGTCTTTTACCAAACTGCGTGCAGTTTTCGAGAAAAGGGGTACCTTTCACCAAACTACCTGCAGTGTTAAAAACCAGGGATACCTTTCACTAATCTGCGTGCAGTACTCAAAACCAGGGGTGCCTTTCACTAAACTATGTGCAGACCAGGAGTACTTTTTACTAAACTGCTGCGAGCGGTGTTCAAGACCAGGAATGCCTTTTACTAACCTTTGTGCAGTGTTTAAGACCAGGGGTACCTTTCACTTAAGTGCTCTCAGTGTTCAAGGCCATTGGGTGCCTTTCACTAAACTGCGTTAAGTACTCAAGAGCAGGGGTACCTTTCACTAAACTGTGTGCAGTTTTCAAGATCAGGGTTACCTTTCACTAAACTGAGTGCAGTGTTCAAGACCTTTATACTAAACTGCGTGCTGTGTTCAAGATCAGGGTTACCTTTCATTAAACTGCGTGCAGTCTGATCAGAGACGAAACTTGCCGATCATGTGTGATTTTCTTTTTACACAAGTTTACTGTTGGACAGAATCTAATGTAGTTGTGAAATGCCGTCTCGGATTAGCCTGCGCGGACTGCGCAGGCTGATCCGATACGACACTTTACGCAAACGTCCGAATGCTCCTTTTCGCGTGTTGCAGGCTATAATAATTTTGAGTCTTTGCCCAGCTAAGAGAAAATAGTGACGTCCCACTAATTTTTCCTTATTTAATAATAAATTTCTTCTAATTTTTCTCCCCTAAATCTAGATAAATGCAGCTTTAACACTCAAAGCGAGAGTATCATATCGATATGAAAGATTATCCGAGACTGTTGAAAAGTAAACATTATATCAAATAGGATATTGAATTACGCTTTACGACAAAATCTTAAATTTGTCCAGATTGATAATGCTTTCGTAAACAAGTTCGATACGACTTTAATGGTTTTAATTTGCTTTTAAAAAATAAGGTAAAAACCACAGTGGGATTGTGAGCTTATTTGTGCCAACTTTCTTCATCACGATCGTACGAACCTCTGGTTATAAATCTCCTAGATTTTTTGTGTGTGTTTTGATTGCAGACGACAAGTTTAAAATCGCTCTAAAGATAGGATTAGCTTTGAAAGGATAGAAAATATCTTTGGAAAAGGAGAACACGCTGGTTAGGAGCATTTTCTCATTCTTCCACATTATTTCTTGTACTTTGTTCATCAGAGTCGTTTAACTCTTAATTCTTTACTAAACGACAAAATTTTAGATTCGTCAAAATTCAAAGCTTTTGCAAACGACAAAATAAATTTGGCTCAATTTTTGTTTTTAAATTTGCTTCAAGGAGGGTATAAAATATTGTGGGGAAAAAGGAGAAAATACTGGTTACCAGCATTTTCTCCTTTTTTTCCAGCAATGTTTTTCATTAGGCTTATTCCCCAGAGTCGTTAAAATTTGAGGTTGTGCGGTAAAGGGTTAAAAACGGGACTGTTTGATAAGGGAACCTAAATCTGACCACTCTGTATAACATTACAGCAAGGACAATCGGCTGACCAGCTTGTGTCAATAGTGAGTATTGACCAACGGGGTCAATGGTAGCCGTAATATTGACCAAATATGAGCGGACAAACCACTTTTGTCAACATAGGACCATTGCGCAACGTGGAATATATATGTTTATATTATGTATGCCCTTAACCCATTACCACACAATCCCTTTGACGACCCCGAGAAAGAAGCCTTTTGAAAACATTTTGGGAAAGGGAGAAAATGTTGGTAACCAACATTTTCTCCTTTTTCTACAATGTTTTCTACCTTCACAAAACAAATTTCAAATTTCCAGTGACCTATACTTTGTTGACTGCAAAATGCTTTCAATTTGGACGAACCTAAAATTTTGTCGTTTGGTAAAGAGTTAAAGGGTCCACTATGGAAATAACAAAACTATTCTATTCTATTCTGTATATTAGAGGCGCTCTAAGAAAAGGGGGTTTAATGCATCTGCCAAAAACGTTTCAACTCAGGTCAGCCTGCGCAGTCCGAGCAGACTGACCGGAGTCGAAACTTTTTTTGCTGTTGGCCAATTTCCTGCTTGTCAAGGACCTGTTTACCTCATAATTCCATGGGTTGTCAGACTAAATGGATTTGGTGCATTCATACTTATAGTCAGTTTACTTCAAAAACCTCGGTTTTCGAAGTAAACCGATGTTTTATGTGCTGCACAATTTTTAAGGTAACGCATAAGAAGATATAATGATAAACAGGCGCGAGATTGAGATACCCACCTTTGGTCACTGGGTGTATATTGCTAATTTGTAAATATAACTTTTGTAACATGATGTGCATTATTATGTACAAGTAAAATAAATTATCTATCTATCATATCCAAATTGAAAGCATATCCAGACGAAGAAACTAGATTTGTTTTTGAAGTGGTGGAAAACGTTGTGAGAACAGAAGAAAATGACTGTTACAAAATGACTGTATTTTAAGTTAGTTGGCTAAATTAAATACAATAGGGATTGTCTATGGTAGAAAAAAGAAAGAAAATATTGTGCGAAAAGGAAAATGGACACCGTGATAAGGAGTGAGCAATTCATTACCACACAATCCCTACTTTTGACGACTCTGAGAAAGAAGCTTTTGAAAACATTGTGGGAAAAGGAGAAAATGCTGGTAACCAGCATTTTCTCCTTTTCCCACATTGTTTTCTACCCTTCCATAGACAAATTTCAATGTTTGAGCCATACTTATTTTGTCGTCTGCTTTCAATTTGGACTGGTCTACAATTTTGTCGTTTGGTAAAGAGTTAAAGAACTATTTGCGCCCGGACCCCAGCTATGCGTAACTTAAATATCTTTATTTACTTTGGAAAGACAAAATAAAAACAAGATAGCTTTTGCCGATATCCACAAACATCACCAGTAAGGAGTGGTGTAGACCAAGATCAGACTGCATGACAGACAGATGATTTGACAGACAGTTTCTATCAAATACAAGACAGGGAAACCTGTACAATTATATAGCCAGTCAAAGACAAACCCCTCGCCCCGCCTTACCACATCCGTGTTTGCAGACTTTCCACGTGCTCAAATTCGGACATGTTTTGTATTCGCCGTTTAGTGTGTTAGTAAACAGTCCAAAACCTTTGTTTTTGAGATATCGCGTGTGTATTTTTTGGAAATTAATGGATTATTTAATTAATGGATAGATTTTGGAAAATGATAAGCATCGAGGTGGGTGAATTCAAATATAATATCGCGAAATCCCCATCATGGATTTTGCTTGGCTCGGCAATTTTGGGTTGCAAAACATAGAAAAGTAGAAAGTGCACAGGACTTAACCTGTTAACGTATTCAACGTGAATTCTGTAATTTTCTTCCATAATTCCCAAAAATGCCGAGCAAAACCCTTGATGGGGAGTTCCTAGGATTATCCATGAATGATTGTTATGTGATTATTTTTTCCCTTTTTAAATGGTCATCTTGTAAAATCATCAAACGCCTACTCACAATGGTCTTCTTCTTTACTTCTTTCACTTCTTTTTTACCCCACCCATTACCTTAGGAGGTAAAATGATTGTCATTTTAACTCTTTACCACACGACAAAATTTTAGACTGGTTCAAATTGAAAGCATTTGCAGACGACAAATTAAAGGTGACTGAAAAATTGAAATTTGTTCTGGGAAGGGTAGAAAACACTGTGGGAAAAGGAGAAAATGCTGGTTACCAGCATTTTCTCCTTTTCCTACAGTGTTTTCGAAAGGCTTCTTTCTCAGGGGCGTCAAAAGTATTGTGTGGTAATGGGTTAATACCCTTATTCGCAATGGTAAGGGGCTAGGAGAGTTGGATGGACGACCCCAGCAGCTTAGTCGGTGACAGCCGTTGAGGGCTTAAAAATTACGAGCTGTGGATCCGATGCCGAGCCCGACCGCTGAGTTGACAACAATAGTTTTTGAAAATTTAGTTGGACCGGTTGGATGGCCGATCCCGATAACTTAGTTGGCGACAACATGGCTTGAAAATTAGTTAGTTGTAGGTTCAATGCTGACCCTGGTTGCTAGGTTGGTGATTTAAAATATGCGAGTTCGATCCTTTGCTCAGCCAAACGGTTTCAGATATGGCCCAGTACATGCAGTTTAGATGTAGGGTTCATAGTCTGCCAGTCATGGGTTCGACCTCCCAGACAGGGACTTGCCCGTCCGGGTGGCTCAGTGGTGAGGGTGTCGGACTCATGACCTGGTGGTTGTGGGTTCAATACCTGGTTGAGGCGAACTTTTTTCCGGCATATTTTTGCCTCTCACCTCTGCTGAAGCATATGAGAAAAGTAGTCGGTGGCTTTGGAAAGGAAGTTGTGATAGTACCGGTGTGAGAAAGCCAGGAAACACATGTGCGTCACCGACCGCCATGATATGACCTTAGCTGTTAAAGTGGCGTTAAACCCCAATTCAACCAAGACAGGGACTTGGGTTTCGCCCGATTGCCCTTGAGCAAATCATTGAAAACTGTGCCCTAGTGCCGTTGACAGGTAGGGAGACATGAACTGCAGGAATAAGTTAGCGGTAGCCGTGATATGATTTGAATAATTTCTAACCCGTTACCACACAATACCGACTTTTGACGACCCAGAGAAAGAAGCCTTTTGAAAACATTGTGGGAAAAGGAGAAAATGCTGGTAACCAGCATTTTCTCCTTTTCCCACAATGTTTTTCTCTCCTCTTCAATACAAATTTCCAATTTTCTGTCAGTTTATTTTTCTCGTCTGCAAATGCTTTCATGTTGGACCAGTCTAAAATTTTGTCGTTTGGTAAAGAGTTAACCCTTAGCCTGTTAAATAACGAAAATGAAATTTTCAATTCGATTGTAGGAACCCAAATATTGCTATGTCAGAGTTATGTTTTGGGGAATAAGATCTTCTTATCGGACAGTGTGGATCCAAGATCAGACTGCATGTTCTGTGCAATCTGATCTTGATCTACACTGTCAGCAATAGGTTAGTGAGCCATTGAGTTAACCCTTTACCCCATAAGGCATTTCTATGGTATCTCTAATCGACCCTAAATAATAGCAAGGATGAAGCTGTTTCTTACGTGTATGAGATACCTTTTGATAGCATAGAAAACATTGTGGCAAAAGGTGAAATTGCTCGTCACGAGCAATTTCACCTTTTGCCACAATGTTTTCCAAAGGCTCCTACAAGCAATGCGTAGAAATGAGTATCTATGGAGTAAAGGGTTAACAATCGCCTGTTAAGACAATTTGTGCAGACGACAAGTTAGATGTCCATGAAATGACAGAATTTTTCTTTGAAAGCGAGAGAAACACTGTGGGAATAGAGAAAATGCTGAATACCAGCATTTCTTCTTTCTCCACAATGTTTTAGAAAGCTTTGTCTCCATGTTTGTTATAACACGTGCCAGTTTGGAGAACTTTACTCACCTGGCGCCTTAGCGAGACTTCCGGTACAACTTTTTTTTTTTTCAATGTTTTTACAAGACATTGTATTCAAATATAAAGTACAAGCTATACCCTATAGGCTCCAAATTGGTCTAATGGTCAGGGGAGTCGACTTGGGAACTCGGGGACCTGAGATCGATACCGCACGCAAGCTAGAAAAAAAATCCAGAAAGAAATGGGGGCAAAAAAGAAAGACAGTTGGATAGAGAAACTAAGAGCCGGATAGAAAACGGGAAAGAAAGACACTTGGGTAGGCGATGGGGGGACCCAGAGAAATTACCTTTTACTACTCTGTGTATTTGGAATTAGTAATTTTAATACAGAGGTGTTTAATAAAGATGAATATTTATTTATTTCAGTGTTTTTTACAAGTTAATATTTTCTCTGTGCTGAGATCAAGTTTAAACAACAAAGACACCCAAGTATAAAAAAGATGTTTTATTACTCAAAATGAAAAGATGTATACAATAGAAATATATTACATAAAGATCAAATTAAACAACCTTAAATGAAAATTAACAAGCTTTAAAAAAAAATATGAAATCAAAATAAATAGGCTTTAAAAATATTGAAGGAAAATGAAAATTGATGGATTTCAACACTTTTCCTCTTTCCCGCAATGTTTTCCACCTTTTTGTGAAAAAAAAACATAATTACCATTGTTTAACCCATTACCACACAAATCCTACTTTTGACGACCTCGAGAAAGAAGCATTTAGAAATCACTGTGGGTAAAGGAGAAAATGCTGGTAACCAGCATTTTCTCCTTTTCCCACAGTGTTTTCTATCCTTCCCAGAACAAATTTAAATTTTTCAGTCACCTTTATTTTGTCGTCTGCAATTGCTTTCAATTTGGACAGGTTTAAAATTTTCTCGTGTGGTAAAGAGTTAACCCATTACCACACAAATCCCACTTTTGATGACCCCAAGAAAGAAGTATTTAGAAAACATTATGGGTAAAGGAGAAAATGCTGGTATCCAGCATTTTCTCCTTTTCCTACAATGTTTCTATCCTTCACAAAACAATTTCAAATGATTACATATGCCTTAAATATATTTATTCTAAAACAATTGTCATGTGGAAAACGGTTGAAACACAAAATACAAAAACTTTGATCCCTTACCATACTAAATAGGTGAAATGAAACCCTTTACCACAAAATGACAACTTTTAACGACCCTGGGAATGAAGCCTTTTGGAAACATTTTGGGAAAAGGAGAAAATACTGGTAAGCAGCATTTTCTCCTTTTCCCAAAATGTTTTCTACTCCATCAAAGAATGATTGTTTTAGCCGCACTGAAATTATCCTCTGCAAATGCTTTCAATTTGGACAAGGCTTAAATTTTGTCATCTTTAACCTTGTCAAAATTGAAAGCATTTGCAGACAAAAATTTAGATGTGACTCAAATAATGAAATTTCGTCCTGATAGGGTAGAACACACTGGGGTAAAAAGGAAAAATGCTGGTTACCAGCATTTTTTCCTTTTCCCCCGGGTGTTTTCGAAAGGCTTCTTCCTCAAGGGTGTTAAAAGTCGCCATTGTGTAAAAAGAGTTAAAACTTGTGTCAAATTGAAAGACAAAAAAGTTGACTTTAGCTATGACAGTGGTATTCATCTTTCAGTGCTTAGAAAACATTGTGGAAAAAGAGAATATGCTTGTTACAAACACCCCCACAAATTTCACTAATGTTTTCAAGAACCTTTTATATCATTTTGTTTAACCATTTACCCCATAAGGCATTTCTATGGTATCTCTAATTGACCCTAAATAACAACAAGGAAGAAGCTGTTTCTTATGTGTATATCACACATTTTGATAGCATAGAAAACATTGTGACAAAAGGTGAAATTGCTCGTCACGAGGCTTCTACAAGCAATGCATAGAAGTGAGTATCTATGGAGTAAAGGGTTAAACAAAATATGGCTTGAGAACAGATTAACCCTTAGGTCGCTGAGCGTGACTCGCTGGCCTTTCTGCAGACAGACTAGATCAAGGTCAGACTGCACAGAACATGCAGTCTGATCTTAGTCTACACTGTTTGCTACAGAGATAATTTTCTAAAAAAAATGTCTGAAATAGCATTATTAACCCTTTACTCCATAGAAACTCATTTTGACGCATTGCTTATAGGAGCCGTTGGAAAACATTGTGGCAAAAGGTGAAATTGCTCGTGACGAGCAATTTCACCTTTTGTCACAATGTTTTCTATGCTTTCAAAAGGTCTCATATACACATAAGAAACAGCTTCATCCTTGCTGTTATTTAGGGTCAATTAGAGATACCATAGAAATGCCTTATGGGGTAAAGGGTTAAGGGGTTTTTGCCATTAACTTAAAACTTTCATTTAACTTTGGCTGCTAGGCATGACTCACTGATCTTTTGTAGACAAAGGGTAGATCAAGATCAGACTGTGCATTCTTTGCAGTCTGATCTTGGATCTACAGTCAGATAAGAAGATACTATTTCTCCAGACATAACTTTAAATTAGCAATAATTGGGTTTTTACTATGAAAATTTCATTTTAGTTATTTAGCAGAATAAGGGTTAAATTTTTAGCAGAAATAGGGTTAAAACCAAGACAATAACTGCATCACAAAATATCTAAACTCTTTACCAATTGACAAAATTTTAGACTGGTCCAAATTGAAAGCAGTTGCAGACGACAAAAATCCAAATTAAAAGCAGTTGCACACGACAAAATAAACATAACACAAAATGATCAGATTTGACTGTGATAGAATATAAAACATTTTAGGAAAAGGAAAAAATGCTGGTTCCCAGTATTTTCTCCTTTTTACTAAATGTTTTTCAGACTCTGTTTTCGCCGAGTCATTCAAAGTGAAGATTGTGTGGTAAAGGGTTAAATAAAAACACATCAAATGATAAAATTTTTGGATAGTCCATGTCCCATGTAAAATCAAAACAACGATCTCATCACAATACAGGGTATTTTAACCCTTTACTCCATAGACACTCATTTCTACACATTGCTTGTAGGAGTCTTTGGAAAACATTGTGGCAAAAGGTGAAATTGCTCGTGACGAGCAATTTCACCTTTTGTCACAATGTTTTTTATACTATCAAAAGGTGTCATATACACATAAGAAACGGCTTCATCCAGGCTGTTATTTAGGGTCAATTAGAGATGCCATAGAAATACCTTATGGAGTAAAGGGTTAAATAACTCTCTACCAAATCTAGCAAATTGAATACAGCTCATTTCATGTCATTTCTGTTTTTTTAAAACTAGAAAATATTGCAGTAAAAGGCGGAAATGCTGCCCAAATAAGCATTTTCTCTTTTTCCCACAATGCTTTCAAAAATCGTCTTTTTCAGACACAAGGCAACATGGGATTACTTGGTAGAGTTAATCTAAAATATTCTATGATATTCCCTTCTTCGCAAGCCAAGGCTGATGATTCACTACGCTACTATAATACCCTTGGCGGATGGAGCTTGATTTTTACATTCCCCGATTCGTTTTTTCATTGGATGCAGCCAGCTGTAGCTGCAACGAATGAAATTGCTCGTACCATTTCATCTTTGATAAAAATAGAATAAGGTCGCGACCGTTCAAAAAGAAGGTAAACATGGAAACCAACTTAGATGTCTGCTTATCGCTTCATGTTGAATATCTGTATTCGTAAGCGGTTTGTAAAAAGATACTTCATTGGCTTTCAGAAATATGATGTAAAGGGGGGTAATAATCAGCATCCAATAGAGGGTGCATTGCAGGAATCTCGAAATCGGGCTCAATCAGCCAAGGTAAGATCCACATAGTGATCGTAACCTTGGCTCACGAAGATGTGATATTCTATAAAATAGATATGCAAAGTCTACTCAAGATATATCAGTTTAACCCTTTACCATACTATCACAACTTTTTACAATACTCGCAAACAGTGTTGGAAAAGGTGAAAATGCTGGTAACCAGCATTTTCCCATTTTCCAAAAATGTTTTCTACCCATTAAAAAATTGAAACCATCTCTTAACCCTTTACCACAAAACAACGTCTTCTGAGTTCTGACCACTCTTAGCTAGAAGCCGTATGTAAACATTGTGGGAAAAGGAGAAAATGCTGGTAATCATCATTTTCACCTTTTCCCACAATGTTTTCCACCCTTCCCAAATCAAGTTTCGATTCTTCAATCACATTTATTTTGTCGTCTGCAACTGCTTTCAATTTGGACCAGTCTATAAATTTGTCGTTTGGTAAAGAAAATTTTAGACAAGTCTGAATTTTTGTTGTTTGATAAAGAGTTAACACACCAAGATTATGTCAGTAAATCTAAACAAGAGTCTACCCTATGATTCCCCCATGCCAAAGAACAAATTCTGACATTTTTTTTGACAGAAGATTTCTGATAACCAGGAAGCTGAAAGCCCTAAATTTTAACAAGGTATGAATGGCACAATTTTTAAAAAAAAAATATCCAAGAATTATACATGCACTGCTCTATGCTCAAATAAACTCATCCAAGTAATACCTGTAAAATAAATGAGTTATGCTCTAGCAAAAGGGGGCTTAGCTCTTTTCCAAATGACAGAATTTTGGACTGGTCCAAATAGGAAGTATTTGCAGAAGAGAAAATAAGAGTGGCTCAAAAGTTGAAATTTGTTTTGGGAAGGGTAAGGAAACATTTTTGGAAAAGGAGAAAATGCTGGTTACCAAAAATGTTTTCAAAAGCCTTCCTCCATAGGTCATCAAAAGTCGGGTTGTGGGGTAAAGGGTTAAATCATCATTTTTGAGTTGTGTTTGTCATCTGCAAGTGTTTTCAATTTTGACCTGTCTAAAATTTTGGTGTTTGGTAAAGAGTAAATCATTTTACCGACTGACCAAATAAGGTTGCATGATCCTTTGACATGCAGAAAATTGACCAGTTACAAAAAGTTTTGACTCTGGTTAGCCTGAGTTAACTCATTACCACATGAGAAAATTTTAGACTGGTCCAAATTGAAAGCATTTGCAGATGACAAAATAACGGTGACTAAAGAATAGAAATTTGTCCTGGGAAGGGTTGAAAACACTGTGGGAAAAGGAGAAAATGCTGGTTACCAGCATTTTCTCCTTTTCTCACTGTGTTTTCAAAAGGCTTCTTTCTCAGGGGTATCGAAAGTAGGGATTGTGTGCTAATGGGTTAAACTGTTTAAGCTGACAGGGTCAATACTTCTTGCACATATATTAAACCCCCCTTTTCATAGAGCATGACTCAAATCATTTAAAAACTGAACACAGTTTAACCCTTTCCCAAACAACACATTTTAGGCTTTATCAACCAGTGAAAGAGTTTGCAGACAACAATTTTAAATTTGATGAAAATGGTAGAAAGTTCTCCTAAAGGGTAGAAAACACTGTTGGAAAAGGAGAAATTGCTCATTATGAGCAATTTCTCCTTTTCCCACAGTGTTTTCGAAAGACAAGTACTGCAGGCACGTAAAAACGAGGGCTTGTTTGGGAGAGGGTTAACCTACAGAGCCTAAAAGTGTACAATACTAACCATGATACAATGAATTATTTTCCTTTGACCATTAACGCTGTACCAAATGACAAAATTTTAGACTGGTCTAGATCAAAAGCCGAGTTTACTGTGTGGTTAAAGTGACGTGAGACATAAAAGTCTTTTCTTTGAAAAAAAAAATCATGTTTTCTTCTCACAATTCTTTGTTTATCAATACTCCCTGTTAGCTTACTACATTCATCACCAACAACAGATATTGCTTTTAAAACAGTATTACAAGATTATACATTTACAAACATTATAACATCCTAATATCCAACTCCAAGGTTATAGATGCCATAACTTTTTAACTCTTTACCAAAAAGGAATATCTTAGACTTGTCCAAAGTGAGAGCATTATTAGACGATAAAATAAACATGACTCAAAAATTGAAACTTGAGACTGGAAGAGTAGAAAACATTGTGGGAAAATGAGAAAATGCTGGTTACCAGCATTTTCTCTTTTTCTCACAGTGTTTTCAGAAGGCTTCTTCCTTGGGGGTTGTTAAAACCAGGGTTGTTTGGTAAAGGGTTTACATATAACAAAGTTTTGGACTTAACTCATTACCACACAATCCCTACTTTTGACGACCCTGGGAAAGACGCCTTTAAAAAACATTGTGGGAAAAGGAGAAAATGCTGGTAACCAGCATTTTCTCCTTTTCCCCCAATGTTTTCTACCCTTTCTAAAGCAAATTTCAAACTTTCAGTCACTTTTTTATGGTTGTCTGCGAATGCTTTCAATTTGGACAAGCCTAAACTATTGTCGTTTGGTAATGAGTTAATCCAAGTTGAAGGCATTTATTGGTGACACTGCAACTCAAATTGAGGTTTTGTTCTTGGAAGGACAGGAAACATCATGAGAAAAGTGGAAAATGCTAGTCATGAATTTATTCTTTTCCCGCAATATTTTCAAAAAAATACTCTGTCAGACTTGTTAAAATTCCGGATTGTGTGGTAAAGGGTTGACCATTTAATCTCCAAATGAACCAAATATGCATTTTTTAGCTGGAGCAAAAATCTATATAAAGCAATAGCAAGATTATAGAATAAAGGAACTGTGCAAGTTACACAAAAATCTAAACACAATATTTTATAAAGGGGAAGTTACACAAAAATCTAAACACAAAAGCAGACTCTATAATGTGCAAGTTACACAAAAATCTAAACACAAAAGCAGACTCTATAATGTGCAAGTTACACAAAAATCTAAACACAAAAACAGACTTTATTGAGTAAACAAGATATGCAAACTTCAAACTTCCATTGCTCTCTATTCCCTTTCCAGTCATCAGCCAAGCCACTGGCTACTTTCTCACATAACCATCGTGGTAACAATGGTGAGCAGTGAAAGAGAAATGAATCCTGTTACAATGACTAATTATCAATCCTCGAAAGGAAACTGGCCAAGCTGGGATGGAACCCACGACCCCAAGTTCTAAAGTTAAACAGGAATAAGACTAAAGCCCGCCCGGGTGGCTCAGTGGTGAGCGTGTTGGACTCGTGATCTGGTGGTTGCGAGTTCAATACCCAGTTGAGGCGAACTTTCTTTCCGGCGTATTTTCGCCTCTCACCTCTGCTGAAGCATGTGAGAAAAGTAGTTGGTGGCTTTGAAAAGAAAGTTGTGTTAGTACCGGTGTGAGAAAGCTAGGAAACACATGTGCGTCACCGACCGCCATGATATGACCTTAGCTGTTAAAGTGGCGTTAAACCGCAATACAACCAACCAGCCAATAAGACTAAAAGTCAGATGGAAACCAAGCAATGACAAAAGCTTAGCTGGTCTTCAGCAAGTAGAGCACAAAACTGCATCGAAAAGATACCTTAACTCTTTACCTCACTTTTGCAACTTTAAACGACCCAGAGGAGGAGGCTCTTGCAGGTGAAAAGTACAAATGCTAGTAATCCAACCATGTTTTCTAACCTATCCACCCTTTACCACACAATAATGACTTTTGACTACTCTAAAAAAGAAGCCCTTTGAAAACATTGTGGGAAAAGGAGAAAATGCTGGTAACTAGTATTTTCACTTTTTCCCCATGATGTTTTCTACCCTGTCAATAAACAATTACAACATTTGAGCCACGTTGAATTTGTGTTCTGCAGATGCTTTTAATTTGGACAGGGCTAAAATTTTGTTGTCTGGTAAAGAGTTAACGGCATATCTCATCATTTTGTCCACCTTTGTCATCTGCAAATACTTTCAATTTGGACCAGTCTTAAATTCTGTTCCTTTGTAAAGAGTTAAAGCTGGAAATCTTTTATCTCCTTACCACACAAGGTAATTTTAGATAATTTTAGACCAGTCCAAATTGAAAGCATTTGCAGAGGACAAAGTAACTATAGCTAAAATGATCATTTTTGTCTTTGATAGGGTAGAAAACATTGTGGGAAAAGGAGAAAATGCTGGTTACCAGCATTTCCTCCTTTTTCCTCAATGTTTTCAAAAGGCTTCTCTCTTAGGGTCGTTAAAAGTCTGGATTGTGTGGTAAAGAGTTAACTCTTATCAAATGACAAAATTTTAGACTTGTCCAATTTGAAAGCATTAGCAGACTACAAAATAAACATGGAAAACATTGTGGAAAAAGGACAAAATGCTGGTTACTAGCATTTCCTCCTTTTCCCACAATGTATTCAGAAGTCTTCTTCCTATGGATCGTAAAAACCATGGACTGTTTGGTAAAAGGTTTAAAAAATTCTTAGTATTGGTGTATTAGAACCTGTAAGAGCCGATCTCTTGAAAGAGGGGCTAACTTCCCAAATCAGATGTCAATCTTTGGGTCACACCTACTTTGTCGTCTGCAAATGTTTTCAATTTGAACTAGTCAAACATTTTGTCATTTGGTAAAGAGTTAATTGCATTGCAGTGATACCAAGCTAGCTGCTGCTTCACTCTTCACCTAACGACAATATTTTAGACTGGTCGAAATTGAAAGCATTTGCAGACAACAAAATAAACATAACTCAAAATTTAAAATTTGTTTCCAGCAGTGTAGAAAACATTGGGAAATGAAGAAAATGATGGTTAACAGCATTTTCTCCTTTTCCCACAATGTTTTCAAAAGGCTTCTTTCCCACAGTTGTAAAAACCAGGGATTGTTTGGAAAAGGGTTAGTCATGGATTCATAAAGTAAGTTTATCCAACCCATAGAATCATGACACAGAATCAGGGATCAAGCTAGCCCAGAAATTTAGGGAGAAGTGACTTCTCCCTCCTGAGAATTCAGGGAGAAGTTTTGTGGAGCAAGGGAGAAGTTTTTTCGCTAACCGAAATTCTGCATCGGACAACAAAATTTTAGCCTGGCTCAAATTGAATGTGGTTTGTCTTCCATGGAATAGAAAACATTGTAAGATAAGAAGAAAAGGTTAAGATAAGAAGGAAATGTTGATTACAATCATTTTCTTATTTTTCCACAATGTTTTCAAAGACCTTCTTCCTCTAATGCTAAAGGTTGTGACTGTGTATTAATGGGAAAAGGAGATCTATGTGTATCTTGAGATATTTTTAAGATAACTTGCTTTATTTTTCTTAAAAACATGCTGCAGGTACTCATTTAAACAGCCTAAGGCTGTTACAATAAGTGCCCGAAACATCAATTTCTGTTGAAGAATAAAAAAAAAATCCCCAAAGTTATAATTTTTTTAAATAGGATTCATATCTTTTACAATGGTTTACACAGTTGATTTTCTTCTATCACTCCTTTTACTCTAAAGAAGGGCAAAGGATGATTATTATTCTATTTTCCAACACAGTAGCCTCGAGTGTCTGTATTCTGTGATGATAAGGATACAACTTGATGAAATTAAGAATTGAGACCAGAATATGAGCTAGAACCCGAAATTACTTGCCTTCAAAAACAATAATTTCTGGTCACTTTCATATCAAAAAAATAACTATTTTCGTGTTTAATGTGCAAAAATAAAGAGCATACCGTAGGCCTTCTATTGCAAACATGGCATGACCCAATTCCGGTAGCTCGGTAGGCCTAGTATTTACAGCAGAAAGTTGATGATCTTTATATTTTTTGAGGAGGAACACGACTTAAATTCAAGAAAAAATACGTAGATTTCTTTAACATGTGATAATCAGTTTATTTTTTTGGCGCATTTGTCTTGTATTTGTCATCGGTTTAAGGACACTCACGGAACGAGGACACTCTACGATTTACTCGTCTTGAACTTAGTTTTTGACATTGTTATGCTAGATTAGTCTCGGTTTCGTCGTAATCATCGGTTAACAAACAAACGATGAGAAAAACGTTCCTAGTCGTCAATTTAAAGTTTCGTTGATCAAAGTTACCTAGCGATTTAACCAACACATTCTCGTACACGTATGCAGCGACGATACTGAAAAACGCCGAGATTTTCCTCTGATAAGATTCATAAATTCAGCTGCCTCCCGACAGTAACAGGTGTACTAGTCTAAATCTTGGCAGAGTCCCAAACAAATAAACTGACCAGTCGGCTAACAGGTTCAGTAGGCGTGACTGAGTGTGTTTTGGCGAGTTTTTACATTGAGTGCAGGCATACATGTCAAAATATGCTAATGAATCGAATGTAGAGATCGCCATGCCGCCATCTCCATCAGTCTGACATAATTTTCGCGCAATATTTACCGAGAACCAATCAGGAATCAAGAACGAAATTTAGTCGCCGCCCATTTTGTAAAGCCACGCCTTGTTTCTTATTATGTCACAATCTTTAACTACCTTCACACGGTGTGTATATAGCGACGACCACCCGCAGTGAACTTGCTCTAATTATCGATTTTCACACATGGCAATGGATTACATAACAATAGTTAATTGATAATGAATGAAAAGTGATTGTAAAGTTTCGACAGGTCAGGCAGGCACCCTTTTTTTATCACTTTCATTCACGGAACTTGAATTGTGTTTCTTTTAGTCCAAAATTTTTGGGCGAAGTTTTTTTCGCCCGCCTGCCGAAAAAAAGCGAAGTCGAGCGCGTTTAGGCGACAACTTCGCCTGAATCGCCTAGATTCTTGAACCTTGAGAATAGTCCTTCGACAAGCAGAAAATTGAACAATAGCAAATGGGTTCAAACCAGGTCTGCTTGCATGAACTGGGGTAGGCTGACATGTTAACCCGCTTTACCAACAACAGAATTTTAGACCTATCCACATCGAAAGCATTTGCAGACCATAATTTCATGTTGCTCAAATGACGCATTTATTTTTTGATAGAGTAGAAAACTTTGTGAGAAAAGGAGAAAATGCTGGTTACCAGTATTTCCTTCTTTTACCACAATGTTTTCAAAAGGCTTCTTCCTCAGGGTCATTAGAAGTTGTCACTGTGTGGTAAAGGGTTTAGACATTTTTGCAGATTCATAAAAGCACCCTTTTCACAGAGCATATTTCACATGTTTAACAGATTTTGTATGCCTTAGCCCTATTGTTTAAGACTAAACAATTCTTGAGAGTCTGCTTAATTTCTCTCGTGGTCAAAACGGCTTTAAAATTACAGTTCTTATTTTTTCTCTGCAATAACAGTTTTAATCTGTACTCCATCGTCCAGTACACCCAGCTGGAATGATACCGTCTGACACTCATCTCTAAATAACACTGTCTCCCTGAAAATAGAAAACAAAATTCACATTGATTTAATATCTATCCCGAACTCTTTATCACACTATCCCGACATTTAAAGACCCTGAGAAAGAAGCTCATAGAAAACATTGTGGAAAAGGGAGCATTTTCTCCTTTTCCCACAGTATTTTCTACCCTATCAAAGTCAGAAATTATCATATTACCAAGGTTTAATTTGTTGTCTGCAGGAGCTTCGTATTTAGTCCAGTCCAAACTTTGGTGATTGGTGAAGTTAAAACCTTCAAGAGCCTTTCACAACTATAGATGTCTTTACAGCTAGTGAAGATCTTAGACTGCGTGCCGACTTCAGATATTACACAATAGGGCTGACTATTGGCCTGAAAACTGACTATTACAATATTTTTATTATCACAGGATTAATATTACGATACTATCACTATCATGAGAACCATATCGTGATGCATCATGATACTATAGGGTTTCTTAACACTTTCCCAAACGACAAACTTTTGGACTGGACCAAATTGAAAGCATTTGCAGACGACAATTCAACTCTTGCTTAAAAGATAATTTCTGTCTATGATAGGGTAGAAAACATTGTGGGAAAAGGAGAAAATGCTGGTTACCAGCATTTTCTCCTTTTCCCACAACATTTTCAAAAGGCTACTATTCCAGACCCGTAAAAACCAGGGATTGTTTGGGAAAGGGTTAATACCCGGTCCAAAGCATGTGTTTGCCCGGGCTCAACAGCAAATGTTGGATTGTTGTGTTCCCACTGTCTTTCAGTATCATATAACATAGTCTACATGCTACTTGCCTCTATCAACATTCTCTACCTCAAATCCAACTCAATAATATTTCAGGAGATTACAAACTGAAACCTACACTATACCAAAATGAAGTTGAAACATAGTCATAATTCACTTAATAATTGCTGGATTCGGTCACAGATCGATCTCCAGCTTTCTGACCTATGACCTCTATTTTGTTATGATTTACCCGTGTTTAAAATATCCATCTCTCATGAAATGTATTCAAAGATGACAAACAGAAACCATTTCCTTACTTTTAACTCTTTATAATCACACAATCCTGACCTTTGACCACCCTGAGAAGGAAGCCTTTTGAAAACATTGTAGGAAACAGAGAAAATGCAGGTAACCAGTATTTTCTCCTTTTCCCACACAATGTTTTCTACCCTTCCCAAAAGGAATTTCAATTTTCAGTCGCATTCATTTGGTCGCCTGCAAATGTTTTCAATTTGGACCAAGCTATAATTTTGTTGCCTGGTACAGAGTTAACGGAATGTCCATGACATACCTACAGACAGCAAGGAAACTATATATACATGTATAATTATATACCTGCCACATTTACAATAGCAAGAGCGTCAACTGATTTTGATTATTTTGAACAAAGTTTATACAAATACCTATGTCCAATGTTCCTCTCATCACAGATTTGTCTCCATCTAATGTTTAACGCCATTTTCAGCAGTACACCAGTTACATCTTTGCAACAGCTAACTCGTTAATCAGTTTTCTGGGTTTCATCAGGCTTAGACTAGGGTTCAGCAGTACACCAGTTACATCTTTGCAACAGCTAACTCGTTAATCAGTTTTCTGGGTTTCATCAGGCTTAGACTAGGGCTCGGCTGTATCATCCAAAAGGATACACCAATGGATACCACTGCTGCAAGTGAGGCCAAGAACTTCTCAGCACTGAATCTGGAAATAGGTTTACCATGTCACCTTTAAGTAAATATGATAAATAACTGTAAATAGTCTCTCTACTGCACAACAATCATTGGTCTGATAACTCTTCTTATTGAAAGAATTTGTAGAAAACAAAATGTACTGCTTGAATATAGGACTGTTTCAAATGGGTGACAAAACATTGTAGGAGAAGGACAAAATGCTTAATAAGATCACCATTTTCTCCTTTTTCTGCAATATGTCATGAAACATCTTCCTTCTCAGGGTCTTGAAAAAAAGACAGATAAAATTCGCTTTGAAAACATTGGAATAGTAAAACTTTACAGGATAATAATTTTGTTGTAAGGTCAGGTGGCAGGGGACTTGGAAACTTAATCATGGCTGTGGTAAATCATGTTGTCCTGAGCCAAAAGCCTTTGGCTCGGGGCAACATGATTCAAGTTTCCAAGTCCTCTGGAATCTGACTGTACAACTAATATTGTACTCTTCAACAAATAAGTCCACACTTTTCCAAAAGTCTTTGAAAACATCACTGAACAAGAAACTGGCTTGCACTTTCTCCTTTCCCACAATTTCTCATACCCTGTAAAACATAAGTCTGTCATTTAAGTAACAATCTTATATCTAAATAGATTTTCCAATATCAATATATCAATAAGTTACGATTTATGAGTTCTAGAAAAGCAGCTAAAGTCCGACTACCTATTGGGACCTTAAAAAAATATTTGTGTAAAGTGTTTCTCAACCCGACCTAGAGCATGCTGCTGACCCTTAACTTTTAGTCCTACGATTGAAAAAGAAATTTGGTGCGGGGGGGGGGGGGGGGGGGGGGGAGGAAGGGATTTCCTTATATAGTCCATGTAAAAAGTTTCTGGATAAAAAGGGAAATCCCAACCTACAGCATCTCTGACCAAATCCCTAAACAAAGATACGCTTTTGTTAGCCTGAGACTCTGCCCACTCTGACAAAAATGTGTTTAGCTGAGGAAATTTTGACTTAAACCTCCATTTTGTTTATGTTAGTGTGCAGAATCGAGATAAATCAACGAAAAATGTATGTTGACACAAATGTTGTATTAGATACGCACATGCATTTTGTACATAACCCATTACCACACCATTCTTACTTTTGACAACCCTGAGAAAAAAGCCTTTGAAAACATTGTGAGAAAATGCTGGTAAACAGCACTTTCTCCCTTTCCCACAATGTTTTCTACCCTTCCAAAAAAAAAAGTTTTCAGTCACTTTTATTTTGTCTGCAAGTGCTTTCAATTTGGACAAACCTAAAATTTTATTGTTTGGTAATGAGATAATGGACTCTACGCGGACAAACAATCCTAGGCAAACGCGCTCAAGACATCTAACATACATGCCTGGGGACGAACTTGTTTGTGGATGAAAAACCCGAATCCGACAGAAAAAGTCGGTGGGAAGATGCTTTTTCCGTTGTAATTCAATTTCCTTTGTTGATAGCATCTTTATTTCACCACCGATTCATTGAAGGGGTGTGCATACCTGTAGAAATTTAAGCTATTTTTGGTATTTTTCAAGTATTTGACTTGAGACGAAAAATTCGGAAACAGATTGTGCACGTGCAGATTTGAACGCTTCCGCCAGCCTGGTTACCGTTTCGAATTCAGCTGGTACCTGAGGTGTGTTCAACGTCGCGGGCGCTTCACAGAGCGCCTGGCGAGAATGCACCTCGTAAGTGAACGCAAGCGAGCGCTCGCTTGTTTTTCAAAAGTGGCGCCAAAAACAAATCTTTCTGGGACATAAGACTGGCCATCATTACAGAGTTATCTGTAAAATTCTGTAAACTATTTAATGATAAAAAAGCATGAACAAAGAAAACAGTGGTATGCTGAATCTCTTTGTTCCGATCACAGATCTGTTAATTCTCCGTGTTTATAAAAAGAAAAAAAAATCGAATAAAATACTGAATTTGTCTTCAGAACATCTTGAGTTAACATCTAAAGGGACGATCATGATGTAATTTTGTCCAGTCGCCTCATTGTTTAGATTCTCATTAGACTCTCTCATTTGGATAACACTTCTGCTATTGGATGCCATCTTGGAAATACAAGCGAAACTCCTATCAAGTGTGCACGCGGGCGCTATCGAGCGCCTCAGCGGGCGCCCGCATTCAGAACGAAAGCGCTTGAGAGCGCTCGATGCACTCGCTCTGTTGAACGCACCTGTGCTTTTGGACGTCGTTCGTCCATGACCTTGACCGCATTTACTTTCTCGTCCCAACCTTCCTGTAGGTCCACACAATATTGAACAAATATCACTTTTGTTTTGTCAACCTAAAGTCCAACTAGCTCGTCACAGAGGCTGCATATAATTTATAGTTTCATGCTATTCTACGGGACAGAGTTACCATTCTAGAAATACAAGTATATTTTACTACCGAATAGTAATCCTAACCAATATAGACTAGATAGGCCTATATTAATTTCGAATTCAAGGTTTTGGTTAGCCAATCACACGTTGTTTTACTTGCAAATTTTGCAAATTTAGCTTACTGAACAATGTTCTTAGACATGACTGGCAAATTCAGACCAAAGAAAGCAAAATTGTGTCCTCAAGCGCAGCCCTAGAAATTTAAGTAAGGCCTTTTAAATGTTGTAGAGAAAACCCATTAACTTTAGAGCCAAACAAGGGTAAGCAGTGAATCTGTGCCTGAAGTTATATATAAGCCATGCTCTGATAAAGGGGGTTTTAATGCATTTTCTTGATTATTTATATCAAACAAATCATCACATAATACAGTTTTATGGATGTTATCGAAATTATGTTTAGTTAACAAGTGACTGTATCACGTGATAGAAATCGTCTTTGGACATGTGGAAGATTAACTAAATGGCAAAAAGTTTCGGCTCATGTCAGCCTGCGCGGACAGCGCAGGCTGACATGAGTCGATGCTTTTTCGCAGAATCATTGAATATCGTTTTTACAAAGCATGACTTGTATATACAATGTTGAGTAGATCTACATCATTTTGTACATATGTACATACGCTGATTACCTACATCAAAGCGGAAACAACCTCATGATAAATTACTCATACTAACATTAATGTTCATAGATCTGTCAAGTTTTTGCCAACAAACAATCACGTTTGAAAGAACATTGAGGTAAAAGTTCTACATAACACTGAAAGTGAATATTAACCCTGCAATAAGTAGAGGTATGGTTCATAGTTCTGAGAAAAAATATTTTAAAACTAAATCTTGCTCTGGAAAAAGAGGGCTTAATGCATCTCCGTGGGGCAAAATACCAGTCAAGCCATTAGATACTTAAAGATCAATAATAGCCACCTTTTTTTTACTAAACAAACCGCTTAATCATAGAGCAGACTAGTCTTTTGACAAACAGAAAATTCACAAAATGCAGGAGGGGTTTTAATGTATCACAGTGATACACGATATTAAGCAACTCATCACATAATTATGAAACCATAAAACCCATTTGGAAAGCAAATGATCCAATCATGCTGAGTATTATTCCTTTGGCAAGCATGAAAAATTGACCGATGGCAAAAAGTTTCGATTCAGGTCAGCCTGCGCAGTCCGCGCAGGCTGACCTGAATCGATACTTTATGCAGATGCATTAAGCCCCCTTTTTCTCAGAGCATGGTACAAGTATAAATTATGTTAATGAATGTAGTAAACCTCTGTAAGCTGGCCTCACTGTGTGTTGGACCAGTCGATGTAAGTTGTAATTGCGAGTCTAACATCTAGTTGTTCATATCAAAGTGACCTTTGGATACGTAAACTTATTAATTAGTTGCCCTCTTCGTGAAAATGTCATTGTCTATGTTATATCATTTTCTCCTATATGTGTGCAAACCACAGCGAGTGATCCGTGGTCTATTTTCAATTACGAAGGACTGCTAGTTTAGTTTAAACATATTTTTATTTCATTTCGATAGAGAAAAAAGTTCTTGCAACGTGTTGGAGAGGTTATCAGAAAGCAGACCGTTGGGCAAGATCATGAGACTTGGAAACGGGACAATAAGGTCAAGTGACCATCCAGTAAAGCAAATGAGGTTTCCAAACGGCGGCTTTTTACTTGTTTCTTTACATGTACCAAAATATATCAAAATTAAACGCTTATAGACTATATTTGAAAACATTGATGCTGACCTCTCCTGGCTCCTGGCTTCTTTTGTAAAGAAACCAACTTTTACTTCTAATCTCTCTCGGTTCTTCTGCCTGGGAACTACATCAGTACTCACGCCGAACGTGTAGACCATTGAAGAGTCATAAAGTTGCCACCCGCCCACGGTCCTCTAGTTACAAGATCGACGCTCTATGTCACGACCATGGACACCACAAGGAAATGACTACTGAAGAATTTGTTAGCTCAAACTCTGATCAGCTGAAGACTCCTTCTCTGTACCATGCATCAAATTTTAGACTTGTCAATTTCGAAAGCTTTTTGTTGACGATTTTCTTACTGAGGAGGATTGGTGAAATAAAGGTTGAGAGCAAAGCTTTCTCGGTGCTTAACATCAAATTCATTCTTCTTAACTGCGTTTTACCAGCATGTGGCTTGAATATGTGCCCACCGATGCTGATGAAGGAAGAAAGAAAACTTAAACCCCTCCATTGTCCATTTCAGTTTGAGGAGAAAAACTTTCTCGATACACCACCGGAAAAAAACAAAACAAAAAAAAAACACGTTCTGTGCAGTCTGATCTTGATCTAAAGTGTTCGCAAAATGTCAGTGTGTCGTACTTTAGCAAACTAAGGGTTAACATTTAGTTGCCAACATTTTGGCGCAATTTTCGACGAGGCGGGAACATGCTAAACGGTTTTATAAATAGTTGACATACATGTTTCTTACATGATGGATCGTGCTGTTTAGTGATATATACATATATTCCCTCTATAACTAACGTTTGATGATTTGCCACTGTTGACTTATGTCACCCCTGTCAAAGGATACCGTCGTTAACTTTGCTAACAAGCTTTGACAGTTATATCAGGACGGAAACTCCCATGCTCTCTCTCTTTCTCTCTCTCTCTCTCTCTCTCTCTCTCTCTCTCTCTCTCTCTCTCTTTCTTTCTCTCTCTCTCCCTCTCTCTCTCTCAGTACACGTGTATATTTGTCGTAGGCCAGATTGGAATCTGGGCAGATCCGGAATCCGCCGAGACCAAATTAGAATTGTAATTTTGTATAGACCAAAACAGTTTGTTTTCTAAAAAATATAATTATATTAATCCACATTATGTTTAGAATTCAGAAGTGTTTTTTTAATTGAAGAAATTCATTTATTTTTTCCCTACAAATGCGCTGTTTTCCACATTTTTTTTGTTGTTGTTGTTGTTTTTTTCTAAAGGGCAAAATATTCAAAATTTGATCTTATTCTGAATTTCTGATTAAAACTCCTTTATTTCGGGGGTTTAAGTTAATAAGATGGTTAATAGGAAGTTCCACTATATTTAACGAGAAAATATTTCAATTTGGTCGAGGCAGATTGTACAGCTGAAATAGCCAAACTGAAATCCTAATTTGATCTGGACAGAATTCCAGTTTGGTCTAGGCAGATTCCGGATCTGCCTAGATTCCAGTTTGGACTACGAAATATTCATGCAAATTCATTCCGTTTACATGATTGAGTCATGGTCGGTCAAAAGGGAGTTTAATGTATCTGTTAAAAAGTATCGACTCAGATTAGTCTTCGAAACCTTTCGCTATTTTCAAAAAGTCTGTATACCCCAAAAACCATTCTACCTCAATATGAAGTCGATCGACGGACAAAATGGATTGTATAGATGGATCCATGATTATACGATGTCTTACTTGTTCCCAGATTTTTTCAGTTTTCGATTTTTGTGGTCACTGTCGAAGACAATACCACTATGACTTCAATATTGAATTTTGAAGACCATATATCGTATTCAGTGACAAGTACCACTCCAGCGTTTTGAACGCTTTGATTTTTTTTTGGTTGTGGCTTTATCTGTCCATCTCTTAATTAATTCTTTATTAGGCGACAAAATTTTAGACTCGTCAATAATGAATAAAATTATGACAACAAAATTAGCTACATTGAATGGAAAGTATATAAGGTATACCTGGAAATTGGAGGAAATGCTGGATACCTGTTATTTGATCACAAATCCAGATAAAAATGGCCGCGGCCTAAAACTGCACATAAGTCGAAACTTAAGAAACTTTTGCGGACAGTGTAGATCAAGATCAGACTGCCCAGAACGTGCAGTCTGATCTTGGATCTACATTGTCCGATAAACAGATTATCATTTCCCCCAAAAATACCTTTAAAGAAGTAAAATTAGGGCTTTTGCTATCAACTTGACAGTTTCATTTCATTTGTAGCGAGATAAAAGTTAACATAGTAATCTACTAACGTAAGCAGTGAATCATCATTAAAAATAATTAACAACAAACAAATTGCAGGTTAGTCTTATCAAATAGTAAGACGTAACGAGTTAAAAATATGACACGAGTTGTTGCCATATACGATGTTTAGACCTTGCCAATTGCTCTATTAAAATCAATTAGATATACGTTAAACTGACGTTTTTATGCCTACACCGCGTAACGGTCACTTGACCTAACGTGTATGATATGTTTACGTCCCTTGTTTATGACGGCATAAAATTTATTGAGAGCGAAAAATAGACATGTTTTAATTGAAAAATATCGATCATGCCCGTTTTCTACAACTTTGACTTTCATTTCTTAATTCTTTCGCTGTCAATTGGACATTTTGACTTTTTTACTCTTGAGAGTGTAAAAAAAATTTCCTTCGAAGGTCTAGATGAAGCTCTAGATGATAAATACTGTATTTGTCTTTGTTGAAGTAGATCTATATAATCAGGCAGCGGTTTATGTGAATCGAAGATCAGACTGCATGTTGTGTGAAGTCTGATCTTAATGAATACCATCCGCAGGAGCCTTCTAACTCTCCTTTGGCACCAAAGGAGATAGAACAGTGTATATCATCTGAAATTGCTTTTCATTTTCTTTCTTAAATCTAATACTTTGCATACATAACCTTAGATTTCGAGAAATTGGAGAAATTGGTATAGGTTTAAAAAGGTATGGGTATTTACATGATTGAACCTGCATGGACTTACAAGCGAAGAATATATTGACCACACAATGACGACTTATGACGACCTTTGGATAGAAGCATTTTGAAAACATTGTGGGAAAAGGAGAAAATGCTGGTAATCAGCATTTTCTCCTTTTCCCACAATGTTTTTTTTACCCTATCACTAAACAATTATATCGTTTGAGCCACACTGAAATTGTCGTCTGCAAATGCTTTCAATTTGGATGGAGCGAAAATTTTTTCATCTGGTAAAGGGTTAAGCTCAGAATGCACGTGCGTAGATACAGTCTGATCTTGTGGCTACATCATTCACTACCAGATACTAAAATATGGGCAACAGCTATATTCAATCGCAGCGAAAATCTATTTCAAGGCCTCGAAAACAGTCTGATTTCTTCACCCTTTAACAGCTAAATAAATGAACTAAACATTTTCGCTCAAAAGCAAAAAACAACAAATATTAGGATTTTGAACAACATTGACTTCACCGTGGAAAAGACATGTAATATCGGCCAGTGCAGATCCAAGATCAGACTGCACGTTTTGTGCAGTCTGATCTTGATCTACACTGTCCGCAAAAGCGTTCCGTGTCTTGCTTAGCAGCCTAAGGGTTAAGATTGTCGGAAAAGGGTTCACGTTAACTTGAGAGGCTAAAATCCTGACAGCTATGTAACCTGTAAATAATTATTGGTCGCCCGGCAGAAGCCGGCGACCTTATATTTAATATAGTTCAGAAGAGATGTTCATGGAGAGTGTAGGTACTTCCGGTTGAAATCTTTCATCATATTCGCCAGGTTTAATTTGGTAAAATAGGTGTGAATGTTTGTGAAATTGTTGTGTGGGGTTTTCTTCGCCTTTTTTGAGGTTGTTTGCTTGTTTTTAAACCGATAAAGAATCGTGAAAGAATTATTAACGGTCTGCTGCGCAACATTTTGTGAAACAATTAATGTTCTTGTGCAGAATGCATCTATTTTTAACGCAAATGAACTCGTCCAGTCACATGATCTTAGGAACCAATGGAAATGCAGAATTGCTCCTACTCTTTACCGTGGTCTGTGCATGTCATGCCATCTAGCGGGAGATAATGACTCTTTACCGGTAGGCCTAAAGAGCGGAATGGAAATATTCTAGAACAATGGACGGAATGGAAAAGAAAATACGCATGGAAATATATCATGCCTGTTTATTAAATAGAATAACAATAATGATTTGATTTTTTCTACCCATTAAAGGTAATTTACAAGTAAAAACCAAAAATTATGTTTTTGTACCGCTGAAAAAAAAATGTACCTGTAGTGATATTTTTCCTTTATGCACGTATTCCTAGATGGCGAAATGAAAAATTTACCAACAGTATATTGTACCTAAAGTGTTACAGGTCTTTAATGTATTTTCTTATGGGTAGTTAATTGAAGAAAATGATTAGAATTCCTTTATGCTTATAAGTACAAATGTTAAAACCTTTTAACCCTTTCCAAACGACAAACTTTTGGACTGGACCAAATTGAAAGCATTAGAAGACGAAATTTAAACTCTTGCTGAAAAGATGATTTCTGTGTATGATAGGGTAGAAAACTTTGTGGGAAAAGCAGAAAACGGTTACCAGCATTTTCTTCTATTCCCACAATGTTTTCAAAAGGCTACTATTCTAGATCCGTAAAAACCAGGGATTGTTTGGGAAAGGGTTAAATTTCCTTTGTGCCGGACTGGTGCAATATGGAAAAGAAAACTTGTACGCAATAGTCATTATACATTTGTTACTATATAAAGTAAATATGTATGATTTCAAACGTGTGTATTTGTACTCGTATATCTTTCCAAGGGTATATCTACAGGAATATTGAAAAATAAAGTTTTTACTGTTAAAAAAATATATTTGTAGCAATATTTCCTTCTTTAAGCAGGTAATCTCAGAAGGGGAAATGGAAAAATTACAAAGTTCGAATAAGTACAATATAATGCACCCAACACAGGTCTTAAAGTTCAGATTGAATTTTAAAATGGATAATAACTTGATTTATATATCAGCTAACATGCATTAGACTGCGTGAATCTAGGATCAGACTTCAGTTTTGGTAAGTCTGATCTTGATCTACACCCTCTTCAGATATTTCACTGATCGGCTTTGGTTACATGTATCATCTTATATACCGGTACATTACATTGCGTGAATCTAGGATCAGATTGTAATTTTGGTAAGTCTGATCTTGATCTACACCGTCCTCAGATATTTCGGATTGTTCTAAAAGTTTTGTCATTTGGTGTGCAAAATAAAGATTATGTGTTAAGTTATAAGTTATAAGTTAAATAAACTGAAACTTTTTTCCCAATACCTATTGGGTACCCAGACAATAAAACTTCATTTCAAATTTCAATTGCGCGGGATAGGCGCAATGGAAAAACAAAATTCGCATTGGAAATATAATGTTACTATAATATAAGTTGTAAAGTAAAGTATTTGGTAACCACGTATGGTTTCAAATGTGTTAATTTTATTTGTAGTCATTGACCAATTATATCTCCAGTTATAAACGAAATACAATATTTTTGTAATCGTGGCTGAAAAAATATATTTGTAGCATTTTTTTTTTTCATTATGCAGTTATTCTCAGATGGCGAAATTGAAAATAGACATAAAAGTAGCATAAAATGTAAATCGGGCATTTTAACGTTTTCCAGCCCGAAAACCCATGCTTTATCTTGACAGTTGGTTATATGACATTGTAGGTCACTATTATCATGTCAATTTATTGGAAAACAATATGTATTTTTTTCTCAAGTGAAAAATAACTGAAAAATTTGAAGTCGGATATATTCTGTTGTCTGCATATTTGTTTAATAATGGAAAGAAAAAAAAATCATTTTCGGGCGACCTTTGACGCTCTTGCGTCTTCTTTTTCTCTTGTTACATATATTACTAGATTGGCTTTTCGGTGATGGCCCTACTCACTTCTCGCTTTCCGATGGCGTTTCTTGGTCACGTGGGAGTGTCCTTGCGCAAAACACTGCAAGACCTCAGCTTAGAACTCGTAAAACCCTGAAACGAAATAAAAACACGAAATGGGAGTTCGTATCTCTTACGAGAGATAGTAGGCGCAAATTTACCTGTAAGTATGCTTGCAGGGCCCCGCAAAATAAACTTACACAGACATCTTTGGGCAGTCACGAATTTATATTGATTCATTCGAATCCCATCACAAATTTATATTGATTCATTCGAATCTATCAAAAACAGAAAGCACGTCTATAACGTTAGTGGAACTAGCTACGCCGAAAAATATGCTGTCATCACGATGCAACTAAAAGTTTGTTGCAAGCAGAGTGAAACTAAATTCAAACCCTCAAACAAGTTACCTCTCGCTTATGTTTCTTAACTAGATGTATCTTCGATTTCTGCAGAACAATCGTTTTATGAAGTTAGAAATTGCTCTACAACGTGAACAAACATAAGCATCTTTAACTTCGCTTAACTCATTACTATAAAACAAAATCTTAGGTTTTTCCAAACTGAAAAGATTTGCCAATCAGAAATGAGACGGGACTCCTGTACGGGTATCATTTTTGAAATGACAGAAAACATTCTGGGAGTCATTAAAACTCAGAAGTGTGTGGTAAAGAGTTGAAAGATCCCTTTACAAAATTTATACGAAGTGTTGGATAAATGTACACATATAAAATCTCCAACTTTTGTAGTTGTTATATGACTACCCATGTTTGCAGAGTAACATTTGAAGAGGGACGTGATCAGTAACTGATGAAACAAGAGGGTCAAATCTTACATAACATGTGCTCAAGAGAGGTCGCGTTAGGATGAATATGTTGAAACAAAACTGAGACGTATTACTTTTTCATAGCAATATCGGCACAGGAAGGGCCTGGAGTTCTACAGGATGACCCAAATATAAAAGAATCCATAAACTTCTTAATTACTCGTACAAAAAATCAAAGCGTTGAGAACGCTGGTGTGGTATTTGTCAAGGAAGACATTGTGTGGAATTAATAATTTGAAAGAAAATGAGAAATATTATTCAAATATTGGCTTGAAGGTCAACCAGCTAAGCAAATGAATATATTTTTGGTTTAAGAGAGAGTACTCTTGACACAAGTAGGATTATTTGTGTATTGGTGGTCTTCTTTGATTATTAGGAGGAGTCAGGAATCAAAAATTGGTATTTACACGATCGATGGCCTCGTCTAGTGTATTTTAACATGCCATTTTCAATTACATCTCTGAGTGCTACTGAAAAATTCATTTGCCTGTGAAAAATTGAGTTTGATTGGATTTATTTCCTTCGGCTTTGCACAAAATACGATAAATGGTCTTCAAAATCCAATATGAAAATCATAGTGGTATTGTCTTCGACAAATACCACAATAAAACATATTTTGGGAGACAGCATAACTTTTGTTCAAAGCATCCTAGATTACTAAAACGTTTGGGTATTGTCATACACAGACAGAGATTCAACTGTACAAAATTGGAGTAGTTTTGCTTTATTTTTGTAAAAGTTATAACAAGTTTGTTTGTTTTTTTTTTATGGGGGGAGGGGAGGGGAGGGGTTCTTCCTGTATTTGTTGTAATAACTCCACCATTTTCATTCAAAATGAACATTGATTTATTGGATAAAAGCGCTGTTCAAAATACAATTTTAAATTCTTAGAATGTCCTCTTTTCTCCCGTATTTTTTGAACTATAAGCATGTATACCTCAGATCTAGGCAGAAAGAAATTTCCAAACACAACTGTTATATAGAAAAATTTAAACGGTATACCTCATTATAAAGCTGGTTCTTCTAGACAAAATGGTTTTTATGGACCCATAATTATATAAGGTTTTGCTTACTATAGTGGATCAGGGAGATGCAGTATTAAAACCCTTTTGCCAGAACATGGCTGAATTATGTTTATGGTCGTGTTTGTGTATGCCTGTACATGAATAATGTTGGCCGGAAAGTTTGGCTTTAGGTAAAAGGTTTAACCCTTAGGCCGCTAAGCGCGACTCACGGACCTTTTGCGTACAATGTAGATCAATATAAGACTGCACAGAACATGCAGTCTGATATTTGATCTACACTGCTCGATAAGGAGATAATTATTATTCCCTGAAACATAATTTTGATATAGCAATATTTTGCAATTAGCTATCTAAATGAAGATTTCATGTTAGTTAATTAGCAGGATAAGGGTTAACGAAGGATTAAATGTTGTAAACAAGCACGTTTGTTCATTTTCCCACCGTGTTTTTACTCTGTACAAGACAAATTTAATCTTTCGAGTTGTACTGCATTAAAATTTTAACGTCTGCAAATGCTTTCAATTTAGAAATGGCCAAATCTTTAGTCATTTGGTAAAGAGTTGGACGAATCATTTTGAAGAGCCTTTCACCTGAACAAGATCCTCAAATTATTACGTAATACCGGAGTAGAGTAGGATTTTATTTCTGTTGATATTTCGTAATACACCCATCGATAAGCCCACATTTCAGGGTCAAGATTGGGACAGGGCCTTCGCGAGAGAATGCCTAACCCATGGGTACGTTTGAAGTTTTGGGTATTCACAACATTTTAATGTCAACACTTTAGATAACAGGCTGGTTTTATTTCGTTTTATCTCTTTATTTTCACCTTATATGGTAAATTTCCCTCTTGTCACTTGTTCCACAGATCGATTTACGGTTATATATCGGGACATTATACTCTCCAAGTTTCATTTTCTCATGGTCATTTTTGTGAAATCTTTGAGCCCGAATTGTGGTGTCCGTTGTTATGTGATACAGCCCTGGCTTCGTAGCCATGAGGTCCAGAGTTCGAAACCGGAAGTAGGTGTCAATTTTTAGGTTGTTTACTGGTCCACACATTCCTCGCGAGTACTGGTATAGTTTCTAATTTGTAGAATCGATAGAAATTAGTATAAGTTGTAATAACTTGTTTCTCGATCGATGTAAAATAAAATTTTCAATCCTTTACTGCGCAATCCCGAGTTTTAACACCCCTGAGGAGAAGCCTCTTGAAAACATTTTAGTAACCTGCATTTTCTCCTTTTCCCACGATGTTTTCTATCCTTCTATCATTTAAGTTATGTTTATAATATTGTCGTCTGCAAATGCTTTCCATTTGGACAAGTTTAAGATTTTGTCCAGTGGTAAAGGGTTAAACTAAATTAAAGATGCATCTTCGCTCGTTTTCATCTAGTTTCTTAACCCTTTACTCCATAGATACTCATTTTGACGTATCAACAACAGACAGCTTTTGAAAACATTGTGGGAAAAGGAGAAATTGCTCGTTACGAGCAATTTCTCCTTTTCCCACAATGTTTTCCACTCAATCAGATATTTGTATCCTCATTTGTCCATATTTTTGACATCATATCTTTATTTGCTGCCTAAATGGAAGAGCCTCAAATTAGCATATCAGGTAAAGGGTTAAATAATTTCATCTTTGTTTTATGACACTGTAATGATTCTTGCATCTCCATGCCAAGTGTTGCCCCTGATGTTTGCAAAGATTATGACTGAGAGATTTTTTTTATTTCATGCCTTACGGTATATTATCACGAAATATCGATGGAACAGTGTCCAACTTTTGTGGTATTTGTCGAAGACAATAATTATTTATTTTGAAGACCATGTATCATATTTTGTGCAAAGCCGAAGGAAACAAACCCAGTTAGACTCATCTTTTCTCTGGCAAATGATGTTTTTTTTTTCGGTAGCAATCAGCTTTATACATAATTTATAATGATTATGTAATTGGAAATGGCTTGTTAAAATACACTGGGTGAGGCCATCGATCGTGGAAATACTAGTTTCTGATTGAAAACAACTTTTCTCGCTTATAGCCTTCTATGAGCGCAATGGTACAAAATTTGTCCGCAAATCGCTTGGTCCTGGTCTTTTTCGTTCTAAGACTAGTTCGTCCCATGGCTTGTTCATCCCATGATTGCGCGCTACTCCATTTGATTGGGTATGAACATTTATAGATCAAAATAAATAATTCTAATATTGGGAATTAGATGTTAACAACCAAATATATTTCAAAATCTTAGTTTTCAGGTACAAACTCAAGTTTATTCGATATATTTACATGGTTTCTTGCTCTATTCATCATGCATCCATCTGTCAAGGGACGTTTCTCCTGAATCCTCCTTATACTCCAAGTGAGACAACCAATACACAAATAATCCAAATTTTGTCATTATTACTGTCCCTTCAACCAAAGAGGTGTTTATTTGCTTAGTATGTTGACTTTCAAGCCAGTATTAGAATAATATTTCTCTTTTTCTTTCAAATTATTACTTTCACACAATGTCTTCTTTGACAAATATTACTTCAGCTTTCTCAACGCTTTGATTTATGGTTTATGACCAGTGAAAATTACCGATTTTATTTTCTGACTCTTTAGTAGAGAAGGCTGACACAGGAGTTCCCGCGCACTAGTTGCCTACCTCAACACCGACTGCCATTCAACCGAATGGAAATATGACCTAACCCTGGGGGGGAACGGCACAGGGAATAAACAAAAACAACTGCACTAATGTACTGTAAGCCCCCCCCCCCCCCAAAAAAAAAGGAGGGGGCTTAGAAGCATGAAATAAATAGAATATCATTTATCATTTTTCTGTGATGCGCCACTAGTGAAAATATTACCGATGATGTTCTATCAATGAAATAAATTTCGATCTTCATCCAAGAAAAATATATATAACAAATATCCTCTAGGTCTATGTATAAGGATTTTTGTCCAAGACATCGCCGAAAGTCTGATTAACCCATTACCACACAATCCCTACTTTTGACGACACTGAGAAAGAAGCCTTTGGAGAACATTGTGAGAAAAGGAGAATTGAATTAAAAAAACCTTTGGTGTAGGCTTATCAGAAAATAGTAACTATGTGCGGAGTCAGTTTTCAAAAGTTTTACTACTTTTGACGAGTAGAATCTGCAAGTTAATCAAGATTTGTTTTCAACCAAAAACTAGTGAAGGACGAAGTGGATCTACGATCAGACTGCACGTTCTGTGCAGTCTGATCTTGATCTACTTCGTCCTCAAAAGCCATATCAGTCGTCATGGGGAGTCTAAGTTTCAACACGCTTATCTATTTTCCCACACGCCCCTTTGTCGGTAAAATCTTTGGTGGGAAAAAAATTGTTATGAATAATACAAACAGCAGTCTGAGGCATAAAATGACCAGAGTCTTTGTCTATTTTCTCTTGTGACCTAACACCAGAAAGATTACGTAATTTCACCAGGTCATATTTGGGTCATAAAATGTTATTGTAACACATTTGCGCAACCAAGGCCGATTAAACGCTTAGCTCGCCAATACAAACTCTTTACCAAACGACAAAATTTTAGACTAGTCTAAATTGAAAGCATTTGCAGGTGACAAAATCGGTCTGACTAAAGTAATAAGATTTCTCTATAACATAATGGAAAACACTGTGGGTAAAAGGAGAAAATGCTGGTTACCAGCATTTTCTCCTTTTCCCACAATGTTGTCGATTTTTTCCCCTTAGAGACATTTAAACCAGGGATTTTTGGGTGCAAAGCTACACGAAAGTGGCATTTTCTTTCCCCAAGCAGAAACCCAAATGTTGCAAATTAGAATATTTCTTAGTTAAAAGCTTTTACTACTACTTTATCGTACATCGTACATCAAAAATGAGACTGAAAGAATAGTGTCGTCTAAATCTTTGACACAGAGTCTCTGCAAAAAAGCTCAAACGTGCTCTTACAATATCAAGAGATAGCACTTTTTTTTCTTAACTCTTTTTAGTACATATCCCTAGTTTTAAACAACTTTTGAAAAGCTCAAAAAAGTTTGTTGATTGGTTAGGGATTAATTCGGCCAAATGGGTGCACTAGTTACAGTTACTGAAAAAACAAAACATCGTGTTCGGGAAACATTGTGGAGCGATCATCTCCCAGTTATTTCTCTACCGATTTTTATTCTTTTTTTTTTTATTCTATTGCTCTTTCAGTTTATGAGCAGAGAAATGATACAATCGGAAAAATATTTAGTCCCTGCATTGATGCAATATCTGGCAAGTTCAGAAATATGTATACACATCTCGAAAAGAGTAATTCCGGTCTGAATCAATCTCGAGTTACGACGACCCTAAGAAAGAATTATTCTGAAAGAATAGTGTGTGGGTGTGAAAATTGAGAAATGCGGACAGCAATGCTGACAGCCAGCATTTTCTCCTTTATCCACATTGTTTTCTAACCTCATAAAATTGTATATCATTATTCAAACTACATTTTCTTTCCAGTATACAAAAGCGTTGAACTTGGACAATACTAAGCTATTTCCTATGGGTGAAGAGTTAAGCCTATTTACTTACATAATCAAATTTTCTGTGACTTACTGTATATCGACTTAATACACTTTACCACACACTGACAACTTTTAACGATCCTGAGAAAGAAAGCTTTGGAAAACATTGTAAGAAAAGGAGAAAATGCTGGTAAACCAGCATTTTCTCCTTTTCTCACAATGTTTTCTACCCTATCAAAAACAATTTTTTCCATTTCAGCTATCTAAAATTTGTCATCTGCAATTTTTTTTTTTCAGTTTGGACCAATCTTATATTTTGACGCCTGGTATAGCGTTCATACACTTTACTGTGTAACAGGGACTGACCGTTGATCGTTCAATCTGACCCTCTTATTATATTATTATGTAATATATTATTTTATACTGTTTCGTTCACCGAGAAAATGGTCTGAAAATTATTTCTTGGGGTATGGTGATATCTTGGACGGCAAGTGCACCAAATTATGTTTTCCAATTCCCTGAAGGTAGTAAACCCGTAATACTTCTAGTGCAACATGGAATAAAGTTTCTTGATAGTTGATAAATACGGATATATACAGATATAATACTTTTGTATATTTTTAACCGACCAGAAATTCCTTTGGTGTCTAATTCAAATTACTTTTTGATACTTTTGTAAGTTTCCAGAAAAGGAAGGTAATTATTATCTCCATTTGTAATGAGAATATAGAGGTTTTAGATTAATAAATGATAATTCTAAGAAGGGAAAAGTGGCTCGGTTTAAGTAGTTCAATAATACCCATTCTAATCATAGCAAATTTTGAAGGACAATTTCATTGTGTAAATGACTGTTTTCTATTACGGGTCTACAACCTAAACCGGAATTCCACACAATATTCTGTATGGGGAACTGAATGCCCCCTCCCCTCAACAAAAATAGCCTACTCACGATTTTATAAGGAAAACTTTCTATAATTATGTTTGAAAAAAACTCCTTACCAAACAATCCCTATTCCCCCCCCCGCCTCCCCCAACCACGAGGAAGACTGAAGATGGCTTTTGAAAATATCGTGGGAAATAAAAAATAACAAGAGCGGCAAATTGTCGCAAGATACGCCCGTCTTACCCCAAGTTGTAAAGCTGGGGCATGCACCAGACAAAATTCAAGTATGAAAAACAACAAAGGGCAATAACTCAAAAATTAAGCAAGCAAGAGTTGTGATTTTGGTGCACTGCACTCCCCCTTGATGAGATCTATCCACCCATGAAATTTCATAACCCTAGCTAGTATAGTTTTAGAGATATGCTTCGGACAAAAGTCAAGTATGAAAAACGACAAAGGGCAATAACTCAAAAATTAAGCAAGCAAGAGTTATGATTCCTGTGCACTGCACTCCGCCTCGGTGAGATCTATCCACCCATGAAATTTCATAACCCTAGCTAGTATAGTTTTGGAGATATTCACCGGACAAAATTCAAGTATAAAAAATGACAAAGGGCAATAACTGAAAAATTAAGAAAGCAAGAGTTATGATTCTTGTGCACTGCACTCCCCCTCAGTGAGATCTATCCACCCATGAAATTTCATAACCCTAGCTACTATAGTTTTGGAGATATGCTCCGGACAAAATTCAAGTATAAAAAAAAAAGGGCAATAACTCAAAAATTAAGCGAGCAAGAGTTGTGATTTGTGTGCACTGCACCCCCCATCCATGAGATCTATCCACCCATGAAATTTCATAACCCTAGGTAGTATAGTATTGGTGATATGCTTCGGACAAAAATCAAGTATGAAAAACGACAAAGGGCAATAACTCAAAAATTAAGCAAGCAAGAGTTATGATTCCTGTGCACTGCACCCCGCCTCGGTGAGATCTATCCACCCATGAAATTTCATAACCCTAGCTAGTATAGTTTTGGAGATATTCACCGGACAAAATTCAAGTATAAAAAACGACAAAGGGCAATAACTCAAAAATTAAGCGAGCAAGAGTTATGATTCTTGTGCACTGCACTCCCCCTCAGTGAGATCTATCCACCCATGAAATTTCATAACCCTAGCTAGTATAGTTTTGGAGATATTCTCCAGACAAAATTCAAGTATGAAAAACAACAAAGGGCAATAACTCAAAAATTAAGCAAGCAAGAGTTATGATTCTTATGCACTGCACTCCCCCTGAATGAGATCTATCCACCCATGAAATTTCATAACCCTAGCTAGTATAGTTTTGGAGATATGCTCCGGACAAAATTCAAGTATGAAAAACAACAAAGGGCAATAACTCAAAAATTAAGCAAGCAAGAGTTGTGATTCTTGTGCACTGCACTCCCCCTTGATGAGATCTATCCACCCATGAAATTTCATAACCCTAGCTAGTATAGTTTTGGAGATATGCTCCGGACAAAATTCAAGTATGAAAAACAACAAAGGGCAATAACTCAAAAATTAAGCAAGCAAGAGTTATGATTCCTGTGCACTGCACTCCGCCTCGATGAGATCTATCCACCCATGAAATTTCATAACCCTAGCTTGTATAGTTTTGGAGATATGCTCCGGACAAAGAACTGGTCGCCGCCCGCCCGCCCGGACGCCCGCCCGCCCGCCCGCCACGGGTGATCCCATAATACGTCCCGTCTTCGACGGGCGTATAAAAATGCTGGTAACCAGCATTTTCTCCTCCTCCCACATTGTTTTTCAATCATTTCAAAGATAATTTCTATCATTTTAATCACGATGTAATCTTCTAATCGGTTAAAACCACCATTCGAAATGACAAATCAGAGAGGTAGAAATAGAGTGGTAAACCGAGTGTCAAATTAAAGGGAAGTAACTCAAGTAATCTACGAAACAAAATATGTATTTGTAACGTCCCTTGGTTAAATTATCTACCAGTTACCCCATTACCACACAATCCGAGCTTTTGACGACCCAGAAAGAGAAGCCTTTAGAATACATTGTGGGAAAAGGTGAAAATGCTGGTAAACAGCATTTTTTTTTTTCCACAATTTTTTCTATCCTTCAAAGAAAATTCAAAATTCTAAGTCACTTTTATTTTGTCGTGTGCAAGTGCTTTCGATTTGGACAAGTCTAATATGTTGTCGTGTGATAATGAGTCAAAATGGGGCGAGAATAACTGGGTCATGCTCTGGCAAAAGGGGGTTTAATGCTTCTCCTTCATGCGCTACACAAAGCAAGTCATCATACGATGATGGATCATGAATTAGAACGGTCCTTTGACATGCAGAAAATTTATCAGTAGCAAAAAGTATCGACTCATAACAGCCTGCGCGGACTGCGCAGGCTGACATGAGTCGATACTTTTTGCAGATGCATTAAGCCGCCTATTTCACAGAGAATGGCTCGACTTTAGACGATCATGATGGGACTGCACAGATCTTTCAGTCTTTCATTCAGTCTAAAATGTCTGTAATTCAATTTAAACTCTTCAAAGCCAAAATAGTAAAAAAAACTCGTGTACAATCCATTGAAATTCATAAAAGACATCTGACCCATCATGCAAGAAGGGACCTTATGGAAACTGCGAAAAGTGTCAATCCTGATCAGACTGCGCGAATTGCACAGCCTGACCAGGGTTTCTGTATGAAAAGTGATCATTGTACCTTGTTATATAATCATTTTTGAATTATCAACTTAAACTTACCTGTACTATCGTTGATCTGTTTTCATCTAATTGATGTATAGAATTCCCAGATGGTCCCTTTTTGCGTTACAATCTGGGAATTCCGCACATCAATTATATGAAAACAGATCAACGATAATGCAGGTCAATTTAAGTTGATATTTCAAAAACGATTACATAAGAAGGTAGAATGACCACTTTTCATACAGGAAATATCATACAAGCGAAAAGTGTCGTTCCACATGTATGCCTAAACGGTGCATTCCCCATCCCCGTAAGTACACAGCTTCATCATTCTTAAAATCCTAACAATCCGCTTAGAAAGCAAACATTCGCGAGTCTTTCTAAATACTTTTCCAGTGACACACAGTTTGTAGGATTATTTTCCATTTCTAACTTGGTCTTTCAATTACACTTGCAATTTTACTGCAACAGTTGCCGCTGTTAATGTTTAAGCACTCGTCACAACTCGGCCGATTCCGTATCTACATCTAACCTCGTCCGTATAACGGTCGTTTCCATTTGAACTGCGAATCACGTGATCTTATACATGGCCCGCTAATGTCAGTCGTTTAGCTACGACATAAACAACCTCGATGAAGTCATTCACATATTTATGTCTATCTGTCGGTGAAAACTTCAGTCGGAATTGATAAACCACTTTAAAAATAAGTGAATGTACGAACTGTTTGTCAAATGAAAAATAGTTAAAAAGATTGCGATAGAAAATTGAAACTCAAGTTTTCTTTTGTAAAAGGAGCCTGACAATTTTCAGAAGGGTAAACCGGCGTATTTCCGGGCGATGAATGTACCGATCTGCTGCATATCAACCCGCCAGATACAGCCGAGGGATTTGATGGCTTGTGCCAAATAATATTTACGGGCACCTCCATGTTTAAGATCATGTTAACCCATTACCACACAATCCCTACTTTTGACGCCCATGAGAAAGAAGCCTTTAGAAAACATTGTGGGAAAAGGAGAAAATGCTGGTAACCAGCATTTTCTCCTTTTTCCACAATGTTTTCTACCTTTCACAAAACAAGTTTCAAATTTTGGATCACTTTTATTTTGCCGTCTGCAAATGCTTTCGATTTGGACAAACCTAAAATTTTGTCGTTTGGTAATGAGTTAAATATTGTACGGAATTGTGAGAGGTATTTTGGTCATAAAACGCCTTGAACTTCGATATTTTGAGGATTTTGCCTAAATTACAATGTCCTTTGATAATTATTGTAAAGTCTAGGGGTTTATATATTTAGATTCTTTTCTTCCTGTTTTGTGCCAATGAACAGATATTTGGAATACATTGATTAAGAGCGGAAGTTTTGTGTCATGTCTAACAGTGACTTTTTTAAGATGGATAGCCCCAATAATAACGGTTTAGACTGAATTTCAGATTCTAGTTTTAATTGTTCCAAAACAGCACCAAAACATCAATTAAGATCTTTAGGTTGTAAACGTGGCTATTAATTCATGTAACAAAGTTGGAGCACAAGCAACATTTAACTGTCCAGAGCATGTTGTGAAAATGGCTGATTCATCTGACAATTATGTGCGAATTGCAGTTGTAAAGACACCTGTGGTAAACGATGAGGTGGCACATAAAAAAACAGAGTCGGATGAGAATGACGATAACGAAGTCGACATGTTTAATGTAGTTGCCGAAAGCGGTCAGTCTTCAAGATTCGACACCTTTGATCTGAGTGATACATTTGCAGCAAAAGTTGTGGTTGTCGATCCTCAATATACAATAGGGAAGATTCCTGAGCTCTGTGAGCAATGCTTTGCTTTTGGAGAAAGAAATGTGGCTGTCAAAATGTGTGCGACCTGTAAAAAGCAAATTTGTAAATCTTGTGAAGATACACATAATCATTTAGAAGCATTTGATCCAAGTGGCAGAGAAATCCGTGCGATTGTTGAAGACGATGATGATGGTCAATACACAGTGGGTAAGATTCCTGAGCTCTGTGTGCTATGCATCGCTTCAGGAGAACGAAATGCTGCTGTCAATATGTGTACGACCTGTAAAAAGCAAATATGTAAGTTTTGCAAACATACACATAAAAACCAAACGAGTGATCCAAGTAACAGAGAAATTAGTGTGATTGTTGAAGATGCCGACGATGATGAATATACAATAGGTAAGATTCCCGACCTTTGTGAGTTATGCATCGTTGAAGGAGAACGAAGAATGGTGGTAAAATATTGTATGTCATGCAAAAAACATATTTGTAAACTTTGTGTGGATGCGCATAAACGTTTTAAGGTCTTGATGAGTCATGCAATAGTTGCCACAGAATCACTTAAAAGTAACAATCAACTGAGAAATACAAAATGGGAACAGTATGAGAAAAAAGATTTGGACAGATTTTGCATTAATCATAAGATATTTTGCTGTGTGGTATGTGCTATTAAACATACTGAATGTGCTGTAACAACAAACATAGCTGATATAGAATCTGTATCCAAAAGGGCATTGACTGTCGTGAAAGAGAAGTATCAGCATATTGAAACCCATATGGAAAAGGTACGTACGAAAAATATTGAAAGCAGGACTGATTTTCGAAACAAAATCGATAACCTTAAGCGTCTTCTTGAAGATTGAAAACAGAACATTGAGAATGCATTAGAAGTAATACTTAGGAACTTCGATGCCGAATCTAAACAATTACTTTCTTTCACAGACAAGGAAATAGAATCAAGTATTGAGGAGATTGACAAATTTAAGTTTCTTTGTCGTGCACAAGTAGAAAAAATTGATAACATACTGGAAGCTGGTCATCCTGCCCATGTGGTAGCTATGCATAATGTTGTCATAGACGAGTACCACAAGACGGCGACAGATATTGACAATACAGATATCAAGCAGAAAACGTTTGAGTGTCGTTTGAATTTGTCGAAGTTGCACTGTCTGTATGAAGATTTAGTAGCACAGGCTGATGAAAAAATAAAGATTGCCATACGGCAGGTCTGTTTACCAAAATGCGAAGATATCGTTAACGTATTGCACAACAGAAAGGTAATTCGAACAAATCAACATAAGATACTGGACTGTACACCAAAGTATTCCAACATAGCTGCAATAAATGGAGGAAAACATCTGGTGTTGACCGATTGCTGTGACACCAGCAGTAACTGCGGCAATGTATGTTTGTATGATATCAGAAATAGATTGGTAATAAAACAAAAACTCAATCGGCCGTTTGGAATTGCAGTATTGAGGTTCGATCATTGCAAAATAGCAGTCTCTTTACCTTTCGACAAGCAAATATTCATTATTTCGACAATGGAGAAGTGTTTGACGACTGTAAAGGCTTTTGAAGTAGATAAAGTACCACTATGCCTCGTCAGCCTAGACAATGGATGTATCGGAGCAACGTTCCATTCGCCTCTATCGTTTGACTTTATCGATGTCAGTGGAAAACATATTAAAACACTGAAATCTTACACAAAGGATTCGACCGGGAGAATTTTCAAATCCTTCGGATTCGTTGCTATTGACGAATTCAGATCGTATATCATTCAACCATGTCAGGAAGAGAACGCTGTTTACAGTTTTGACTACTCTGGACATCCAGTTTTTGAATACAGAGATACAGAACTGAGATCCCCACAAGGGGTTGGTTTGGATCAATATGGAAATGTATACATTTGTTCATTCTTCAACCATATGCTGCAGGTTTTAGCACCGACAGGCAACAAAATAAGATATGTGACGACTGGGGTGCCATCTTCCCCTTGCGCTGTCTGTTTTGATGAGACAGGAAAGAGCTTTTGGATAAGTAGCACAGCTACTCATAATTTAGAGACACTCTACGTGTTTTCTCTTAGAGAATAAGGCTATTTTGAAACTCGTTCTTGAGGTCATAGTTCAAGTTTCTTCATTTCCTTTAATGACCTGCATAAAATTCTTGTTAACAAAATGAAGTAGGCTGCTCCGTAATTTGAAATACTGAGATTACAAGTTTGGAATTTGGAAAGTTAAACTTTACATGTTCGCATTCAGACTTGCTAAACCAGCTAAGAGCAACAAAGTCATTTTCATCTTGAAAGCTTCATTTCTTAATATTCTCAGGGGCTGTTGAATTTAAAAGTCCGATTTATTATAAATTGCTTCTCGTTACCAACTGCCATTAAACAGACCATGGTGAAACATGCGATTAAAAAAACTTTATCATTCAGTATTTGGTTGAGAAGGAGCTACTTGACCCTTCTGCTTTGTCTTTTATGCTTGTCTTACAGACAAACATACAAATGCGACAGCTACAAGTTCAATGCTAAATCATATAGAAAGAAAAAATAGAACAAGAAAAGGTAGAATTAGAACTAGAGGAAAGACTTCAGTAACCAAAAATAGAACAAGAAGAAAGAGAAAGAGATAAGATCGGCACCTTAATTTGAAAATGAAAAGTTATAAATGCAGGATGAAGAAAAGGTATATTTTCCTTCTGGTATTTATTTTGACAGCAAACAAACAAACACACACACATACACACCCACACCTATACACCCACACATTAGACTTATTCTACCATTCAAGCAAATGAAGTTTACAAATACTTTTGTGCCTGAAAAATTGAAATGGATAAAGGAGCATCGAGATTTACTCAAGTAGGTTACAGAGTCAAGTTCTGAGTAAGCTCGTAAGATTTATACTAAGCGAAATAAAACAGAGCTCTGATAGTGAAACCGCAAACCAGTTGGTGGTTGAGGCATATATGAGTTGGCCCTTGAAGTTTACAGACAAATTTAGAAAATATTTAAAAGAAAATGACTAAACTCATGTTTAAACTCAAACACATACAAGGTAAGGCAGGTAAAATACATCTCTTCATTACATAGACAGTAAACAGACATTAACCCTTTCCCAAACAATCCCTGGTTTTTACGGGTCTGGAATAGTAGCCTTTTGAAAACATTGTGGGAAATGAAGAAAATGCTGGTAACCAGCATTTTCTCCTTTTCCCACAATGTTTTCTACCCTATCATAGACATAAATCATCTTTTCAGCAAGAGTTGAATTGTCGCCTGCAAATGCTTTCAATTTTGTCTAGTCCAAAAGTTTGTCGTTTGGGAAAGGGTTAAGCAGTAAGGAATACCTGTTTATCCTATTATTACGAATTCAGTCGACCGTAAAAAGATATTGATATCGTCTGAGAGTAATACATTGCAAATACAAATAATCGCAAACTGCAAAAGTAAATGACTCACCACAAAACACACCAAACATACATGGATATAAAGTAGCAGAAGGCTCTCAAATCCTCTTCTCTCCTATATCCAACACACTTCCTCTTATTCACTCATCCTTAATGATTTCTCTCTGTCCAACTTGTGTACACAATACCCGTTTGCAAAAAGGGAACTACTGTTTATTTAAGAATGCATTGTTCAATGTATGGTATTAGTAACATGCCACTGTTACAATCCCTTTTTGCGGATGCATCAACATTGTTTCAAAGCCTGGATTATTTAGTAAAGGGCCATTCAGGGGATCAGAAAAAGGAAAACAAAATTGTCATAATTCTATTTCAAACTAAACAACGACTTTTCTTTATTCGAAAATACATTATCTGATATCTGTTTGTAGCTTGTCTCATAGATTGTTATTTTGCTTGAGTAATAAATCTTGTTATCTGTAGAGCCCTCGTCGCTGGTTTTAATTCATTTTCTTTCTTGTTAAGCCTGATTCGTAGCCGACACATGTTTGTAAGATGTAGGCTCATCCGGACCATTGAGCCGTTTATAGCCTGAATGGAAGACTAAATGTCTAATAAGGTTTCTTGCCGTCAAAACTATAACCTCCAACAGAGGGTGTGCTACATGGGATCTCTCCTTCCTAACAGCATTGCTTCTTCCTGTATAACGTTGAATGACTTAAATTTCGTAACTACAGCTTATTTCAAGCTGTAGTTACGAGGTTTTTTCAAGTAAACCGACGATAAAATTAATACTTAGCATCTGCGTTAGGAAGAATTCTCCCAAGCACAGTGCTTAGTGCATTGGTCTTTTAAGCCTCAATAGCGAAGATGTTTACAGCATTGTTTCAGTTCCAGCCGGGGCGATTTCAATTCCAGCTGTGCAGCTGTTGCGAAAAACAAAAAATCGGAATAATTTAATTACTATCTGACCTAAAATGTGGACCTTAGAGTGCATATCAGGTAATTATTGACGACCGGAAGGGTTCAATTCCCCAACCAACACGGATGATGGGCGGAGGATACAGCACAATCACAAAACTCACCTTGAGCACTTCGTGCTCAGGTTAGTTAGAAGAAAACTACGACGGACACTGGACACAGCAAAATCATAATACTCAGCCTAAAAAGGTTGATATGGGTCGATACCTTTTGCAAATGCATTTAAACCCCCCCCCCCCGCCTTTACAAAGAGCATGCGTCATTAATACAGGGTGTCCGTAAAGTAAGGTAATACTTTTAAATACTAAAAATATAGCTTTCGTTTTCAGATGTAAAGACAGAAATATATATGCATGAAGGTAAAATGTGTCAGTATTTTGTGTGATAATTTCATTCAGTTTATTTTACACCAAGCACTTCTATACAGATTTCAAATCAGAAGTGCATACATGTATTTGTCATTGGCGTCATTTTTAGGCCAGGGAATCCCTCTCAAGGGATTCCCTTGCCTATAGGGATCGTAAGCTGTCTATTCAGACAAAAATGTTGGTTGGTGTGTCCACTCTATATCGCTGAGTCCGCCAAAACAACTAGTATCCCAAGTATATACAGAGATTGCTTATCACACGGTGTGAATGCTTTTCTTTCCTCAAAGCTTTCATCTGCAAAACGCCATGGAATTGCAAGGGTATTACAATTCTTTAATAACTGACGAGTGTGTGTTTTTTATGCCGTTTTTGTCATTAACACTGACCTAATAAAGGCGTAACCTAATGAACTTAGTTTATCCGGCAGTTGTGTATTCCTTCGCGCTATATACGGTTAATATCTATAACGCTCTCTCTTGCACTCCGGATCATTCATATTCAGGTATGGTGAGATTAACGAACGACGACTCTGCTCGGAGTTTGTCTATAACGTTGTGTTGACATTTGAACATGTGTGTCACAAAACGCGTCTCCACTAAGATGCGATTGTAAATAAAGCAAACTACGTATAGAATATTGGCCCGTGTTATGTTTATCACTTTTTCTTATGTATATAGACTAAATCTAGGGTACTTCAGCGGAATGCTGGAGAAATCGGCCCCTGGAGAAATCGTCCCCAAACTGGTTGGCCCGTGTTATGTTTATCACTCCGGACAAATCGTCCCCTGGAGACGATTTCTTTGGTGAAATCGTCCCCAAATAAAATTTTAGAAAAATCGACCCCACCATCAAATTTCATCCATATCGTTAATCAAGTTGTCTATAATAATATTTTTGAAATTTCGTTGTCTTTAGTATGTACGTTATGTGTATAAGATACCTTTATCCAAGAGTTATTTGGTAGTTTTGTCATTGTTTATACTGCCTATTTCACACTGATAGGATGTATTTCACACCTTTTACACCTGTCACAAATAGATTACACCTGTGTGATTCTTAAAAATGTCTGATTTGAAACCAAATAAATGCTTATAATTTTTTTCTGTAGTCGTTCGCTTGTCATTTAATGTATTTCTCTCTCTCTCTCTCTCTCTACTAGTGTCATATGACATACCTGTGACCAATACCATTTAGCAGGGGCATCTGTGTCTCTGACACACATATTTCTAGTGTTCACTAGGGCTTGTGTGCATCCGAATATTTCCGGTCCATAACTTCTACAATTGTGGATGGATTTCAAAATAATTTGGCACAATTGACCTCCATCACGGTTAGATGTGCCATTTGAAACATCTGTTCAAGTAGGTTCAAGATCAAGGCCCCATTGAAGGCCAATTTTTCGTCCGAACCATAACTCCTACATTTTTGGATAGATTCCCATATAAATTAGCATAATGCATTGTCCTCCATCATGAGTAGAAGTTTCCTTTGAAACATTTATTCAGGTCCAGGGTCTAGGTCAAGTTTGAGAGTCAAGTGTTTGCGGGCTTGACACAAGTTGTCCATGGACAACGATTATGAATTAGGATTAACGACTTTTTTATATTATGTAGATATAAGTATCGAAGCTCAAGTCACTGTGACTTGTCCGTAAAATTGGCAAGTAAAATAGGAAAACCGAGCCTAATCGTTTTCCCAAAACAATCCAACCTTTTCACAGTATTTCATTGAGAAAATATTTTGGCTAAAAGAGAATTCGCTTGTAACAAGCAATTCCTCCCAATTTCCCCAAAATTTTACTTTTCAATATACACGAAGAACTACTTTGGATTTTTATCTACAACTTCCTTCAAATATGACCAGTTCAAAATTTCGTCGACTTGTGGAAGGTAGAGACAACATGACCAACTGCCGTATCACTCCAATCTTTATTATTCGTTACATTTTACCTTGATATCTATCTTACATGTATTTTCATTGAAATCAATAAAAATAAATATGTTCTTGCGTCATAAATGTAAAGAATAACGTCATTCAGGTCTACAAGACATCACATGTCCCAGAAAATTTAGATAACCAAAGTTGGTATTGCACCGATTGAATACGGTTCAATTTTGACTTGGGATTGTTTACAAGCACGACAAATTACTAAGTATTCTAAGCCATTATCAAGCACCCTATAACTGTGAGCACATGCCTAGCTCTGGCTTAATTAGTTTCTGGCTGGTGCTTTCTAGTATCAGTTCAAAATTTCCTGTTAAAACCAAGAATTCCTGGGGCTTAGTGGAATCCGCTTGTATCCCTGTCCGGCTACCTGTTTGTATTAATTAAAATTGACCTCATTGACCTCATGTGTTGTTTCGTATCCTCAATTTCCTGGCCTTCAGTACTATCAGTACTTTGATGTTATATATGACGGCCGTTATTCTCTTTCCATGATCAACACACCATGAAGTTGTCAATCGCTTTAGCATATTTGCCAGTGTCATTTTTCTCGATTTCACATTTAATTATTTTTTGACAACATGCCTGTGCTGTCTAGTTTAAGACTGTATACCTTTGACTTTAAATAACACAAAAGGAATAAATCGGCACTGGTTGAAAACGGGACTGTAAGCAGGCCTCAAAATTCTGAAATTTTTTCCTCCAGGTTTAAATTTTGATGTTACCCTACGAAACGTATCGTATAAAAAGTGTATCATAGCATTAGATGTGTGCCGAAGCACCATCCTGCATATTTCTTTGGGGTGTAGAGGCCTTCTTTTCAAGCACAAAAACAAATTTTTTAAATAGGCAGCACCGAGAATTAATCATGCCCTTAAAGACATATGGCCCAATAAAATCGTGATATGACTTTGCACAACATTCATTAATTTTATTCTTTCACTGTACAACTATCTTTCTGTAAAACAGCGTGGTTGTTCAAGTGCCGAAAAGCGCACATTTTGTTTATAAATGGAGTGCAACACGCGAAAAGGGTCATTCGGACATTCGCGTAAAGTCAGGCCCGTCGGAAGGAAATTTCATTTGGTCCGGCCAGTATGGCGAGCGACGAAGTTGCGAAAAAGAAGTTGAAAAATAAGACGCTCCCTGGTGCATTCTAGAACATTTTTTGAGGTTTATATTACGCTTTTAAGCCCATGCTAGGGGGGTCCAAAAAAATTTTGAAAATAAGACGCTCTCTGGTGCATTCTGGCGCATTTTAAAGGTTTATATTGGGCATTTTTTTTTTTTCGAAAATTGGTCCGGCCATTTTTCATTTTCAGCCGAAAATTTGGTCCGGCCATGGCCGGACCGGCTGGACCGCTTCCGACGGCCTTGAAAGTGTCGTCTCTGATCAGCGTGTGCACTCCGCACAGGCTAATCCGAAACGACACTTTCCAGTTTTATGTGATTTTCTGTTTTACGTAAGTCTACTGTAACACAAAATCTAATGTAGTCGTAAAGTGCCGTCTCGGATTAGCCTGCGCGGACTGCGCAGGCTAATCCGGGACGACACTTTACGCAAATGTCCGAATGCACCTTTTAGCATGTTGCACTCCAAATAAAGCCAAAAAGAAAGGAGAGATCGCTGTTAATTACTTACGTAACTCCAATGACAGAAGAGTACACCTGATTTTAAATTTGTTTTAAAGTAAGCGATGAAATGAAAATTGAATAAAATTATCACAGAAAAAAAAACCTACATATCTTATATACGTGTTCGTACATGTATATTTTTATCTCTTCACCTAAAATGTATAACCATATTTTGAATGTACATAAGTGTTACCTTACTTTCCGGACACCCTGTATTTATACCCGAGTTTAGAAAAAAGGAAGGTTCATTGTACACCTAAATGAAACCGGAGACGTTAAAGCTTAACATCGTTATGTTGTGTGTATACCCCAAATATTTAACCCATTACCACACAATCCCTACTTTTGACGCCCCTGAGAAAGAAGCCTTTTGAAAACAGTATAGGAAAAGGAGAAAATGCTGGTAACCAGCATTTTCTCCTTTTCCCATAGTGTTTTCTACCCTTTCCAGAACAAATTTCAATTTTTCAGTCACCTTTATTTTGTTGTCTGCAAATGCTTTCAATTTGAACCAGTCTAAAATTTTGTTGTGTGGTAAAGAGTTAAATCTCAAGACCTTTTTTTACTTGAATACACAATCGAACAGTATCGAACCAAAGTCTGACTTCACGTTTCGTGCAGTCTCATGTTCATCCAAACTGTCAACATAAGAAATTTGAAAAATGCCCGGAAATTTCAATATTTAGGGTATATCCTTTACATACAATCTCCCTCATCAGTTATGCTAAGGGTTTATGAATTCATAAGAAACTCATGTTATTTTCTTCCTGTTTGTAAATTCAAGTTGGCGAATATATCTATACGATTTAATCTGAATAACAGCGGAATATTTGTGAAATATAAAATAATAACTTTTTAACGATAAATAACTGGAGGAATTAAGGTTTAGGAATTAGGGTATATGTTCTGTGTCTCGTTTGAATTGTCTAAAACAATTCAAGGCACTGCAAATGACGCCAAGAATGTTTTAGGTCGTAGCTGTGACTATTTATTCATGTAACAAAAATCGAAGCACAATGCAACGTTCACCTATCCAGGAAAATATAACAAACTCATCATACGAATATATAACACCAAATGAAAGGAAAGACACATCTCTATTAAACTATGAAGTGGCGCATACAAAGTTTAATCAGAATGACGACAGCGAAGTCAGAGAGTTTGATAAAGTTGCTAAAACTGGGCAGTCATCAAGATTCGAGTTAAGTGGACTTCGTGAAGGAGAAATAGGTGCTTTTGATCCTTATTACACAATAGGCAAGATTCCTTACATCTGTGATCTATGCATTGCTGGAGGAGAACGAAATGTGGCTGTCAAAATGTGTAAAATCTGTAGAAAGCAATTGTGTAAATCTTGTGAAGATACACAGACACATTTAGAAACGTGTGATTCGCGTGACAGAGAAATCCGTTCAGATGATGGTAAATACACAATAGGCAAGATGTCCGAGCTCTGTGAGCTATGCATTCCTGTAGAAGAACGAAATGTTGCTGTAAAATTTTGCATCACCTGTAAAAAGCAAATATGTACAACCTGTTTAGACACGCAGAAACATATAGATATTTGTGATCCACGTAACAGGGTAATCCGTGCGATTGCTGAGGATGCCGCCGATGATAACTATGCAGTAGGGAGGATTCCCGATCTCTGTGATCTATGCGTTGCAGTAGGAGAACACAAAGTGGCAGTAAAATATTGTTTATCTTGTGAAAAAACTATATGTATATCTTGTGCAGATGCACATAAACGTTTCCAGGCGTTGATGAGTCATGCAATAGTTGACACAGATTCTCTTGAAAGTAAGCTTCAACTGACAAGTACAAAATGCGAACATCACGAAAAAAAATATTTAGATAGATTCTGCATTACTCATAATATATTTTGCTGTATGGTATGTTCTGTCAAACATACTGAATGTACTGTAACAACAAACATTGCTGACATAGAATCTGTATCTAAAAGGACGTTGACCTTCGTGAAAGAGAAATATCAGCAAATAGAAAATTATATGGAAAAAGTACGTTCAAAAAATGTCGAAAGCGAGGCTGAATTCCGGAAGAAAATTGAAAACCTGAAGCGTCTGCTTGACACTCGAACACAAAATATCAAGACTGCATTAGAAGTAATACAAACGAACTTCGATGTTACATCGAAGCAATTACTTTCTTTTACAGAGATGGAAATACAATCAAGTATAAAAGAGATCGACAAGGTTAAGTTTCTATGTCGTAAGAGAGTAGAAAATATTGATAACATACTGGAAACTGGTCATCCCGTTCATGTGCTAGCTATGCATAATGTTGTCATTGACGAGTACCGCAACGCGGCGAGTTTTGTTGACAGACAAGATATCAAAGAGGAAACCTTTCATTGTCGTTTGAAACTGCTGTCGATATTACACAATGTACATGAAGATTTAGTAGCTCAGGCCGATGAAACCGTAAAGTTTGTCAGAGGGCAGGTTTGTATACAAAAATGCGATGATATCGTTAACGTATTACGCAACAGAAAGGTAATCCAAACAAATGAACATAATATACGACTTGTGCCCAACTGCACACCAAGGTATTCAGCCATAGCTGCAACGACTCGAGGTAAACATCTGGTACTGTCTGATTGCTGTGACGCCACCAGTTACTGCGGCAACGTGTGTTTATATGACATCAGAAATAGATCGCAAATAAAACTAAAACTGAAACAGCCATTTGGTGTTGCGGTATTGAGGTTCGAAAAACTCAACATAGCTGTCACCTCACCATTAGATAAACAAATACTCATCATTTCGACCGATGAAAATCGTTTGACAACCGTTAAGACTTTCCATACACACAAAGTACCTTTTAGCCTTGTCAGTCTGGGCAGTGGATGTATCGGAGCAACGTTCCACTCTCCCCCATCGTTTGATTTTATAGATATAAGTGGAAAACATATTAAGACACTGAATTCTTACACACAAGATTCGACAGGGAGAGCTTTCAAAACTTTCAGATTTGTCGCTGTTGACAAATTCAGATCTCATATCATTCAACCTTGTCAGGAAGAGAATGCTGTGTACAGTTTTGACTACTCCGGACAGCCAGTTTTTGAATACAGAGATTCAGAACTGAAATCCCCACAAGGGGTAAGTTTGGATCGGGATGGAAACATATACATATGTTCATTTTTCAACCATATGCTGCACGTTTTAGCGCCGACTGGTACAAAAGTAAAATATGTGAAAACTGGAGTACCGTCTTGTCCTCGTGCTATCTGTTTTGATGAGACCGGACAGAGGTTTTGGATGAGTGGAACAGCCACTGATAGTTTAGAGTCACTATATGTTTTCTCTCTAAGAGAATAAGATGCTTTTGAACCTTGTTCAAGGAATTGTTAAAGTTTCTTCCTTTTTATCCCCCGCCGAAGGTGGAGTGATACGGTTTTAGTGTTGTCTGTCTATCTGTCCGTCCTTTCGTCCATGTGTCCGTAAGGGGCCATATCTCCGATATCACTGAACGGAATTTCGTGAAACTTTGTACGTGTGTACAATAGCCTATTCCGCCGATATCATTTTTTTATTCGATGCAAAATGGCCGACCTGGAGCGATTTTGAGTTTACGCAGGAGAGTGACTTTATGTTTTGAGTCTTATCTTGAAAAATGTTTAGTTTTTTTTTCATAGAACTTGTCTTATCTATCAACAACCATTAGGAAATGCAGTTCAACAAGTTTTATCCAAGCAGCACCACATTTTTTTACCTTTTTTCAAATGCTGTGTCATGGAAAAAGGGGGCTTGATGTATATTTAAATGGTAGATCTCTTTATAGGACAAAATGTTACAGAACTTAACATTTATATTGTATATTACAAGTCACAGATAATCGTCATTTTTTCTTATTTAATGAAATCTCATGTCATGGAAAAGGGGGCTTTAATGACTTTATTGAATTATACATCTTGTACATAGTTACAAACAAATTAATTTCAAAATGTCCCACGCGATACAACTCTCTCTCTCTCTCTCTCTCTCTCTCTCTCTCTCTCTCTCTCTCTCTGTCATTTTCTGTCACTGCTCTTTCGCTCTCAAAATTACATCATGTTTGTATATTTGATCAAACCACGCATCAAAAATTATTCAAAGTGCTCTCTCTCTCTCTCTCTCTCTCTTGAATAGTTAACTCTTTGCAAAGGGACAGAATCTTAGACTAATGTATAATTTCTATTTTCATCATGGACCAATGACTGTCTCTTCGTCAACTATACAAAGTTTGTTTCATGGAACTTGTCTCATCTAGCAACCACCACTATTAGGAAATGCAGTACAACTGGTTTCATCCCTATTGACCTTGCAACACCACGGTTTTATCCTTTTTTATGTCATGTCATATCACAGACAATCTTATGTCATGGAAAAAGTTTTATTATTATAACTTTTATATTATTATTCATTGAATTATTTATAACCAAATAAAAGGATGACTTTTTTTTTTTTACCCCTTTTGGTACAAACTTGATTCAACTTGACAAGCAGTCGATGGCCTTTCAGAGAATGTTGTTCGTAGAACTGATACGTGCGTTGATAGCCATCATAAATTAAAAAGAGCACTGCGTGTGGGTACCAACGCTTGGCTGCACTTGCTTAAATTTTTAAGTCCACAAAGAGGTATATATTTCATGTTTATCTGCTCTCGTTTTATTGGCTTCCATGTTGATAGTGAACAACTTCTACAAGTTTTAAGTAATTGCCTTCATTAATGACAGAGATATTATAAATTGCAAATTTTTGCACGACGACGCAGACGACGACGCTAGAGGTATGACGATACTCAGACATTTTCTTCGAAAACAACCGAGCCAAAAATGTTGAAAAGTTCAGCCTTGGACGGTGTATTAATAGCCTATGTGATCGACAAACTTTGTATCAAATGTATAAAGGAATATTGCTTGTTTTGTTATCAAAATTTACGCCCAGAGCCCTGCATAGAAAATCATCGAGAAGGCTGGGAAAAATTGACCTTTTTCTGCTCCAAATGAATTAAGATCTTCTTCAAGCAATGTAGATTAAGAATTTCAAAGATGAATTCCACCATTCGACAGTTAGTTTAATAGACGTCTATAAACGTTCCTTATTTGGATGGGTAATATATTTTGTTTTCCTTTAAAGAGATGCAAGATACAATGTGAGGCTGAAGGACCAAACGACCTATGCATGGGAAACAAATAAAGCACATAATCATGGCGAAAAAGAGAGGAAAATATCGTTGGTTTACTTCAAAAACCTCGTAACTACAGCTTGTTTCAAGCTGTAGTTACGAGGTTTTGAAGTAAACCGACGATATACCATTTTTATTCAGTCGTTAGACCGATTAGAGACGGCGTTTTCAACAATCCAAACTGACCCAATTCCCGAAAAGGCCCTTTACAGGAATGGACGCATACACATTATACATAATTTGTATAGAGACTGTTAGATTAGCTACTATTCAAGGAACTTCATATTTACTTTTTTTTCTTTGTATGGCGAATATGGCATATTATTATCAATGCCTACAATAATGAATTATGACACTCGTCTTCTAAATACCAGCACCTTATTGCATAGATTCTAGATACTGATATTTTCTACACTGCTACTTTATAGAGCGTAATATTACAGTCAGCCCGCTTTTGGGGCTAGTGATGTGTCATATAAGACAGTCGAATCTTCGAAGAATACGACATGCGCAGACAATGGGTCAACAAATTGAAAATTTCCGACGTAAAGGGAAAAACTAGTCACGTGACATATTCAGGTGGGGGTTTCTGGCGAAATAGAAATCACATGATACAAGTGAGAACTGAGCGGAGAACGAATCAAATTCTTCTGTGTGTATCACGTGATCGATTACCGACGCTTTGAAGTCCACTACAGTCGTCATTTTGAAGAAGGTTGGAGAGAGAGAGAGAGAGAGAGAGAGAGAGAGAGAGAGAGAGAGAGAGAGAGTCTCAGAGAGAATGAGATAAAGTCTAAATAAGAAGCAACAACAACTGAAAATTTAAGTTTTCATGTAATTTTTGTATGCAAGTATTTTATCTGGATTGATTCCTTTGAATTTTTAAGAGACAGAACTTGTACACTTTGGTCTAGTTTTGCATTCCCGTGGATCGTTTTCGTTTATGCTGTATCCCCTCTCTACTAGCTTTAAAGTTAAGTAGACGGCAGGGTTTGATGTGTGTGATCAAGGAAGCATCTTCGTTGCACGGATATAAGTTGTGCATCGATCGGCAATGTGTTCAAACCCACAAAAGTATAAGTTTGTAGATTTGTTGAAAAGAGAATCAGTCTGTCTGGAAATGGGGAAATGGGGGACTGCCATAAAGAGCTAGTCATCTAAGGGAACTTATCAATTATTTAAGTTCACGTGTAAATAGCTGATTTTTTTAGAAGTTTGTATACGAGTACTCTATTTGATATCTATCTGTAGTATTTTAATGTTTTGTTGGAGTTAGTACTCCTTGTTTACTTTTTTAACTAGTAAGAAGTCGTAACCAGTCATTTGATAATTTAGATTTAGCACAGGTTCTTATATATTTTCGACGGGATAAAAATATTTCTTCCCATTCAGAATCAAATGCTCAGCTATTCAAAATCTATAAAAGAAACCTTTCTGTGCATTCAATAGATTTAACAAAATATAGCCCTGAAAAATAGAAGTTTTTATATTTTCAGTTTCTCAGATCATTTTGCCAAGAAAGCTATTTTTGGTTAAGAACTCTCAAAATGACATTTTATGTTTTTTACGGTTTTCATTGGTCAAATTAAGAGGATGTACAGGGAAGTAAAAAGTTTTGGGAATTTTTTCCATCATACAATGTGATGCTCATTTAAGGGTAAATATAAGGAAAGAAAGCTTCAAAGATCCTTTTAAGCTTACTATTTGACTATCTCAGACATTTATTGGCATTGCCTATGACAGCAGTATATCTATTTGCAAAAATGACTAAAAGATTTTGAACGAACTCTAACTCACCTCCAAGAAGTAGTACTCACGGCAAGTGTTATGTTTGTCCACTAGTAATTGGTGAAATGCTTTTCTCGAGTCAAATTTAATAAACTAACTTAAGTATTTTAGTAAAAAATCTGGTTGCCGTGATAACAATTATATCCTTGAAAATATTCACATTACTCAATCATTCAGGGGCTCCGCCCGGGTGGCTCAGTAGTGAGGGTGTCGGACTCGCAACCCGGTGGTTGTGAGTTCTATCCTTGGTTGAGGCGAACTTTCTTTCCGTCGTATTTTCGCCTCTCACCTCTGCAGAAGCATCTGAGAAAAGTAGTCGGTGGCTTTGGAAAGAAAAGTTGTGCTAGTACTGATATGAGAAAGTCAGGAAACACATGTGCGTCATCGATCGCCATGATATGACCTTAGCTCTTAAAGTGGCGTTAAACTCCAATACAATCAACCAACCATCCAACCAATAATCATTCAGTGACGACCGATTACAGTGCTTACAGCACTTTGATTGTGAAATGCTACACCGTATACAGAACATTAAACATATGATGGAAAGATGTCTCACGCCACTAATTCATCTTAAATCTAAAGATATTGATATAATAACAATATTGTGGGTTTTTACTATCGGCATAAAAGTTTTAATTCATATTTTAGCAGACTAAGGATCAAATAAAACAGTTTAACCCTTTACCATACGATCTCGAGTTTTAACAACCCTAATGGAGAAGCCTTTAGAAAACATTGTGGGAAAAGGAGAAAATGCTGATAACCAGCATTTTCTCCTTTTCCCACAATGTTTTCTACCCTGCCGGAAACAAAGTTCAATTTTTGAGTTATGTTTATTTTGTCGTCTGCAAATGCTTTCAATTTGGACAAGTCCAGAGTTTTGTCGTTTGGTAAAGAGTTAAGTCAGAGCTCCAGATAAGAGGGAGTGATGATATTCTAAATTCATTATTTCTCTTCCAAACCATATGTTGTGGGTACTCATCAGAATCGTCTCGAAGAGACGATTCTAATGAGTACCCACAATATACGGTTTAATGGAGAATGATTAACATTTTAATTTTGAAATCAAAATCACTAACTCTATCCGGGGCTCTGTACGCAGAATGGTCAATGAGACAATTATCATGTAACAGTTGGCGGAAGTTCAAGTGATGGACACGTTAGCTTGATCAGACGACAAAATTCTGGACTCTTCCATATATTGAAAGCATTAGTAGACAATAAATTAAATGTGGCTAAAATGGTCGGATTTGTCATTGCAAAAGGTAGATAACATTGTGAGAAAATGGAGTAAATAAATGCTGATTAAGAGCATTGACTCCTTTTCCCAAAATATTTTCAAATGTCGTCTCACCTGAGGGCGTTGTCTGCGCATGTCATATTCTTCGATGACTCCACATGTCTTACATGACACATCACTACCCTTTTGTAGTAATACTCGCTAGAAAATAGCAATGGAGAAAATGGCTTTTATCGATACGTTTGAGGAAAAATCAGGCCTGTTTTAACTCCAGATTTCTCTAAAATGATGATCATAGCTGAATGAATCGCACCAGGTAGCATTTTAGTAAGTAAACGTTTATTTTAGTTTGAAATTCAAAGTAACGGTTTTCGCGTAGAAAAGTAGTTCGGTTCTGTACCCAGGATGTCCAAATTAGATAGATGAGTATTTTGTAGAATCCCATCTAGCGAGAGATAATGCACATAAGGGTCACAAGAACACGGAACACGGAATATTTTGGCAAGTGGTTATGTTTATTTTGAAGTTGTTATTCGTATGGAGTTTAATCCCGTTTTTTAAAACAATTATAGTTATGTCGCGGCGGCTACTGCATCCATCCACCCTCTTCCGGATTTTTCTTTTACCAGTACTTTGCACAACATTTTTCCAAGCTTCTGGCTGCTTTCCCACATCGTCAGAACAATGTGCAGCGGTGAATCCTATTAAAATGACTATCATCAACCCTCGGGGCAAAGGGTCGGGCAATTGTTTAAGCATGACGGGACGGATACTTGTTCCGGATGCCAACAAGTGTCACTAAACCCTGTCACTTTTGTCTTCACGGCCAATAGCAACACAAATTGCTTTTTCGCAGACGGCATAGATCAAGATCAGACTTTGATCTACACCGTCCGTTTTCTGGAAGTCAAACCATAACAGAAAATTATCTTCAAGAACAAAACGAAAACTATTAGGACCCCTCGCTTAACACTTTACTCCACAGATACTCATTTCTACGCATTGCTTGTAGGAGCCTTTGGAAAACATTGTGGCAAAAGGTGAAATTTCTCGTGACAAGCAATTTCACCTTTTGCCACAATGTTTTGTATGATATCAAAAGGTGTCATATACACATAAGAAACATCTTCATCCTTGCTGTTATTTAGGGTCAATAACAGATGCCATAGAAATGCCTTATGGAGCCCAAATAACGGCCTAAAGCCAACAATGCAGGTGTTAAAATTGTACTATTTGGAAGTAGGGCCATTATTGTGACAAACTCTTATTGGACAGCAAATTTTAGTACCCGACAGAAATATGGGTTTTAAAAGTAGCTCAAAATTACCAGGTCACTCTATCGTTTATTTCCTTTTCACCTTATCTTTATAATTATCATATCTCCCGCAAAACGAATGTTTCCGGGTGTATACTGGAATCAGCCTGTCTGTCCGTTCGTCCGCCCGTGTGTCCGTTCGTGTCTCCGTTCGTGTCTCCGTCTGTGTACAAAATATTATTAATTTTGTGTCGCAAACTCCTCCTACAGTTACCTTCAATTGTATTAAAACTTTGCAGATATATTTATTATATATTGAGGATTTGCAAGATGCAATTTTCAAGTGTCAACTCCTCCTAGTTGAGGAATTATCTCCCCTTGAACGACACTTTTTTTCTATCAAAGCGCTGGCGGGAGTATTAAGTCACATTCAGTGACAACTCTAGTTTTTCCTGCCAGCGATTAAAACTTGCACCTTTAAAGTCTTTACCAAACGACAAGACTTCAAACTGGATTGAATTATCAGCAATATGCATACGACAAAATAAATGTAGCTTAAATAGTCACTTTTGAATTTAAAAGGGTAAAAAAGCGTTGGGAAAAGCCGGAAATGCTGTCTGCCAGCATTTTCTCCTTTTACCACGATGTTTTCAAAAGGCTTCTCTAGCAGGGTCGTTAAAACTCGGCATTGTGTGGTACAAAAAATATCCCCAGCCCCACAACTGAACTTTAGACTTGTGCAAATCAAAGCACTTGCAAACGAAAGTATCCCTAGCCCCACTACTGAACTTTGTATACTTGTGCAAATCAAAGCACTTGCAAACGAAAGTATCCCTAGCCCCACTACTGAACTTTGTATACTTGTACAAATCAAAGCACTTGCAAATGAAAGTATCCCCAGCCCCATGACTGAACTTTGAACTTGTACAAATCAAAAGCACTTGCAAACGAGATTCTTGTTTGCACGTGCTTTTGATTCGTTCAAGTCCAAACTCAGTTGTTGGGCTGGTGAGACTTTTGTACCACGCAAATTTTGCGTGGTACAAAAGAAAAGTTGCTCAAAAAGCAACATTGAGACTGAAATCATTCGAGTCGTTTTTCTAGAATGAAGATATTTCTATGTATTGTACGATCTGAGAATTTGTGTATTTCGAAGATTTTCATATTGGACCTGCAAAGATGCGAATTCTTTTTCATCACATTTTTTTTTCTAGGAAGTGGTCGTTTGGTAGATGTTTATAAAGCTAAACCCCCACCCCCATCCACCCCTCTCATTTCTTTCTATGATAAAGGGACTGTCCAATATCGGAAATTCTGCTTTTACTGTCACGTTGGTTCAAGGAGAAAATAATGTTAGTACTTTGATCTGTACCCTCAAAAAGGCGGAAGTAGACGCACCTTCTGTAAAATGCCGGCCTACATCAGTCTTTACACATCTAGTCTGATCTATGTCTACATTCTCAGCTTCTCTATTCATGATTTAAAGCCTTGTAAACTTTATATCATTATGCATCTTGCGGCTGACCATATTTGAAGAATGCAACATTACCCTATATTCGCACGGTATTTTTTTTTTTCCTTTTGCCGTGAAAACTCAGGATTGTTTGGTAAAGGGCTAAATTTTCTTCAAAACGTGATGCTAATGCAGAACACTGAACATGCCAGAAACACATGGGTACGTCCAATGGCTGCTGTGATATAACTTAGATGAAAAGGGCATCTATGACAAACACCATTATCTCCCGCCAGATGGCATTCTACAAATACACATCTATCGAATTTTGGCATTCTAGGTACAGAAGCGGACTACTTTTTCAAAACAACAACCGTTACTTTGAATTTCAACATGAAATAAAAGTTTACTCAATAAAACGCTACTTGATCCAATTGATTCAGCTATGATCGGCTAGCACGTAACCTATGCACTGACCATTTATTAAAACAACCCCTTTATGTTTGGGTAATAGACTGTTAGCTTCGGTGTTAGCACTACTTTTCCAAGGTATTGGGGGATGGGCGATGCGTCATAGCAGACAGGCCGAATCTTCGAAGAATATGACATGCGCAGACAACGTGACAAGCACTGTTGTGGTGTACCAGAATCACATTGGTAGGTGCAACTACTCTCGTATAACAACGTAAACAACATACAAAACAAACTCAACCGACTAGGAAGTATTTTAGGGTTGTTAAACTAACCCGGATGGAAGTCTCAACTCGATCCTTTACCAAACGGCCCCATACCTTTACGAGCCTGGGGATACTAGCTTTTGTAAACATCGTTGGATAAGAAATAAATGTCACTATTTGCAGACGACAATTTCGTAGTTCAAATGATGCAATTTTGCTTTGATAGGGTAGAAAACTATGTGGGAAAAGGAGAAAATGCTGGTTACCAGCATTTTCTCCTTTTCCCACCATGTTTTCAAAAGGCTTCTTTCTCCATGGCATTAAAAGTCGTCATTGCGTGGTAAAGGGTTAAAGTTTTGTTGTGTGGTGAAGAGTTAACTCTTTTACACTAATTAACCCTTTACCAAACAATCCTGTGGCTTCACGACCCTAAAGAAGAAGAAGCCTTTTGAAAGCATGGTGAAAAAAGGAGAAAATGCTGGTAAGCTCGTAAGCAGCATTTTCTCCTTTACCCACAAAGTTTTCTACCCTAACACAGATAATTCTCATAATTTGAATGACATTAGATTTGTCAAATACTTTCAATTTGGACAAGTCCATAATTCTGTTGTTTGGTAAAGGGTTCAGTCAAACAGATTTCTTCCAAGACGAATGAAGTGTCCAGTTTTACCAGTCTGAAAGCTTTCTAGAGCACAATTACAAACATATATATCAGACATTGTTGATCCAAGATCAGATTGTACGTTTTGTGCAGTCAGATCTTAGGTCTACACTGTCTGTAAAAAGAAGCTCTATTTACTATGTAATAGATAAGGGATCAAGAAGATAAGTGGATAAGTATTCGAGGATACGTCATATACTCGTATTAAATATTGTTGTCCAGAGATGATTTTCCCAATCACTTTGTTGTGTTTATTTGAACTGTGCTAAAATGGATCCTGCAGGTATTTATCTTAACTATGTCAACTTAAACAAAATTACAAAATCATTCGATTCCTAAAGAAAATCCGTCAAAAATTTAGAAATATTTATGTGACCCATCAGGCATAAAGGTACTTTCTGGGAATTGCGAAAAGTGTCAACCCTGGTCAACCTGCGCGAATTGCGCAGGCTGACCAGGGTTGCACCTTTCGCTTTAATGACATTTTCTGTATGAAAAGTAGTCATGGTACCGTGTTATACAATCATTTTTGAATTATCAACTTAAATTGACCTGCACTATCGCTGATCTGTTTTCATATAAATGATGTACAGAATTCCCAGATGGTCCCTTTTTGCGTGATGGATCACATATTAAAAAGACAATGATGATATCGAATATTTATTTTAAAAGGAAAAAAAAAACATTTTTTTCTTCCAAAATATATTTTTCTTTTCCCTTAACGTTTAAGGAAGCTTTCTCGTCCTTTAAAACAGTAGTCAAGATTGCTTACCATGTTTTAGAATCATTATGTGTTTAAACACTTTTGTGTGTCTCTCTCGTTGTTTGAGCATGTCTTATTCTTCGAAGATTCGACGTGTCTTCTATGACGCATCACTCCCTCTAGTTTTTGGGGGGTGTAGTAATGGAGAAAACGGCTTTTATCAATACGTCTGAGGAAAAATCAGGCCTGTTTTAGCTCCAGATTTCTCCAAACTGCTGATCATAGCTGAATAAATCACAGCAGTGGCGTTTCATTGAGTAACTGTTTACTTAAGTTTTAAAATTCAAAGTAATGGTCACCGCGCAGAAAAGTAGTCTGGTTTTTGTACCCAGAATGCCCAAATTAGACAGATGTGTATATCTAGAATGCCATCTAGAGGGAGATAATGGTGTGTCTGAGTGTTTTACTTTTCAGAAAAATATCAAAATACTACATATTCTTATAAAAATATATATATACTCGTTTTTAGCCAGTTTTTGAACAATTTATCTTTTTTATGAAACTCTTATCATTAAGCGTTGTATCTTCATGCAAAATATTGACCCTGACGGCTGCAACGTTGAACAGATTAGGGCGGACAGAAAATGCATTTAGTGTATCGGAGGTCTTAAAAGCAATAGCTGTCGTCATTTCCTGTTTTAAACGAGAACAGATCCTTGAATTTTGCAATCTTTTTACACCATATGCATGTATGGGTAATTTATCTGTGTTTAAACAGCTGAGTTTTTACAGTTTTTTTTTTTTCTCTCTCTCTCTCTAGCAGTAAGAATGTATCTTTTAATTCCAATATTCAACTATAATTACCTTAGGAAAAATTAGCAAATAATTGTTTTAGTCACGTAGACTAAAATAGGGGATAAGATTTAAACGGAAAAAAAGCAAGACTGTAATTCACAGATATTAGCCAAAAGAACCATTTACATTTGTGATCCGACCCTTAAGAGACAATATGGGAATTCCGTACATCAAGAAGATGAAAGCAGATCAACGATAGTGCAGGTCAATCTAGGTGGATAGAGAAAAAAAACGATTGTAAAACAAGGTAGAATGACCATTTCTCAAATAGAAAATATGATACAAGTGAAAAGTATCGACCCTGGTCAGCCTGCGCGATCCGCGCAGTCTGACCATGGTTGACACTTGTCGCTGTTCCCAGATGGTCCCTTTTTCCGTGACGAGTCACATTTGTCTTTGATGGACACGAGCCATACTCTTGCAAAAGGACGTTTCAAGCATATCCTAGATGCATTACACCAACTAAAGTTCTCAGATTAATAGAATCAACCATTTTGTCAAACTGTAGCATACTGGTATATCCCACAGATAGATATAAAGGTATAATGTAGTCGGGTACAGGTATTGGTGATATATCGTGCGGCCGTGTCGACATGTGGTTCGGTAGCTCAGTTGGTTAGAGTGTAGGTACGGTATTCCTCAGGTCCTTGGTTCGAATCCCGGTCGAGCCGCGATATTTTTCATTACCTGTTACAAAACGTCCAATCAAAACCTGTATCAACTAGATCTAGTCCCTCGGACAAGTAGAAATTTACAAAATAGCAAAAAGTTTCAACATATGTCAGTCTGCACGGAATGTATATTTTGAGGTATATTTCAACATGTAAACTATGCGAAATCAACATATGCTTGCCTTACATAATCATTATCTCCCGCTAGATGGCATTCCAAAAATAAACATCTATCTAACTTTGGCATCCTGGGTACAGAACTGGTCTACTTTTCTACGCGACAACCGTTACTTTGAATTTCAAACTAAAATAGAATTTTACTCAATAAAACGCTACCTGGCGCGATTTATTCAACTATGATCAGCAGTTAAGAGAAATTTGGAGCTTAAACAGTCCTGATTTCGCCGCAAACGTATTAATGAAAGCCGTTTCTCCATTTCTACTTTATAGCGCGTATAACTACAATCTCCCCAATATCGGTGAGAGTGATGCGTCATATAAGACAGGTCGAATCTTCGAAGAATATGACATCCGCAGATAACGTAATGTTCATAGTTTGCCGGGTCACTAAAGATGGTCACAAACACAGGTTCTGAGTAGAGATCCCTGTTTCTGCTGAAAATGTGTGTTATTTAATTTTCATTTTTTTATCAACAGCCAAAACACCAAATACAGAGTTTGTAAACCCGGTTCTGAATCAACCGGCGGAAGTGACACATGTCAACTACAATGCACAACCAGCCGGAGACGGGCAGTTACAAACAGTGGTAAATATATATCGTCGGTTTGCTTCCAAAACCTCGTAACTACAGCTTGTTACTTGTAACAAGCTGTAGTTACGAGGTTTTGGAAGCAAACCGACGATATATCGAATTACATTCACCCAATACATCCATCCACCCAAAGATAAAGTTTTCATCGCCACTTATTATCTAGGATGAAAGCTGCACCAAACTCTACCAATACTTTTGGGGGAAAATGGCTTTGGCGCTGGTAGGAAAAAATCATACGGGTATAACCGTTGACCGTTATATACAACTGAATGCTTTTGTCAGGATTCGAAAATACAATAGTAAACAAAGCGTTGAGAACGCTGCAGTGGTATTTGTCGAGGAAGCCGTTGTGTGTAATTAATAATTTGAAAGAAAAAGTGACATATTATACAAATATTGGCTTGAAAGTCAAGCTACTAAGCAAATGGATATTTTTTGTTTGAAGGGAGAGTACTTATGACAAAGTTAGGATTCTTTATGTATTGGTGTCTCCCTTTGATCATAAGGAGAAATCAGGAGTAAAGTTCCTTGGCAGAAGAATGCATGATGGATAGAGAGAAACGATGTAAATATATCGAATAAAATTACGTTTGTTCCAAAAATTTATGATTTTAAAATATATCTTTGGTCGTTAACATTTTATTCCCAACATTACAATCAATTATTTCGATCTATAAAATATTCATGCCCAATCAAAAATGGAGTTGCAGGCAGTCATAGATTAATAACCCATGGGATGAACTCAATCAATCAATCCAGTCAAAAAGTTAAACACAATTTTGAAAACGAAATTGGTATTTCGAAGAAGTAAACTATTTTAATTTCAGGTTGTTGTTCAAGCTCCACCCCCGGGAGTTGGAGAAGTCCCCGCAGATCCTTTGGCTGTGGAGCTGCAGAAGACGTCGAACTGCGCATGGGCAACATTGGGCACCTGTTTTTGGCCAATCAGTATTGTTGCTCTTGTGTACACGTGTAAGGTGGGTACATGACATTAGGTTCCGTATTCACCAACCATTCTTAAGAACGTCCTTCGTCTTATTCTCCAGAATTTTCTACATTTGTAAGTAACACAACATCTGATTGGCTTAACCTATTCGGTTTAGCCAATCAGAGGTTGTGTTACTTACAAATTTGGGAAACCCTGGATAATAAGACTAAGAAAATTCTCAAGAATGGTTGGCGAATACCAACCCAGGTTCCATATTCATCAACTATTTTAAGAGCATTCTTAATCTTACTCCCAACAATTGTGTAAATTTAAAAGTAACAAACTTTCTGATTGGTTGAACAAAATGGACCACAAAGTCCGTATTCACGGACTATTCTTAAGATCATTTTCGCATTATTCCCTACTTATCTACATTTGAAAGTAACGCTATTTCCGATTGGCTTAAGAAAGCAGTTTAGCGAATCAAAAGTCGTGTTATTTCCGAATTATGGTTATCTCGGGTATAAGGACAGAGAACCAAGTCCTCATTCACCGGCCATTCTTGTTCTTGAAGTCTCATTTTGCACAGTTATCTGATTTAAATGTAACAGAATTTTTAATTGGCAAAACCAAATCGACCATTCTTATTTATCCAATCCTGAACAAGTATCTCAATTTCCAAATTCTGAATAGGGTTCAGGAGCAAGAACACTTTGTCATTTTTACACCTATTATCTTCACATTTTCTATTCCGTTAGTAACGGTATAATAATGTATACTTACGTGATGTTTTTCCTCGCATGTACAAAAGCACTTCACATTTCCACTGAAGAAATCCGGTGCAGCAGAAAACATTAATTAACAATGGAATTGTATTTAGCTCCATGCACAAGTGTATAGATTCCGCGAAACACTGAATGGCTAAATGTCACCCTAGATATGACATAAAAATCCACCGATATGCTCATGTACACAGGTCGTGTAAAGGACCGGCAAAGTTGCATGGTATGATCGAGCCAAAAATAAACCGTCGGTTTACTTCATAAACCTCGTAACTACAGCTTGAAACAAGCTTTAGTTACGAGGTTTTTGAAGTGAACCGACAAAATGCTGGGTACGAGTACACGTGTACATCGATTGGATAGGTGTTTGTCATGTAACGTTATTACCTGTGCAGTAATCGAACTAACAGTTTTGAAAATGTTTCAGCTAGTTATTCAAGCTAATGAATCGTACTGAATATATAGGCTTCAAAACCGCTTCTGTTTTAAGAAATAAAGATTTAAAAAAATATGCAAGTAATTATCAAACCCGGAGGAACACGTGACAAATACCGATGACGCAAGTTTGATGACGTTACAAATACAGGTGCTCGCAAAAGAGAGACGCTCTATTTAACCCTTCACCACACAATGATGCCTTTTAACGACACTAAGGAAGAGGCCATTTGCATACATTGTGGGGGGAAAGAGAAAATGTTGGTAACCAGCATTTTCTCCTTTTTCCACAAAGTTTTCTACTCTATCAAAGGAAAATTACACCATTTGAACCACTATGAAATTGACGTCTGCAAATGGATACGTCTAAAATTTTACCAAGTGGTAAAAGGGTTAAAGAGCAGGATCGGCCTCGAGTCAATATTGAAAGGCGGGTTTTTTTTTACCTTTTTTACCTGTTTTTCTTTTCCGCACAACATTCTTTCCACGCCAATGGCTGCTTTCGCACAAACCATCGTCGAAACTACGGTCGGCTGTGAGACAGGAATGATTCCTGTTCTAATGCCTATCATCAGTCTTCCAAAAGAAATTGGACGAGTCGGAGAAATAGGAAAAGAAAACTTACAAAAGCTAGAAAATCACTGTTGTTGTCAATAATGTTGAATTGCATGTCCCTTTAAGCTAATAAGCGTTTCGTTCGTGAATGATAGAGCAAGCGAGTACGCCAAGGCACAAACGAACAAATCAACCAATGACTGCTCGTTTTGATACAGTAACTGGCGAATATCGTGTCGAGTTATTGAACTCTGTTTACCATTTGTATTTCTTTATTTACTTGTAAATTTGCTAATTAACATATTTGTTTATCTATCTATGTACAGGCAAAAGACGCGTTGAAAGCCGGACAACGGGAAGAGGCTGAGAGATACGATTCCACGGCAACGAAATTGAGTTGGTCATCTTGTCTGATTGGCTCTGTTCTCTGGATTATAGGAATATCAGTGTATATTTACTTTCAAACAACATATTCAAAGTTCTGAAAGATTATGTTATTTATGTAACAATGGCGACATTGAAGATGAATTTCATTTTGTTTTAACCCATTACCACTCAATCCCTACTTTTGACGCCAATGAGAAAGAAGCCTTTAGAAATATTGTGGGAAAAGGAGAAAATGCTGGTAACCAGCATTTTCTCCTTTTCCCACAACGTTTTCCACCCTTCACAAAACAAATTTCAAATTTTCAGTCACTTTTATTTTGTCGTCTGCAAATGCTTTCAATTTGGACCAGTCTAAAATATTGTCGTTTGGTAATGAGTTAAAGTGCAGCAAATTTCAAAATCTAAGGCAACAATTTATAAAGAAATATTATAAAAACCCAGTATGTTCAAATTTGTATCTCTCTTGAAAACAAGTAACAGTAAAGAAATTATAAATTTAGGTAAATTCTTGTTACAGGCATTTGAAGAAAGAAATAAATTTCTGGCGTAGTCTTATGTTCTCCCCCCCACTTTCCACCCACACCGTCCGATTAACAGAAAGAAATTCAAAGGCTAATTCAATAACTATCGTTTGGAGGCAAAAATTAATTAAGTCTTCTCCTAAAATAAAAACATGTCAAGTCGAACCATAATGAGATCTATCCTTTCACTACATCTAGAGACATATAGGAAAGAAAAGGGGAGATCTAGAGACAGAGACAGAGAGACAGAGAGAGACAGAGAGACAGAGAGAGACAAAGTGAGAGAGAGAGAGAGAGAGAGAGAGAGGGTATTTACATCCTGTTATATATGTATTAAACTATATATATATTACATAGAAGAGAGAGAGAGAGAGAGAGAGAGAGAAAGAGAAAGAGAGAGAGAGAGCTGTACTTGCATTTTGTTATACGTATTAACACTTAACCAAACAGGCCCGTGTTTTAACTGCCCTGAAATGGGAGATTTTGAAAACATGGTAGAGAAAAGAAAAGCCGGCAGCCGGCGTTTTCTACTTCTCTTTACTGTGTTTTCTACCTTTCTAAAGATAAAACCCATGATTAAAGCCTTCTAAAATTTATTTGTCGTCTGCAAAAACGTTCAATTTGGAGCAGTCTAAGATTCTGTCTCCTGACAAAGTTTACTTGTCCAAGAACGAGACAGAGAGAGTGCTTCGAATAATTTTGATGAGTAGTTTGATTAAATATACAAGTATAATGTAATTTTGAGAGCGAAAGCGCAGTGATAGAAAATAAAAGAGAGAGACAGAGACAGAGACAGAGACAGAGAGAGGGAGAGGTAGAGAGGGGGAGAGAGAGAGAGAGAATTGTATCACGTGGGACATTTTGAAATGAATGTGATTGTGATTGTCACTGACTATGTACAAAATATACGTCAATAAAGACATTCATTCATATTAGATCTTGTTTAACCCTGTAAGTTACAGTAAAATGCCATGCACGTTTTGTACAGGCTGATCTTCATCTATGCCATCCACAAAAGATACATAAAGCGACAGTGGCATTAACCCATTACCACATAATCCCTACTTTTGACGCCCCTGAGAAAGAAGCCTTTTGAAAACACTATGGGAAAAGGAGAAAATGCTGGTTACCAGCATTTTCTCCTTTTCCCATAGTGTTTTCTTCCCTTCCCAGAACAAATTTCTATTCTTTAGTCACCTTTCTTTTGTCGTCTGCAAATGCTTTCAATTTGGACCAGTCTAAAATTTTCTCGTGTGGTAAAGAGTTAAAAGAGAGCGGCACTTTACACTTTTTTTTTACGTTGTACATTACAATATCATTTTTATGCTTCAAGAATAAAACGGCTACGTTTTGCCTTTAACCCTTTCCCAAACAATCCCTGGTTTTTACGGGTCAAAGCCTTTTGGAAACATTGTGGGAAAAAGAGAAAATGCTGGTAACCAGCATTTTCTCCTTTTCCCACAATGTTTTCTACCCTACAATATAGAAAAATAATCTTTTTAGCGACTGTTTTCAATTTGGTATGGTCCAAAATTTGCTGTTTGGGAAAGGGTTAATTTGTACTAATCTGATGTCGATATTGTTGTTGTTGTCCTTCGTTCATTCATTCATTCGTTCATTCGTTCGTGCGTTTGTTCATTTGAATGGTGCATTAACATCATCGTTACTATCTTAACGAGTGGCGCAAATCGAAATTCGTTTCATCGATTGAACGTCATCGGTACTATTTTCGTGAGTGGCGCAGACGAATTGAACGCATAATTTGCAGACGACAATTTGATTGACTCAAGAAGCTGAATTTATGTCTAAAAGATTAGAAAACATCGTGGAAAAAGATGAAAAATGCAGGTTAGCTGCGTTTTCTAACATTTCCAGCAATGTCTTTAAAACTTTTATTTATTAAGGACGTTAAAGATAGGGATGGTGTCATTTAAGGCGAGAGAAAATTCAAGTTTGTGAATTCAAGATCTAGACTAGTTTTATGTAGCTTCAGCAGTTGTTCGTTTCAGAGTACAATTTCATCACAAATAGTAAACTTCTGATTATGAACCAAGCACTATGTAAACTGAAGTTTCCAGCAGAGTGATATCACAATATTTAGCTTCACCGTCACAGCAACAACGTTTTTGATGACGTTAACGTCATTCACTTTCTGATGACGTAAACCGAATCCCCGACTTTGACGTCACCTTCCGCCTCCACACACGTGTGAACTCCCATACAGGGTTTTGGGCCATAGGGTTCCATACACCGGAATCTGCCAATACAAACGTATCAATATTACTTGAACTCTTTACCAAACGACAAATTTTTGGACTGGTCCAAATTGAAAGCATTTGCAGACAACAAAATAAATGTGACTAAAGGATAGAAATTTGTTTTATGAAGGGAAGAAAACATTGTGTGAAAAGGAGAAAATGCTGGTTACCAGCATTTTCTCCTTTTCACACAATGTTTTCAAAAGGCGTCTTTCACAGCGGTTTTAAAAGTCGGGATTGTGTGGTAAAGGGTTAAGAGGCGTTTGAGAAGGGGAAGGGGCCGTGGGGACAAGGCCCGTGTCTATCAACCAGTATTTCTGCTTTTCCTAAAATGTTTTATCTTTAGCAAACAAATTTCACATTTTGAGTTTGACTTTACATGCCATATGGAAATGTTTTCACTTTAGACAAAAACTAACACTTTATATCTGCGAGGTTCTGGCACCAATTCGAAGTGTTTCGTTGAAGATTCTTTGTTTTGGGTTTCATTCCCCAAGCTGCTTGTGACGAGAAAGCTGATATTTTCGGTCTTAGCCAATCCAAACGATCTGTCACGAGTTTCCACCTTGATCGTGAAATCTTCTAAGCTTTAAGATATTTGCACGCTTCGGATGACGAGAGGGCATGCCAAGCTCTAATGCATTGTCAGCTTGGCCCATAGTCACCGATCTTTTCTCTTTTTTTTTTTTTTCTCAATTTACCACTCTTACTTGAATATCTAAGAACTTTCAAAAGATAAGAGTAATGAAAATTGATTGGCTGAAGCATCTGGTTAAGCCAACCAGAAAATGCAATATTTTTATCAAACTTTAACCCTTTACCCCATAAGGCATTCCTATGGTATCTCTAACTGACCCTAAATAACAGCAAGGATGAAGCTGTTTCTTATATGCATATGGCACCTTTTGATAGCATAGAAAACATTGTGGCAAAAGGTGAAATTGCTTGTCACGAGCAATTTCATCTTTTACCACAATGTTTTCCAAAGGCTCCCACAGGCAATGCGTTGAAATAAGTATCTATGGAGTGAAGGGTTAATAAAATTCTAAAGTTTTAAGAAACACTTGTAAGTTCTAATTGGCCAACCCGAATGTTTTAGCCAATCAGAAATTACGTTACTTTGAAATCTGGATAAGAGTAAAGTTTAAAGTAACACGACTTCTGATTGGCTACACAAAATGATTTAGCCAATTTGGTTTAGCCAATCAGAAGTTGTGTTACTTAGAAAGTTTGGTGAACAATGGTGAGATCTTAGATGGTTTGCAAGGGCTTACGTGCGTAGTTCTTTCAGTGGCTGTTCCTCTTTGTCCTTAATCGCCGTGTCTGGATCGATACACGTGATCACACATCTAGAATAAGAAAATTATTTACAAGTTAGTATCCTGCTTAACATCTAAAATGAAATTTTCAATTCGATAGTGAACGCCCAAATATAACTATTTCAAAGTAATGTTTTAGGTGATAGCATCTCCTCATCGGACAGTGTAGATCCAAGATCAGACTGCACGTTCTGTGCAGTCTGATCTTGATCTACACTGTCCGCAAAAGGTCAGTGAGTCGGGCTTAGCTGCTTTAGGTTTATTATATGCTGTAAATACTTGATTTTTTTCCAACCTAAAAGATATTTGTTTTGAGAACATATTTACATCACTTTCGCCTTAACTGCGTAACATGGGATAATTTTTCACACAATAATTTGTCGGTTGGCTCAATAGTTCAGTGTTATAGTCACCGGCAATGGTTTTCAAGATCGTGAGTTCGATTCCCACCAGGGGCAATGAATCCCCCTCCCCCCTCCATCTTGGGGCGTAAGTCATGTCTGAATTCCAACTTTCTTCCTTGTTGATCTTAAATGGCGGCAAAAACGTGCTTTAGGGTTAATGAAATGTTTGAAGGACAAAAAATATTTTCAGAAAGCATTCTTTTTAAGGGTCATTAGAGCTAAAATTTATTTGGTAAGGTTTTTTAAATCCATTCCGTCATGAAACTAACATGTAAGATCTCCCTAAAACCAAACATTATAAAATTTCAAATACCTTGTGCATTTGTCCACGTATCGCAGATGTACTTTATCTCCAACAAACAGTTCCTCCCAGGTGTCCTGCAAAAGTCAGCAACAAAAACAGGTGTACCAAATCAAACTAGAGTTGTCACTAAATGTGACATAATACCCCCGCTAGCGTTTTGAGAGAAAAAAAAAGCGTCAAGTTCAAGGGGAGATAATTCCTGAGCCAGAAAGAGCTGCCACTTGAAAATTGCGTCTTGGAAATCTTCCATATATGATTAATATATGAGCAAAGTTTCAATACAATTGAAGGAAAACTGTAGGTGGACACAAAATTACTAATATTTTGTACACAGACGGAGACACGGACGGACGGACGCACGGACAGGTTGATTCTAGTATACCCCGTAAACATTCGTTTTGCGGGGGTATAATAAGACATGCTCTATGAAAACGGAGTTTAATGCAAACAGTTTCGACCCAGGTTAGCCTGCGCCGTCTGCGAAGGCTGACCAGGGTCGAAACTGTTGACTGTTGGTCGTTTTTACAGCATGTCAATGGACCATTCTACCTTTTGACTTTGTAGGTTGTTAGACAAAAAAGGTGTTATGGATCCATATTTTTTATCATGTCTTGCTTTATACAATGCACCACGTGGATGAATTAACCTCCCTTTCGCCTCAGCATGGATTAAATACAAGTAAATGTTTGTAGTAACTTTAACCCATTACCACACAATCCCTACTTTTGACGACCCTAAGAAAGAAGCCTTTAGAAAACATTGTGGGAAAAGGAGAAAATGCTGGTTACCAGCATTTTCTCCTTTTCCCACAATGTTTTCTACCCTTCATAAAACAAATTTCAAATTTTCAGTCATTTTTATCTTGTCGTCTGCAAACGTTTTCGATTTGGACAGACCTAAAATTTTGTCGTTTGGTAATGAGTTAACTTTCTCAGGACCATGAAAAGTCGGGATTTACTTAAACAACAGTCAACATAAGCGACATATAGCATACCTCGTCGAACGCCGGACAACCTTCGATCATCAGGTTTGGTCTGAATGCTATCACAGAAACAGGGTTCTTTAAACGTTTGTTCAGAGCTTCCATGGACGACTCCGTCATCACCATACAGTGTACAAAATCTTGAAATGCTACCTGGAACAAAAATTTTCGAAAGAATTTGCCGAGATATTCACTTAACTGTCGTCAGATAAGCATATAGTTATCGTCAATATTTTAGTGCTATGACATTTCACTGTTCTTTCATTCGTCAAGCTAGAGTATTAGACAGACAGATCTCGGTATTTGTTGCCTAATGACGCCATAAAACACCCCTTCTTGCCTCTATATCTAGAAAGGTAATTCATGTCACTATACTAGCACGCTAACCAATCAAATTTCGTAACGGTTTTGTCCCTCCTGATTGGAGTTTTGTCCTATTAATGGTCAGCTAATCTAATATATTAGACATATGGTCTTATATATAGACATATGATCTAATATCAATTTAATGTCTACAAATGCAGCCGTTCCCATAATTTTGGGTCTCGGAACGAGCGTATCGCTCAATTAGCTCTTGAAGCGCCAAGCCCTGATTCTATTGCTTTTGCCGACAACATAAATTGAGAAAAAGAAACTCTACGCGAGCATGGGTAGGTGTACTGATCGCTGCAATATAACTGAAGTAATGTTGAAAATGGCGTTTAACGCCATACACCAGGGCTCCAGATAAGAGTGAGTGGTGGTATTCTAAATCCTTTATTTCTCTTCCAAACCCTATGTTGTGTGTACTCATTAGAATCGTCTCGATGAGACGATTCTAATGAGAACACATAACATAGGGTTTAGTGGAGAATAATTAATATTTTCAATTTTGAAATCAACATCACCCCCTCTATCTGGAGCTCTGTACTGTAATTCCACATAAATAGAATTAAACAAACGAATGTGAGTATTTAATTCTGTACCTCGTCCTGCGGTTGGATCTTTGTGGGCCAGTCTTTTTTCACCTTGCTGGACAATCTTTTGGCAAGCGATGGGGCGGAGTAGTTAAGCCTCAGTCCAGGCTGCTGCAGCACTTTGGACACCCAATCAGCGGCCTCGTCACCACAATCTACCGCTGGCAGTGGCGTATTTTTCACCCTGAAGTATGTTATTATATCAAATACTGCTTGATCTCGAGTTTTAACGATTGTAACATGTACTGCTTCTAACAACTCTTTAACACAAATTCTTGACTTTTAATGATCCTGACGAAGAAGGCTTTCAAAAAAAATGCGGGGGGAAAAGAAGAAAATGCTGGTAACCAGCATTTTCTCCTTTTCCCACAAATTTTTCTTTGCCCTTTCACACAGAAATCCTAAAGATCTTCCCAAGTGTTTATCCATATGACTTTCTTGCAGACATCAGCTGCAAAATTTGCTTTAATACTAAATGGGTTACCACTTGAAACTGCATATTATCACTTGTGCAGTTACATGGGTCATGTGGCAGTGGACTTGGAAACTTATTCATGGCTTCGGCTTGGGGTGACTTGATTTACCACAGCTGTGAACAAGTTTCCAAGTCCCATGCCACCTGACCGTACAACAAATTTGTTATACTGCAAAGATTTACCATTCCAACGTTTGTTAAACGAATTTTACTAGGTTCTTCGGTTTTTGATGTAGAAAGTTGAGTACGCTGACGATGTAGAATTTCCCTTCTAAGTGCCCCAATTCAATGAAAATTGACGCCAATGGGAACTAACGTCACTGAAACCTCAATGGTAAACGTACTAAAACGTGCAGCTTGGCGCATAATCTTGATGTTTATCTTGATCGACGCCGCCATATTGGATGTGTGTTGATCAACTATCAATAGGCTAGTCATTTATACGGGGCTCCTGAAAGGGAAACTGTTTTTACGTTGGTTTTTCCCGTGTACATGATATATATGTTCGGGCATATTATCCAATCAGATTATGAGAAATATCTTTGCAATATAATAACACAAAAAGAACCATCCTCTATGAAAGGGGGGTGGGTTTAATAAATCTGAACAAAAAAAAAAGAAAACATCGACCCGTGTCGGACTGCACAGTCCGCACTAGCTGACCAGGTCGAAACTTTTTTTTTTTTGTATGCTGTACCTCATTACTCAGTCGTTTTCACAAAAACATGGATCTTATGGGTCTTTAATCCAATGACGACTTGCATAATATAGTTTAACGATTAGCTTCCCGCCCCCTTTTGTTAGAGCTTGGCACATGTATATGTGACCCATCACGCGAAAAGGGACTGCGAAAAGGTCAACCCTGGTCAGACTGCCCGAATTGCGCTGGCTGACCAGGGTTGACACTTTTTGCTTTAATGGCATTTTCTGAATGAAAAGTGGTCATTGTACCTTGTTATACAATCATTTTTTAACTATCACCTTAAACTGGCCTGCACTATCGTTGATCTGTTTTCAACTAGTTGATGTACAGAATTCCAAGATGGTCCCTTTTTGAGTGATGAGTCACATATAAATTTGCATGCCAAAGTATCAAAGTTACAAGTGAAAAAGTGAAATTTTAACTTTATGGCTTAGAACTCAGTAACTCAAACAAGATTAAGAAATATCTATCATTATAATAAAAAAAGATAATCTCTTGTTTTTGCGCAGCCCTTTTAGCATCTTCGCGAGCCAAGATTACGATCACTACGTGGATCTTACCTTGGCGGATTGAGCCTAATTTCGAGATTCCTTCGATGCGCCATCTATTGGATGCTGGTTATTACCCCCCTTTACATCATATTTCTAAAAGCAAATAAAATGCACATGAAACGATAAGCAGACATCCACGTGAGTTTCCATGTTTACCTTCTATTCGAAAGGTAGCGACGTTGTTCTATTTTTATTAAAGATGAAATGCTACTAGCGATTTCATTCGTTGCAGTTACAGCTGGCTGCATCTAATGAAAAAGCGTATCGGGTGAATGTAAAAGTCAAGCTCGATCCGCCAAGGGTGGAGTAACGGTAATGAATCGTCGGCCTTGGCTTGCGAAGATGGCCTTTTAGAGTTACATATATGGCAGTGTGGGTAGAAGACCAGAGTAATCACAGAGCTCTAGACAGCGGGCCTGATTTTGATTTCATAATTAAAAAATATTAAATATTCTCCACTAAACCCTATGTTATGGGTACTCATTAGAATTGTCTCATCGAGACGATTCTAATGAGTACCCACAACATAGGGCTTGGAAGAGAAATAATAGATTTAGAATGCCATCACTCCCTCTTATCTGGAGCTCTGTAATCTGATCTTGATCTACACTGCAAAACAGATGCCGAAAAAATAGTCTTTAGAGCAATTATTGAAAAGATTTTTTTTTCAAAGGGGGTAAGGTCGGGAGGGTGGTTTATCTACCCAAAAAAAGCCTTTCACTATGTTAAACATCCACAAAGAAACTCTCGCTTTTGGTGACAAGCTTTAATGAAATCTAGAACATGCTTTCTGGTATAGTTTTCTTACCGTGGCACTATTTAATGAGTACCAATAACAGAGGTTTCAGGGACTAAAAAGATGATCTTAGCATGCTAGCCCTGCATATCTAACTCTAGGGACAAAAATCTATCTCTGCACTGGTATCTAGGTTACAATCTTTCTTTGCATGGGTATCTACATGTAAGTATGTGTGTAATCTATTTAACCCTTTCCCAAACGACATATTTTGGACTCTTCCAAACTGAAAGGGTTTGCAGACGACAATTTTAGATTTTGAGAAAATGGCAGACAGTTTTCAAAAAGGGTAGAAAACACTGTGGGAAATTTCTCCTTTTCCCACAGTGTTTTCAAAAGATTTTTACTGCAGACAGGAAAAAACATGCAGGGCTTGTTTGGGAAAGTGTTAACCCTTTACCACACAACCCCGACTTTTAACGACCCTGAGAAAGTAAGCTTTTGAAAACATTGTGGGGGAAAGGAGAATCAGCATGTTCTCCCTTTCCCGCAATGCTTTCTTTCCTTCCCAAATCAAATTTCAATTTTTGATTCACAATTATTTAGTTGTCTGCAAATGCTTCCAATTTGGACAAGTCCAAGATTCTGTCATTTTGGTAAAGAGATAAGCTATGTTTTGTAAAAAGGGGGTTTAAGGCATCTGCAAAAAGTTTCGACCCAGGTCAGCCTGCGCAGTCCGCGCAGGCTGACCTGAGCCGAAACTTTTTGCTTCTAGTAAATTTTCTGTATTTCAACAGACCATTCTTCATGAGAACTTTGTCGTTTGTTAGTCAAAGTGGATTCTATGAATTTATGATTCCGTGATGATTTGCACGGTATGATGCAGCACAGTGAGGCATTAAGCCCCCTTTTTGTCATAGCGTGTCGGCTCAATATAATTCACTGGCAGGGTGGCTGTGAGATAAAAACCCGCTATCAACCCACTTGACGATGTTTATACGTTCGTCCGTGACCTTCACATTGACTGGTATAGATACGGAGCCATAACCTTCCGAAAATAGACACAGCATGTCTCCCGTTATGGACGATCTTATTTTCGACATTTGCGGGGTCAGGGTTAATGAAAGAATATTACCGTCTGCTTTGCTTACGACCCAGTGTCTGGAACGATGAAAATGACCATATTTGGTAAAAATCGCTTTTTTTTTCTTTTATATAGGAGTCTTGCTATACTTCCATGCGCACAATGTGAGCAGAAATTGGCTTCTACAGGATTTCATTTCAAGACAATTTCTCAGCAACATTTACTACACAACACTAAAATCTTAAGCTAAAGTTTAACCCCTTACTGTACATGCTAATTTTGACCTACAAATTTTTTAAAAAATCCAAAGTTAAACCTTCTTCTGCTAAATACGTGGAGTGAAACTTTCAGTCCGGCGGAAATCAAAGGGTTGAGAACGCTGAAGTGGAATTTGTCAAGGGTACCATTGTATGGAATAAACAATTTGAAAGAAAAGGAGAAATATTCAAATATTGGCTTGAAAGTCAACCAACTAAGCAAATAAATACCTTTTTGGTTGAAGGGAAAGTTATGATTGTTTGTGTATTGGTGGTCTACCTTTGATCATTATGAGAAGTCCGCAGTAACGTCCCGTGAAAGTAGGATACATGATGGATAGAGAGAGAAACCATGTGAATATATAATAAAATTAAGTTTGTACCTGAAAACTATGATTTTGAAATATTTTTTGCCGTTGACATTTAATTCCCAACATTACGATCAATTATTTCGATCATAAATATTCATGCTCCATCAACTTAATCATGGGATGAACATGGGATAAACAAGCCATGCAACGAACCGGTTTTGGAACGAAAAAGCCTCGGCAGAAAAGTATCATTTCGCAAATATATAAGGCTATGAGCGAGTGAAGCTATTTCAATAAAGAAAAATATTTTTTTCACAATCGATGGCCTCACCCAGTGTGTTTTAACATGCCATCTCCATTTACATATCTAACTGCAACCGAAAAACTCATGTGCCTGAGAAATATTGAGTTTAATTGGGTTTAGTTCTGTCGGCTTTGCACAAAATACGACACATGGTCTTCAAATTCAATATTGAACTGAAAGGGTATTGTCTTCGACAAATAACGCAAACACCAAACTTTTTACTATGAAAAACAGCTCTATATTGTTCTGTTCATCATAGTTTTTCATATAGTTTCATTTATTCCTTGAGAAATCCAAATTGTACAGTAATGGGTTAATTGTACATAATACAAAGTTATCAATAGTGCATTCTTTGAACTGCAACACCACGATTTCCAGTTTTCCTTTCTCGTTACAAAGTAATGTCTATCGCTTAGCTTTCTGGTTTGATCCTCAAGCTTCATCAAACATTTCCATCGCCTTAACTCTCTTAACCGGTTTCAGTAGCCTAATTTATAATAAATAGTATATGATGTTTAAGTGCTAGGGCTTGAATTACCTCGCATTCTTCATTTGACAGAGGTGCTTAAAAATGAGTTCGACAAATCTGAGCTTTCGGATAATGAAAAGGCCAAATATTCTTCTTCTTTTTTCATTCATGAAAAAGAAAATTGCCTACATTAATACGTACTACCATGGAGTCATGAAATAAATTGAAATGGAATTGATGCAATTTTGACTTGACAGGAAATTTACACACTAGAAATCTGGTTGCAGCTCAAATGGTGCATAGATCTCGTGGTGTGAATGTTCCAAGGCTATCTCTATAGCTTTACAAATATATGTTATCTCTTATCAATCGCACAGTATAAAGAAAAAATACCATAATTTCACGTAAGTGGGGTATTCTTTTAAAAAAACTATGTTTAACTTGTTCAGCACCTAATGTATAAATAACTAGAGTCGAGCTCTCTCAACGACTGGAAATACCATCCACTAAACCTCAGACAGATTTTTATCTTACCGACTTAAAACAAGCGGACAGGATAGATCTAAGACCAGACTGCACAATCTGTGCAGTCTGATCTTGATCTATCCTGTCCGCAAAATCCTCGATTGGTATTGGAAGGACAAACCTTTCGTGTACCCCCATTTTAGTTTAATTTATCAACGTTACACCATTTTTTTTACAGGTACATGGTTCTGAAGAAGACCGACAACAAAGGAGTTGGTTAGAATCAACGACTGAATAGTTTTGTTACTCTTTAAAGTTAGAATTTTTTAAAACAATTTCACATTTCATTAAGTGTTAGATACAGAAAGGATGCAATGATAACATTCAAAATTCCAAAGATGAATAACCCAAAAAGTAATTTTTACTTTTTTATAACCAAAAGAATTTCGGGTGATAAATAGTAATTAAAACGTTTCCAGAGAACATTCAAACCGGAGAATCTTTGTTCTATAATCAAACACTTCAACAACACCCTTATACTAAATACTCACGTGACACTCCTGACCGAATCTGGTTGGATGTATGGATTAAGCGGAAGTAGTAATGGCGGCATATCCGGTCCATCTAATCGGAGATTTTTGCCCTCAATTTTCGTGGTTATCAGAGTCAGTCTTGCACTCTGTTTCATGGTGAACATATCCCCTTTTTTAGTAACAAGCCAGTGTCTGGCCAATGGAATATAACAATAAATACTGAACACAAACTCGTGATTTCTAACAGTTCAATGCTACTCTATTACCCCTTTACCAGACAATCCCTAGCTTAAACGTACCTGAAAATTAAAGACAGAGCTCCATATAAGAGGGGTGATGGTGTTCTATATCCATCATTTTTCTTCAAAACCATATGTTGTAAGTATTCATTAGAATCGTCTCTATGAGATGATTCTAATGAGTACCCGCAATGTAGGGTTTGGTGGAGTATATATATTTTTTTTAGATTTTGGAATCAAAATTACTCCCTCTATCTGGGGCCCCTGAAAGGTTTTTGAAACATTGTGGGAAAAGGAGAAAATGCTGATAACCAGGATTTTCTCCTTTTCCCACATTGTTTTCTATCCCATCAGTGATCTTCGACTTGTATCGAATTTGAATTTGTCATTTGCAGAAGCTCTCGACTCGTCCAGTCTAAAATTTTGTCTACAGTAAGGAGTCACAGATGTCAGATAAGATTTGAAAAGAAACGTGACTAGAAGTTGTAATTTACATTTTTTCCTGAATTGCAGTCCCATTCTAAGTCTGTGAAGCAACAAAATTTCTGATTGGCAAAGCAGTCAGAAATTCTGAGACAGTCTTTTTTTTTTTTTTTGTTTATATCCTATTATTACTAAATGCATCCATGATATCCCATTGAAAAAGCGATGTGCATTCAATAGAGATATTTGTTCCTGGAGATTTTTAGAAAGTGCAAAGGATGTAAAGATGAAAGTTTCCTGGGCACTAGATTTAGACTGAAAAAAAAATCTGGCCTTTAGCACAATGCACAACAGTTAAAAGTGGCACACCAGGCACGAACAAGGCATAACAGCACAACCATAATTTAACCCTGGCAAAACAATTCCTGGTTTTTACGACCCTGAGATAGAAGTATTTTGAAAACATTATGGGAAAAGAAGTAAATGCTGGTCACCAGCATTTTCTCCTCAGTTTCCCACAATGTTTTCTACCACCCTGGGAACAACTCTCATTTTTTTTTTATGTTTATTTTGTCGTCTGTAAGTGCTATCAATATGGACCAGCCTAAAATTTTGTTGTTTGGTAAAGAGTTAAGCTCATCCATTTGTTTTCAGGTGACCTAAAAATCATTGTCTTGAGATACAGTAAACTGGCCTGTTCCACAAAAAGATATAAATGTATAGCATGTGTTTGTATACATATGGGGAAATTTATATGCCTTGCTATGAAGCTAGCTTATACATGTATAGCCACACGGCAGAGCGTTTGCCTTAGGACCTGGAGGTCCTGGATTAAATCCCTTTCTTGGAAGGCTTTCATCTTCTGAAAATGTTACATACATATTCCCTATTTTTGTTACATGGCCTAGTTAAAAGATTTACCTGAGAAAAAATATGTATGTTAATTGGTTACATACAATCCATATCGATCAATAAAACGTGACCCGCCATAAATTTCCCAACAAAAGCTGTTTGGGTGTTTACTTGAACGTTTAATACCGTCATAATTCAGTCAGAGTATCTTTCTGTCAACAAACACTGTCAGGATCTAGTTATAATCGATAAATTGTGGATACAAAATGAATATGCTTAAACTAACCAGCATAATATGACCAATGGTGACATTCCCAGATGCATAGCCCATACAGCGGAACAAGCTAAAACATGGGCTCTTGAGGACGACATAAATCAAATGTGCAGTCTTAACTTGCATTTATACTGTCTCCTCTTCTAATCAAATTATTAGTTGGGATAAAATCTTTTCGAGTCCAAGGTGGGACTTTATATAGGACCTAAACAGAGTGTATAGAGTCCATGGGCTTCAGTGGGTTGAATGATCAGTTGTCAAGTAATTGCATTTTTTTTTCAATATGCATAACGTTGAAAGGGTTAACTCTTTACCATACAAAAAAGAAAATATTAGATTGGTTCAAATTGAAAGCATTTGTATATGACAAAATCAAGTGACTGAAAAAATGAAGTTGGTTTGGGAAGGTTAGAACACATTCTGGGAAAAGGAGAAAATGCTGGTTACCAGCATGTTCTCCTTTTCCCAGGATGTTTTCCATAGGCCTTTTCTTCAGGGTCGTAAGAAGTTGAGATTGTGTGATAAAGGGTTAAATTATTTTTTTTTTATCTACTTCAACGTCTGTGCATTGTAAAAGATAATTAAATATGCCTAGTCAAGTGCAAAATTCTATCGACTGACCATCTTATCACCACAATTTGTCTCTCGAGTTTAATGATCGAAAAATCACAACAATGTTGTCTCTCGAGTCTAATGATCGAAAAAGAAAAACATATTGGACCCTTTACTCCCTTACATAACTAACTACTTTCTTGTGACTCGATAGTTGATATTCATGATTGAATAATGTTCAACGATCAGGCTTCGTAACGGTAGAGCTTCAACACTTTATCACAGTCTGTCCTATAGATCTTGATACATTCATAAATTTCCTTTAAATATCCCGATGATCATTCGCCCATTATCGACCATCTACTTTTAAATGGGCGCACAGGTATAAACAAGAATTTGTACACACATGTAGACCTATGAAAAAAACCCTTTGGCTATTAAGTGTGACTCAATGACTTTTTGCGGACAGTGTAGGTCAAGATCTTGACTTACAGTGTCAGATAACATTATTTTTTAAACAATAAATAGCTTTGAAATAGCACCATTGAGCTTTTTCCAATCAGCTTCATTTACCAAGCAATCCCTGGTTTTAATGACCCCGAGATAGAAGCCTTTTGAGCACATTGTGGGAAAAGGGGAAAATGCTGGTAACCAGCATTTTCTCCTTTCTCCACAATTTTTTCTACCCTGCTGGAAACTAATTTCAATTTTTAATTTACGTTTGTCATCTGCAAGTGCTATTATTTTGGACCAGTCTAAAATTTTGTCGTTTGGTTAAGAGTTAACTAGGTGGAGGGTTTAACATGTATATCTAGCAAACAGATTGTAGTAGCTCTGTTAAGTGTCGGACGGTCCAGAGCTCCAGATAAGAGGGAGTGATGGTGATCTAAATCCATTATTTCTATTCCAAACCCTATGTTCTGGGTACTCATTAGAATCGTCTCGACGAGACGATTCTATTGAGTACCCATAACATTGGGTTTAGAGCAGAATAATCAATATTTTCAAATCTGAAATCAAAATCACTCCCTCTATCTGGAGCTCTGTGTTCTATAAATGAATACGTACCTATCCCCAACTCCTTGAAATTTAAGCCCATGTTTTGTCAGTGTGGCTTGAGTTAGCCCGGGTAACTCTCTCACAGATTTCACCGGATAAATATACACTTTTGATACTTTTCCCACATATTCTTTCCTTTTGCTAGCCCCGATCCAACGAAGGGCAGTATATTTGATAACAGTCCCAGCTGCTAATCCGACAAGAAGCTGTGTTGTTTCATCTGATAGAGTAATCATTGTGACAGAAGTCAAAACGATAGACAATCACTAAGATGTTATCCCCTGTATTATTTGGGACACGAGTGAACCATACGGTTTTGATCACGTGTTCAGAGTGCGTGTACCGTACTATTTAATGAATTCTAGTTTGAGCTATTTTTAGAACAAGGGAAAATATATTTTTTGCATTTTGAACAGTGAGTTATCGTTTCATTGGTTTACTGGCTAAATCGGTTGGTGTTTAACGCCGCTTTAAACATTATTTCATGTATTTATACGGCGCATGGTCAGAAATGAAGATCAAGGGAAATAATCTACCATTTTTGGGCCTGACTGCGTGATTTCCAATACCCGATGATTTCGCGTATGTTCAGATTGTGACGGAGATATCCGATGATAGCCGAATCTGATAGTTACGATAAGCCGCCTTATCGGACACATGTGTTGTATTACGTAATGTTATTTTGCACAGACCCCCTACTAGCTTTGATATATCCACATTAGGGGTTGTTTGATATCCGATTTATATTTGACATAACTTTTAGATGTACTAGTTCTAGCTTATTTCCTGAAATCAAAATTGTACCTAATTTACTCTTATCTTTTATACAGAATTATGAAGTGCCCTGGAAGAGAGAGGCGTATATAACATTGTCCATTTTAGTGTTTGACAGTTACCTCAAGTACGATTAACCCTTTCCCAAATGACAAATTTTCGACTATTCCAAAACTTTTGATGGAAATGGCAGAAAGTTCTCCAAACACGCTTAGCCTGTTACTGTATAAATACGACCCTGCTGTTGATTGTTTAGGATAAAATATTGAAACAGGCGCATTATCTTTTTACAAGTTGTCTTCTACTTTTCAAACAATATTTCTACATTACTCAATCAGTTTCTCCTGCAAAGAGTATTTACCGTTCAAATAATAACAATACTAGATCACAATTGACACAGATTTTGAACATAGCGGGAAAAAAGGTAAAAAAAAAGCGAATTCTTCTTTATCGGGGACTTAAATATTTAGCTGCTGTACACAGGTAATTATCATTTACAGGCAAGCCCCTGTATAGACTCATGAAATATCCCGAAGAAATGGCATCGTTTAGAAATTGCACTGTGGGGAAAGGTAATACTAAACCTTAAACCACAAAATTTCTGAGGTTTAACGATCCTGAGGTAGAGGGCTTTTGAAACAAAGATTGTGAGAAAAGGAGACAATGCTGGTAAATTGCATGCGTATAAACCTTTTTTTCGAAATTTATCCTTTTTGAGACAAATTTCGTCGTCTTAGTCACGAAAATGATAAAAATTTGGACAAGTCTAAAATATTGTCGTTTTGTAAAGGGTTAAGTAGAACAAATTTAACCTATTATTGTACAAATACGACTTCTGACGACCGTGCAGTTGATCTCCAACTTTTAGAAACAATTATTTTTTTTACATCAATCAAACAGTTTCTCCCTTTTTTCAAATGTCTCCTTCCCTTCGACATCTTTAATATTTGAATTGTTCATTGGAAAAATTAACCTAAACAGTAAGGTTTTTCCATCTTTAAACGACGCAACCTGCAAAAAGTATAACCGCTAAGAGTAAATAAAAGATGAAAAAAAAAATGACATAGACCATGCATGTACATGGAAAAGGGAATAAAACAAGCTACTTCTCCTTTACCAGTGACTTAAAAAGTTACCTGCATGCTGCGTAATCATTATTTATTATTTCAAGAGATAGTATTTAATCAACCTTCTATTAAGAATGACCTACATGTATTTTGGTTTGAAACCGAATTTTAACACAGCTTGCTGGGGAATTCTACAGATGATGAGTTGAAATGACACCATACATAACTTTTTTAGAGGAAGAAATACCTTTTTATCTTTATCATACCTGTAAGCGGCGCTAGAGTGTAGCATCGGATCAGTTCACAAGTGCTGATCTGTTATGATACTTTCAACACGAACATTTTAGTAACTTTCTGTTGAGTCTCGAGCACATTTTCCCCCCACTTCGGATGCAATAAAAAGAATCTTAAGTATATATAATACATCGGCAGCGTTTTTAAACTTGTGTGATAATAATAACTTGGACCTACTTTTATGTATAAAGATATAGTTTAGTGCATAGATAGACCGAAGTTGTTCCGAAAAACTTACATTTAAACAGCTTTTAGACTCGCTGAAAATATTTATTGATAGTAGTAGACATTGTAAGCAAATGCAATATCGCTCATTAAGCCAATATACAAATCGGCGCCACACAGTATATGGAGTGTTCAGAACGAACCATTTTCTTTTATTTGTTCGAAAAAAAAAAAACTTTGAATGAAAGCTATTTTATATGCCGAATCTGTAACTTTTCGTGTGCATAAAACCATGTAAACTCACTCTAATGGTTCTGAGCAGCCGTTGAAATTATTCTATGTGCTATAACAGTTTTATTTATCTGCCTTCCCAACCTTTTTTCTTTCAAAAATCGTAGAAAGTAGACATTATAAAAATAAAAACCATTAAACCACACCTGCACACAAAAGACAGTTTACCCAATCAAGATAAAACCATTAGCTATTTACTAACCGACAAAATATATTATGATTTTTTTTTTCAAGTTGAAAGCTCTTGCATAATGAAACTTTTGAAAGAGTAGAAAACACTGTGGGAAAACAGGAATCGTAGATAACATGTTATATACGATCCCTAGGGAAAATGAAAAATTGCCCACCACAAGTATTTTCTCCTTTTGTTGCTTTTTCAGGGTCGGATTGGTCTTTCTTTCCCAGGGTGGGATTGGTAATGTAACTGCCACATAAAGCAAATTTTCTCATCAAAAAACTAAATGACAAACTTTTGGAAACCACCAAGTTAAAAACATTTGCAGACAACAAATAAAATGCAACTCAAATGATAATTTGCCTGTCTTTGAAAAGGTAGAAAACATTTAAGGAACGGGAGAAAATTTTCTCCCCCCAGCAAAGTTTACAAAAGCCTTTTATCTCTGGTCAGTTAGATTGCTGCAGTGTTAAACTAGTATTCTCAAAACAGCGAATTTTTTGCTGAATTCAACTTGTTGATTTCGCCATGAATATCAAAGATTTCTTTTTTAACCAAAATAATTGTCGACTTACAGAATCGATCAAGTCCAAGATCAGACAGCTTGTTTTGTGCAGCCTGTATCTACAATGTCAGCAAAAGTGCATTTGGACGGATTAGATTTCAGGATCAGACTACAAAAAAGTGCACTTGTCGAGAGCAGTTTTAGGTCCAATCAGTTTATGTCTCTGAGAATCAAAACTTAACCCTTAATCCGAGGATAAATGAATTACAAACCGACAAATAAACCTGAAATATAACGATTTCAATGTTCTGTTCTCAAGAAACTCTCGCTTTATCTGGGGGTGTAATTCCAATATGCTGTTGAGTCTAATACGGGTGCGCAATTTGTGCAGTCTGATACTGATATTCAAGAGCCAGACTGTTCTGCACCAGACAAAGGGTTTAGGGTAAAATCAGAAAAAAAAATGCCAGGACAGATATATCGTCTAGGCAAGGATTGTGAATTTGAAGCAGGCTACTGTTACGTAATGTTACGTTTCTCTTATCTTTTATCGCTGCAGGCTATTGAATATCGATTACTTGTATACACAATGTAAGTTCGCCAAACTCCGGAAACTTCCGGACCTTTACGTATGATATCGATTATTTTCATCGATTTGTTGTCATGCGAGACTTGATAAGGCATGTCCGTGAAAGTTGGCTATAATTATTTCAAATTTGACCTAACTTTTTTTTCACTTAGAAATCTGTAATTTATATCTTTAGAAAGATCAATTTTCCAACTTATAGGATCCATCAACAATTTTGAATTTAAGAGAAGAAATAATGTTTTTCTAAGCATTTGTCCAACCATGGGGTGCTTCTTTTTTGTGATTTTCCCTATCATTTAATAGAATCACGGGTTAGAAATTTGTGGTTTAAAATGACCTAACTTTTTTTTAAGCAAAAGTTTTGAAAATTATACCATCTTAAAGAGGATATAATGTAGATTTAGGAATGATCAACAATAATTTATTTATTCGAAGGTTAAATGGTCTAAAATGAACATGAATTAACATGCCCTATATCAGTCCATTGTTTTCTGTGCGCTTTATCTATCGGTATACCAATACGTTATCCAGGTAAGTCTGTGCTCCATTGCTGGGGATGCCGGCCAGTTCATCTTTCCTCGTTTCTGAGTTTCCATTACCATGTAGTCCGCATAATGTTCCGTCAAAGACACAGGCTATTTTGCTGAATAAACGTCGCCGAAAAAATGATAAGAGAGAGGAATCCTCGAATGAATGGTGGATCTTGTCACAATGACAGTCTTCTTTTCTTGGGAAAAAATGGCCGAGCCGGCATATGGAACCTGCATTATCTCCCGCTAGATGGCATTCTACAAATACACAGCTATCTAATTTGGGCATTCTGGGTACAGAACCGGACTACTTTTCTACGCGACAATCGTTAAATGAAATTTCAAACTAAAATGAACGTTTACTCAATTAAACGCGTCCTGGTGCGATTCATTCAGCTTTGATCTGCAGTTTACAGAAATCTGGAACCAAAACAGGCCTAATTTCTCATCAAACGTATTCATAAAAGCAATTTTCTCCATTGCTAATTTAAAGCGCGCGTATTACTACAATCCCCCCAATTTTGGGAAAAGTGATGCGTCATATCAGATAGGTCGAATCTTTGAAGTGTGTGACATTTGCAAACAGCGATCGACCCTGCGAACCCCCGGTTTGAAGCCCTGTATTACCTACTGAACAATCGACCTCGATACGATTCCCTGTAGTATTGCTTTACAAACAGACAATCTAGCACCAGGTGCTTAATGGATGGTCACTCCATGTGGACCCATACGACTGGATTTTTGCATCATTTCTAAGGGTAAATGAAATCCTTCGTCTTTTTTTTACCATCTGTTGTACTTTTATTGGCAAACACATATATTTGCTGATTGTATTTAGCAAATACATGTATATTAAGCGGCCTGTACAAGAAGCTAAAAAAAGGCCCATCAGCCGGTTGCTCTTTTGCTATTTCACCTCAAACACAAAGCTCTATCCTTGTAGAATCACAGCTAAAAAAGGCCCATCCGGTTCCTTAAGTAGGCAAAGAAACAAAACATTTCCCTAGGAAATAACAAACTTGCATCCAAGTTTCCACAGAAATCACCAAATCAGTTTCAGAAGTACATTTTAGACATGTCCTTCCATTTTCTCTAAAAAAGTGCAGAGGAAAAGCTCACTGGCAAATTTTGAAATGGGCCAGATCCAGAAGGAGTTCGCAGTGGTGCGCAGTGGTACCATCTTCACAGTAATAGATCGGTGTCCTCTTGTATTGGACGCACGGGCACTTGTTATCTTGGCAAAGTTTTGCTTTCTGTACCTAAGTAGCATGTGATGAAGCTTGTCTATAACAAGTGCCGGTTGTTGGAATTCACAACTGAAAGTTCTCATACGCATTTAATGACCATCGCTGTCGTATGCTTACGATCCATTCCTAGATTCTTTACCAGACATTTAAGTTTTAGATCGGTCCAAATTGTATGCACTTGCAGTCGGCACTTGTTAACCCTTATCGCCCTTAAAAAATGACATTGGCAGTTTTAATTTGTTAACCCTTATAGCACTAGATAAATGATATTGGCAGTTTTCAGTTGTTAACCCTTATAGCGCTAGATAAATGACATTGGCAAATTTCAGTAGTTAACCCATTTAGCGCTAGATAAATGACATTGGCAGTTTTCATTTGTTAAACCCTCATAGCGCTAGATAAATGATATTGGCAGTTTTCAGTTGTTAATCCTTGTAGCGCTAGATAAATGACATTGGCAGTTGAGTTTTCTGTTGTTAACCCGTATAGCAGAGATAAATGACATTGGCAGTTTTCAGTTGTTAACCCATTTAGCGCTAGATAAATGACATTGGCAGTTTTCAGTAGTTAACCCATTTAGCGCTAGATAAATGACATCGGCAGTTTTCAGTTATTAACCCTTATAGAGCTAGATAAATGACATTGGCAGTTTTCAGTTGTTAACCCTTATCACCTTAAAAAATTACATTGGCAGTTTTCTGTTGTTAACCCTTATAGCGCTAGATAAATGAAAGTGGTAGTTTTCAGTTTTTAACCCTTATAGCGCTAGATAAATGACATTGGCAGTTTTCCGTAGTTAACCCATTTAGCGCTAGATAAATGACATTGGCAGTTGAGTTTTCTGTTATTAACCCTTATAACGCTAGATAAATGACATTGGCAGTTTTCAGTTGTTAACCCATTTAGCGCTAGATAAATGACATTGGCAGTTTTCAGTAGTTGACCCATTTAGCGCTAGATAAATGACATTGGCAGTTGAGTTTTCTGTTGTTAACCCTTATAGCGCTAGGTAAATGACATTGGCAGTTTTCAGTAGTTAACCCATTTAGCGCTAGATAAATGACATTGGCAGTTTTCACTTGTTAACTCTTATAGAGCTAGATAAATGACATGGGCAGTTTTCAGTTGCTAATTCATTTAGTGCGTACTAAATGAAATTAGTAGTTTTCAGTTGTTTACCCATACTACAGAAAGAGCCAATTTAAATTTTTTACCCTTTTCAGATCATGTCATGGAAAAGAAGATGGAGTAAGGCAATTACTGCCTTTTCTATAAAAACAGATGTGAAATATGGCAAAAACATACAAGAATCTTTTTCTTCCATCAAAATTTTCCTGTATTATGAAGCAGTTTTTGCTAACTTTGAAATAGTATTTCTAGTAAATGGGGATGACCACTTGGTCACTGATGAAAACCTTCCACTCCATGGTCACTGTTCCAAATGTAACATTCCATACTAAACACCTGTAGATGAAGCACACAAATCATGCACCTACAAAACCTTGGAAGGGTCTCTTGGAGACTTTATAGTCCTTTTCCTATGTTTCATGAAACTGAGCATTGTAGCAAACTAATGATAGTAAAAAATGCCTCACTAGTGCCCATTTTTATAAGGTTTAACTCTTTACCACACTGTCCAAACTTTTAACAACCCTGAGAAAGTTACCTTTTGAAACATTGTGGGGAAAAGGAGAAAATGCTGTTAACTAGCATTTTCTCCTTTTGTCATGTTTCCTACCCTTCTCTAACTGAATTTCAATTTTTGATTCACATTTATTTTGTCATCTGCAAATGCTTTCACTCTGGACACGTCTTAAATTTCGTCATTTGGTAAAGAGTTTTTTAGCAATGATTCAAAATTCAATTGTAACACCAAGTTATCTCTAACAAATCAAGAATGACTGAAATTTCCGTTTTGGGCAGTGATTGACTGTCTCAAACTTCAGATTTAGAAATTATTTTATTCTGTGAATACAGACGCTTACTTTTAACAGAAAGCATAATTCATACCCAGACTGCAGAAAACTGGCAGCTTTAATTTTGGTCTATACTAAATATTATTAACAAACTCTATTCTTGCATTTATATGATGAAAACGCTCGGTTCATGCTGATAACAGCAGCACTAAGGATGCACTAAATAAGTTTATGTTCTGACTGAAAATATTTTCTTTTATTTTATTTAGTAGTTTAAATACAATAGTTTAAATACAATAACTATACACAAGTTTATTTCAAGTCACACCATTGTCATATATCACTGGTGATGTCACAGTTTTTGACAGATTTGATTGGTCAGGGTGTTTATGCTTCATGTGGTAACTACGGCTACTGGATTGAGTAAATCCTTTGTTACATATGACACATTTGTAAGGCTTCTCCCCTGTAAATAGAAAATATACATGTATATTAAAGTCCAACCATCCAGAAAAAATCAAGTGGTACGGTATAAGACTTGTAAACTACATGTTGGGCCATTGGAGGAGTTGGTCAATCAAAATTAGAATTAGTCTTTCTTTAACCCATTACCAAACAACAAAATTTCAGGTTAGTCAAAATCGAAACTATTTGCAGGCGACAAAATAAAAGTGACTGAAAAATTGAAATTTGTTCTGTGAAGGATAGAAAACTTTGTTGGAAAAGTAGAAAATGCTGGTTACCAGCATTTTCTCCTTTTCCCACAATGTTTTCCAAAGGCTTCTTTCTCAGGATCGTCAAAAGTAGGGATTGTGTTGTAATGGGTTAAGATAAGACATCAAATCTTGGTCCCTTGTGATGGTGCTATACAACAAGCAGGTTAAAGAACAATGCCTAACTTAGGATGGTTTTTGTCCCGTATCATGCATTAACCCTGATAAGATCAGGGAAACCTTACTGAGGGTATTGTCCATATGGGCAACCATTGATGACAGTTAACTCATTACCAAACGACAATATTTTAGGTTTGTCCAATTCGAAAGCATTTGCGGACAAAAATAATAAAAGTGGCTGAATATTTCAAATTTGTTTTGTGAAGGGTAGAAAACATTGTGGGAAAAGGAGAAAATGCTGGTTACCAGCATTTTCTTCTCTTCCCACAATGCTTTCTAAAGGCTCCCACATCAGGGTCGTAAAAACCAGGGATTATTTGGGAAAGGGTTAATAAAGAAAAATAATTCACTATTATTAGTAACCATCATTTGACCCATATTTCATTTTGTATTCTTCAAATGCTCTGAATATGGAGAAATCAGAAATTTTGTCATGTAATAAACAGTTAACCCATTACAACACAATCCTTACTTTTGACGACCCTGAGAAAGAAGCCTTTTGAAAACAATATGGGAAAAGGAGAAAATGCTGGTAATCACCATTTTTTCCTTTTCCCATGTTTTCTACCCCTCACAAAACAAGTTTCAAATTTTCAGTCACTTTTATTATGCCGTCTGCAAATGCTTTCGATTTGGACAAAGCTAACATTTTGTTGTTTGGAAATGAGTTAAGAAAACACTGTATCACTTACCTGAATGAGTCAGGAGGTGCTTCTTCAAAGACGAGATCTCTGCAAAACTCTTATCACAGTCATTTACTGTACAGGTAAACGGCTTTTCCCCTACAGATAAAACTAGAGCTGTCACTGATTGTGACTTCATACCCCCACCAGCGCTGTGACAGAAATAGGCAATTATTTGTACACAGATGGACACACAGATGCACTCACAGAGGGACATGGACACACAGGCTGATTCCAGTATACCTCCCAAAAAAATTGTTTTGCGGGGTATAATGGATAAATCATACAGTTACTGAAGAGATAAGTTAGAAGCATTTCTTTAATGCTTTTCAGTGAATCACAGAAATCTATCAGTGAATTATTTCCTTATAATTCACCAGTGGATTTTATAACTTTTATTTCTGACATACCATGGATATTAATAGAACATAAATGAACTTTTAGTGAGTAAATATCACTATTCATAACATGGTCAACATCACTCATGACATTATTCAGAGCTCCCGATAAGAGTTATGATTTTCTAAATCCATTATTTTTCATCCAAACCCTATGTTGTTGGTACTCACTAGAATCATCTAGATATAGTATAAACATAGGATTTATTGGAGAATAATTAATTTTTTCCATTTTGAAATCAAACTCAATCCCTCTATATGGAGCTCTGATCATTATTACAGCTAGTTCATAACACACTACACTGAATAGATCTATTTCGCTCGGAAAAAAACACAAATATTTTACATGATGAGGAAAAAGTAGAAGTGAAAGGTAAGTTTAAGTGAAGACAACAAAAGAAAGAGTATAATAGTTTGTTTCAGTGTATGGTCAAAATTTCTTTCATCTCAGAACAAGCAAAGGCCATATTTTCACTCATGGCTTCAACACTTGTGAAAATATAGCCCTCTATTTTCAGTTGATGAAAGACATTTTGTCCATACTCTGAAGCGGGCATTAATCAGCTATTTTGTCATTTTCTAATCTATTACTTTATTCTACTGCTTTGAAAACAACTTCCTTCGTTTGAGCCATTTTACATTTTTTTCCACCTCGAAATGTGTCCAATTTGCACCAGTCTAGAACACTGTTCTTCAGTTAAAAGTTAGCCTTTAGCTGTCAAAGTAGCCCCAATCGAAAATTTTCTTGCTAGTGCAATGAAAAAGAAAGATATTACTATATGATTACCTGAATGTAATCTTTGGTGATTTTTGAGATTTCCTGCTGTACTAAATGCCTTGTCACACTGATCGCAGTTAAAAGGTTTGTCTAAATTGTGTGTTCTTTCATGTACCTGTAGCTGCTGGTTTGTGTAGAAAACTTTACCACATTCACAGGGAAAACTGCGATCTTGTCTGAAAATATATCCAGGGTTATATAATTTGTTTACTACATTTAGCTCTAAATCATCTATCTAAATTTTGTTTACTCATTACTAAACAACAAAATTTCAGTTTAGCCAATTGGAAGTTGTGTTACCAGCATTTTCTCCTTTTCCCACAATGTTTTTGTACCCGTCACAAAACAAATTTCTGCGCAGGCCGAGCTGGGTCGATACTTTTCGCAGATGCAATAAGCCCCCTTTTCACAGAGCACGGCTCAAATATATCTATAAACACTGAGTACATATATCAAATGGCATTTCAGGCCGGTGTAATGCAAAGAAATGATCCTCCTCTACAAAATGACCCATGCGTCACTTCACTACGTAGAGAAATGACACATGGGTCATTTTGCCAATCTGGAAATGTCTGTGTTTTTACCAATCTTAAAGTTTCAAATAGCACAATAGTTACCTATGTGTCAGGATATGATATTTATAGTGACTTGAATAGTTAAATGTTCGACCACAACCAGGAAATGGACAGGAGAGAGGATTGTGGACAGTCTGATGGTTAAGAAGACCTTTCCTATTTTTGAAATTTTTTCCACACTGTTCACACACTGTTTGTTCACTTTGGTCATCACCTGAAACATACAATGTGAAATTAACTACTGTAAATAATAAACTAAACTTTGATCATGAATAAGCCCAAAATCTAGGGCCTGTATTCACCAACCATTCTTAAGAACGTTCTCTGTCTTATTCTCCAGGATTTTCGACATTTGTAAGTAACACAACTTCTGATTGGCTAAACCATTCGGTTTAGCTAATCAGAAGTTGTGTTACTTACAAATTTCAGTTTAGCCAATCGGAAGTTGTGTTATTTACAAATTAAGAAAACCTTGGAGAATAAGACTAAGAATATTCTCAAGAATGGTTGGTGAATACAAGCCCTGGTTTCAACTATCATAGTATCTATGTTTTCCAAAATTGACTTGAAGCTTAAACATACATGTATGCCACATGTAAGTAAATATACCTTTCATTTATTAGTATATGTCCTTATCCTTTTAACCCTTTACCCCATATGGCATTTCTAGGGTATCTCTAACTGGCCCTAAATAACAGCAAGGATGAAGCTGTTTCTTATGTGTATATGACACCTTTTGATAGCATAGAAAACATTGTGGCAAAAGGTGAAATTGCTTGTGACGAGCAATTTCACCTTTTGCCACAATGTTTTCCAAAAGCTCCTACAAGCAATGCGTAGAAATGAGTATCTATGGAGTAAAGGGTTAATATTATTAATGCGTAGAAATGAGTATCTATGGAGTAAAGGGTTAATGTTATTAATTGTATTTGTGCAATGATATGTGATAAAAAGGTTAAGTGCATCTGTAAAAAGTATCATCCCATTTCAGCTTGCACAGTTCATAAAGGCTATTCTTGGTCAAAAACTTTTGGGAACTGTAAATCTATCGCAGGTACAACCACTCTACTTCATGATTAAGCGGGTTGTTGGACAAAAAGCATTTTATGGATTCATAACTAAGTGAGGCATCACAGTCAGGGATGCATTAAAAATAAAATAATCAACTGGTTATTTTTGATATGAAAAATATCTCACTCGGATGCGTCATAAGGCGTTGAAAAAAAAAGTGCGCAATCAGATGCGTCGTAAAGTGTTAAATAAAAAGAGGTGTGTTGCACACTCATTTTTTCAACGCCTAACAACGCATTCTCATGAGATATTTTTCATATAAAAAATAACCAGTTGCTTATCCTCTATTTTTTCAGAGCCACACTCATTTTACGTTTGAAAATTGTACAGCAGAAGCTTTGACAGCCTTCTTGAGTGGTCAAACAAGTAGCAACATTAATTTCAAGAAGTATTTCTATACAAATTAATAGTTTAACCCTGTACTAAAGAAAATTCCAAACCCTACCAAAGTGAAAGCATCTGCAATCAACCAGTCTGAAAGTGGTACAAATGAATTGAGGTTCTTTGACAGGGCAGGAAAAACTGCATGAAAAGCCACCAACAGTTTCTACTTTTCCTACAAAACGTTTTTCAAAAGGCCTCTTCCTTAGGGCTGATTTATCCAAGGTTCGTTAAGTAAAGGATTAAATTAACTACAGCATTAGAATGCAGTCATTAATGCAATATTCTTCTCAAGCTGCTTTCCCACTTTAAACCTCATTAAAATAATGTTCAGCTGTGAGGGAAGATTATCGTCAATCTTTAAAAAGAAATCTAGCCAGGCTTGGAAAGAACCAATGCTCATACTTACTCCCTAAAGGAGATCTATCAGTCTTTTTCCTAGGTATAAATATTGCCTTCTTTTGTCTTTGGTATCCAACAGATTTGATTGCATCAACACTCACATCACCTATAAATGATGGTTTAACCCTTCACCACACAATCTCAAGCTTTACCAAAATTAAAGAAGATGCCATTTTGAAACATTGTGGGAAAAGAGGAAAATGCTGGTGAACAGCATTTTTTCCCTTTTCCCATAATGTTTTTTGTTTTCTTTCTACATGAAAGATAACTTCTAACCAATATTTGAGAGACACCTGTTTTGTCACCTGCATATGCATTTTATGTAAAAAAGGTTGTCTAAATTTGGTCATCTGACAAAGGGCTGAAGATACTTTATTTGTAATTGTGTTTAGTGTTTATATACATGGTAATATTCTACCTTTTTACAAAAAAAGGACTGGAAGGAAAACTACAAGCTTATAAATTTTCTCTACTGACCTTGCTTAACCCATTACCATACAATCCGTACTTTTGACAACCCCGACAAAGAAGCCTTAAAAAAAAAACATTGTGGGAAAAGGAGAAAATGCTGGTAACCAGCATTTTTTCCTTTTCCCACAATGTTTTCTATCTTTTAAAAAACAAATTTTGAGTCACTTTTATTTTGTCATCTGCCAATGCTTTCGATTTGGACAAGCCTAAAATATTGTCATTCCATAATGAGTTAAATCAAAGCATAGAACCTGTAAATGCTGATGTTTCATTCATACTTATTTCATCTGCAACACTTTGTTTATCACTGCTTATAGAAGTGTCCACATGTACTGGGTCTACATCCAAAACTGTATCATCTGCTCCACAGTGTATTTTTTCTTCCAATATTTCACTCTGTATTGTTCCATCTTGAATTGTAGTATTCATTAAATTTTCAAGTGTTGTAAAGCTAGCACTACTTTCTTCCTTATTCATCAGCCGAGGTTCATTCTCTGTTTCTACAGGAACATCTGATTCCATGGCAGTAAAGGTGTCTGCATAATACTCTGGACTCGTCATATCTATGTTGTATTCTTGAATGATGGCTTCTTGTGTTTGAGTAATCAGATTAGCAGTAGCAAGGGCATGAATGTCTGTTACATTAGCAGGAAAGTTCCCAGCTTGGTTGCCCTCAGCCATTATACTACTGATTAGCATGATCATCGAATTATTCATGGAGCCAGGGGGGAAAATGTCGTCAAATTTCATTTCTGTTGTTAAGTCATGCTGGTAGTCTGGCAACTGTAGGCCTGAAAATAAACAAGAGTTAGATTCTACAACCAAACTCTATGTCTCAATAAATTCTGAGACTCTTCATCTGGTTAGTCAAAATGACTAACCTTTAATCTTTAATTTTTAACACATAAGCATAAAGTAACACAGTTACAAGCAATTGATTATTTTGTCATCATCGATTTTCTAAAATAGTCTTCCCTAATAGCAAAGCATCCTTTGTGGCAGTTAGTAAGTTACCAAGTTACTAAACAACAAATTTCTAGATTTATCCAATGAAATTTAAGCATTTGCATGGCAAAATTTAATGGGATGTGGTTCATATGATAAGATTTGCCTTTTAACCCTTTACCACACAATCCCGAGTTTGAACACCCCTGAGAAAGAAGCCTTTTGAAAACACTGTGGGAATAGGAGAAAATACTGGTAACCAGCATTTTCTCCTTTGCCCACAATGTTTTCTATCGTTTCAAAGACAAATTTCACCATTTGAGGCAGGTTATATTGTCGTCTGCAAATGCTTTCAGTTTGGACAAGTGTAAGATTTTGTCATGTGGTAAAGAGTTAAAGGACTGAAAACATTGTGTGAAAGAGTAAATAGTCCAGTAACCAGCATTTTCTCCTATTCCCACAACATTTTTAAAATCTCACCCCCTACGGATTTTCTAATTGTTTTTTTTTTTTATTAATGTTAAAGAGTAGAATGTGTTGGTAAACTATACCATCTGATAACAGAGTAGGCGTGATGTCCTTCAATGGGAACAACTCTCCATTGTCACATATCTCTGTGGTATCCATGAGTTATTTGTATTCTTGAACCTACTGTAATACAAAGCAGAAACATTTTGCAATGACAAAAGTTCACACACAAGATCTCACGTATAGGGCAATTTTTATACCAAATAGCCACTACAAAAGCAGCTAAACAGGATGGCTTCTGGTAATAATCGCAGATGGAATAATTAAGCTTTGCCATGCAAAACTAATCTCACAACAGTGTGTTTTAATAGTCCTGTCAAAGAAAGCTTTTGAAATCACTGCGCGAAAAGGAAAAATGATGGACACCAACATTTCTATTTTTTTCTCATATTCTTTCTACCCTTAAAAGCAAGATTTTCTAGCACATGGGATACACAAAATTTGTTATCTGCAAATTATTTCAATTCGGACATGGCTAAAATTGTGTCATTTGGTAAAGATTTAAAAACCTACTAGATCTAGTACTAGCAAGTCATATAAAAGCATAGTGAAGCTGTTAAGACTCTGATTGAAAGTTATCAAATATTTTGGTAGACTTAAGTATATTAGGCCTTTCAAAAAAAGTATCAGTGTTTTGGTTTCCAGACCCTATCTAGAAAATGCAACCCACCCTAAACTTCTTACGCCACTGAAGTAAATCAAGGGAGAAAAGTGTGCCCGACGCGGGACTCAAACCCACGACCCCCGGAACACTAGTACCGCAGCTCTACCAACTGAGCTAGCCGGGCATCTGGTCGTGAGTCACCCAACGTCATATATCACAACACTCCTCCCCCTCCTGATTTTTGGGGGTAACCAACTCCCCTTTCAGTCCCCATGGACCGCCGGTTCCCGCGTTCACCAATTTTCCTTGTCGCCAATGAAGTAAATCAAGGGAGAAAAGTGTGCCAGACGCGGGACTCGAACCCACGACTTCTGGAACGCTAGTACCGCAGCTCTACCAACTGAGCTAGCCAGGCATCTGGTCGTGAGTCACCCAACGTCATATATCACAACACCACGATTGAAAAAAAAAAGACATATGTCAATAATGTCATGATATCGGTACATGGCCAATTTAAAAAGTTTCTAGAAAAAATCCCTACATATCATTCCTATGGCATTTCGGACCGAAACCCTAAGCATAGTGTGCTTTTGTTTGGCCTCATCAAACGCTTATCCGCTTACTGTTCAGTCCGAAATCTATGAAATTTTGTCGGGGGAAAATAATCATTCAATCTCGCAAATATGCAAAAGTGAAACTGAGGAATATTGTATACTGACGCAAACTAACTATGAAATACGGTTGTCCCTCTTTGAATTTCGTCTAAAACCTGTTTACATTTTGTTTAATCTTTCAAAAATTTTGGAAAATTTGTTTGATATGTTCCTGGTCAAGAGAAGCTTACTCTTTTAGTGAATTCATGCGTTCATTTGAGTTGGATAGTATCTGCAGCAGTGATCTCCCTTGCATTTGATATATGATCAAAGCACTAAGAGTGTATACAAACAAGTATTTTCTTCTCACAGCCCTGCTTTGATTGTTCTTGTTAACCATTAATTTTATTTTAACAATCCCAAGGGAGAAGCCTGTTAAAAGCATTGTGAGAAAAGGAGAATATGCTGATACTCATCATTTCCTACTTTTCCTTAAATGTTTTCTACCTTTTAGAGACATACCATGCCACATTTAATCTGCGCATCAATTGTCTGTAAATCATGCTTTCGATTTTGATAAACCTGAAGTTTTGTCGTTTGGTAAGGGCTCAATGTGTTTAGAACTGTTTCTGCATTTTTCTCTAGACACATGCCCGTCCCCACCAAAGTTTTGATCAATGTCATATCAATTGGTTTTAACAGTTAAGCTATCTTACTCTAACACAGGCGTTAAATAGTAGGCATATCTTGCATTTTCCATATTTTAGAATGGTGGCCTACCTTAACCCATTACTACACAATCCCTACTTTTGACGCCCCCTGAGAAAGACGCCTTCTGAAAACACTGTGGGAAAAGGAGAAAATGCTGGTAACCAGCATTTTCTCCTTTTTCCACAGTGTTTTTCTACCCTTCCCAGAACAAATGTCTATTTTTCAGTTACCTTTATTTTGTTGTCTGCAAGTGCTTTCAATTTGGACCGGTCCAAAATTTTCTCGAGTGGTAATGAGTTAAAAGGATAGCAGTAACTGTGGTTTCGCTTCGTTCCTCAGTTAACACTTCGGCTACTTTGGGGACATTACGGACAACAGAATGTACAGTCTGATCTTTGACTACACTGCCCGTTTCGTTGAGAAATCTGTGACGAGCAAATTGTTCAAACTCTGAACCACAGGGTTTTCATTATTTGCTGGAAATCTTTAGTCAAATTTTAATAAGCAGCAACAGGAATAAGCCGCCGCTTCTGTATATGGTCACTCACATGCAATCATTGTCCAGTATGTAATAGCACTTGTCCACCCTCCTCCAAAAAACTTTGGCTTGTTTAACCTGACTAATAAGTCTCATATAAGACGGCACAGCTAAGAAATATGACCATTCCGGCAGAGATAGTTGTTCTTCGATTTCAGAGATTTTAACCCTTTACCAGACAATCCGAAGTTTTAACGGTCTTGATAAAGACGGCTTTTGAAAACATTGCCTTTTAACCTGCACTTTCTCCTTTTCCCCCGCACGTTTTGTGCTATTTCGTAGGTAAATCCCAAACAATTGTCTGCAAAGGCTTCCCAACCTTTTTCCAAACAATCCCTGGCTTTAACGACCCTGAAAAAGAAGCCTTGTGGGTAAGGGGAAAAGGATGTTAACCAGCATTTTCTCCTTTTTTTCCACAATGTTTTCTACCCTCCCAGAACAGATTTTAATTTTTGAGTCACGTTAAATTTGTTTTCTGTAGATGCTTCCAGTTTAGACCAGTTTAAAATTTAGTCGTTTGGTAAAGAGTTAATAAAAACTTCCTAGAAAATTGTCATCTTGTTAAGAGATAAAACATTTCTAGGCGATTTCATTTTCAAAACAGTGGTCCTGAACGATCGGACTGCTAAAGACGGCCGTGTATCATTGGGTCTCTTAGTTATGTTTTTATCTACGTCATTTGATGAGTCAAAGGTCAAAGTTCATATAGATGGGCCGTCATCTTGTTAACTCTTTACCAAACGACAACATTTTGGACTTGTCCAAACTGAAAGCACTTGCAGACAACAAATTAACTGTAACTCAAAAAATGAAATTTGTTTTCAGCGGGGAAGAAAACTTTGTGGGAAAAGGAGAAAATGCTGGTTACCAGCATTTTCTCTTTTTCCCACAATGTTTTCAAAAGGCGTCTTTCTCATGGTCATTAAAAGCCAGGATTGTGTTGTAAAGAGTTTTACAAGCTACTTGTCTTGTACTTCTGTTTGTCCTGCCATTTAAAAGCAACAGAGACGATACTGTTTACTTATATAGTCTACGTACGTGCATGTTACAAACGCTTGTTTTTCTCTCAGTGCGATGATGTACCGTAGTTTGTTTTGTTTATTGATACTCGTTCATGGAATCCACAGCTTCTTATACGTGGGTAAGAATCTTCTTCCTATCAAGTTTTGAACTTGTATGGATCTTACTCGATAAAACTTTAGTTATATTTTTATATTTCTTTTTGTTTGTGTTTGGAATAAGAAGTCTAAAATCAGGCACCGTGGCCAGACAATTAAGAAGACCCGTTCTGTTATGTTTATGTAATATGGTCACTGTTCATTGTTTTAAACCTGTATTAAAAAATACGAGCAATAATGTAACATTTTGATGAAAAGTTTATAAAAAAATAAAGTAATATTTTTCAGGCCGACAAACTATCAATCTGCTCCTTTTTCGCTTTCTTTATTCTTTATGAGTCTTGTTTTAACTTTTTGAAATTCCAGAGCCGAGCCCCTAGGACAGTTGTTACCGTACAGCACTTGAGAACAAGAGATCGCTGGTTCGATTTCATGCTCAGCTAATTTATTTCCAAGGACTGATGCTAGTCATTGCGACAGGATTCATTCCTCTCTGACCGTTGGCAATTGTTCCGACAACGATTATGCGGGGAAGCAGCCAGTAGCTTGGAAAGAATACTATGCGGAATACGGATTAAAGACATTCCAGGAAATGATTAATAGGTGCACTGGTCACCATGATGTAACTTAAAACACAACGAAACGGCGTTAAAAGTTAAGCAGCATACAATTTCGCATCTATTGAATTAATTCTGTCCAACAATTTTCTGATCATAAAGTTGAATGATCTTTTGACATGCAAAAAACATTGACCTACAGCAAAAAGTTTCGGTTCAGGTCCGTGCAGGCTGACTTGGACCGATGCTTTTTGCAGATTCATTAAGTTGTTATGCGTAAAATGTTGTTGGCTTGCATTTTTCGTACTGTCTTAATTTAAAGTACAAGTATTGTAAATTATACAGGTTATATGAACTATGGCGTGGTTCTTAATGTGTTTTCGGGGAGAGAAAACCCAACCTGGGGCGTGGACAGAACACACCCTGCCTATACGAGAATGACCATCGGTCTTCGACGGACACCGTCTACCAGGTGAGACTGGCTGCGTTTGAACTAATGTCATAGCCTTTAACTCATTACCAAACGACAAATCTTTTGGCTTGTAGCATTTGCAGACGACAAGATGAAAGCGACTGAAAATTTGAAATTTGTTTTGTTAAGGGTAGAAAACATTTTGGGAAAAGGAGAAAATGCTGGTAACCAGCATTTTCTCCCTTTCCCAGAATATTTTCCTAAGGCTTCTTTCTCAGGGTTGTCAGAAATAGGGATTGTGTGGTAATGGGTTAAGTGCCATTGGCTATAACCGTGAGGGTCTTCGCGGACAGTATAGATCAAGATCAGACTGCACAGAACATGAAGTCTGATCTTGGATCTATTTCGTTAGGTTGTTTATTCATGCCTATTAGATTAAAATTTGTATGTTTCAGATGATAGAGTTAATTCAGTCTATTAAGTCGCAATTAAAATGTCGACTGCAAAAACCTTTAGAGTGGACAGACCTTTATTTTCCTTTTAACTTTGGAAGGGATTAAAGACCAAACGATAAGCCTTTCTCTTGTCGTGCACTTTGTATAGACCAAATATAAGTAATCTATTGAAAGTAATCCCACTGATGAAAGGTGATGGTAGAACTTTGAGAGAAAATAGACCTTAAAAATGGATCATTTTATTAAAAGCTAATTCACCGGACGATTGACATCATTTTTCCAAGATCGATAACATTATTTCATGACAATATTCCATTTAAGGAATGAAATTAAGAAAGATGGAATCCGCTAATCACACTTTCAGCATGATTAAGGTATTTTTTCCATACCTCAATGAAAACAAGACGAAAAATCTTTTTATTCCTCATAATTCAATCTCACAGGCAATAAAAGACGCAAACAAATGATTTCAGACATGCTCTGTGAAAAGGGGGTTCAATGTATCTGCGAAAAGATTAGGCCCAGATCAGCCTGCGCAGTTCGCGCAGGCTGACCTGGGCCGAATCTTGTCGCAGGTGTTTATTTTGTTGAAACACGGGAGTGACCCGTCGTCATAGAATTTCAGTTTAATACTTTACCAATCCCTTTAACAATTCCTGGTTTTTACGGCCCTGAGATAGAAGCCTTTTGAAAACATTATGGGAAAAGGAGAAAATGATGGTAACCAGCATTTTCTCCTTTTCCCACATTGTTTTCTACCCTTCGCAATACGAATTTCAAATTTTCAGGCCAATTTTATTTTGTCGTCTGCAAATGCTTTCGATTTAGACAAGTCTAAAAGTTTGTCCTTTGGTAATGAGTTAACGGCGAACATAAGGACGGTGAGACCTGATAGGTCATCATCCGCTAAAAAAATGTCTTAGTTACTGGCAGTCTCTAAAGTCCTGGGTCATAATGTGACTCAGAAGTTCTGCGTTTTGATATGTAATCCGGAAGTCATACTTTTATACTCTCTGGCGAGTGCGAAGTGGAGAGGATGGAAGGGAGGGGGGGGGGGGGGGGGGCGTAGTAACGCTGAAGTATACTTGGGCTCAGCCCATTACCACACAGTCCTGAGTTTTAACGACTCTATAAGAGAAGGATTTTAAAAACAATGTGGGAAAAGGAGAAAATGCTGGTAACCAGCATTTTCTCCTTTTCCCACATTGTTTTCTACCCGATCAAAAACAAATATCATCTTGTCAGTCACATTTAATATGTTGTCTGCAAATCCTTCAGATTTGGACCAGTCTAAATTTTTGTCGTTTGGGAAGGACTTAAGCTTAGTGCTGGTCACGTCCAAGAAAAGAAATGAATAAGACATCTGTCGCCTTGACCAAAATAAAAAAAAAGCGATGAACAACACCAATCAAAATACGAAAGTCTAGGCTAGTTCTCCGTGTACCTGACAAACAGAATTACGAGGAAGTTCGTAAATAATAAACAATTCGTCCCCGCCTAGCATACACAAGACTTTATGGTGTTCCTACAGCTTGTAAACATATTTTTACGATGTTCCGGAAGAATTTCTTGTTTTTTTTTCAAAACCCCAGAGCATCGCATAAACCTAACAGACACTTAGAGTATCAATATTAACCCTTTACCAAACTAGAAAATTTTGGACCCGACCAAACTAAAAGCACTTGAAGTCAACTTTTCAAATGAAGCCCAAAATGTTTATTTCTGTCTTGGTAGGGTAGAAAACATTGTGGGAAAATGGGAAAATGCTGGTTACCGGCATTTTCTTCTTTTCCCACAATGTTTTCAGAAGTCTTTCTTCTCAGAGTCGTGAAAACTAGGAATTGTTTCGTAAAGCGTTAATATGACCAACATAATTGCAGTTTCAGTGTTGCTTTTGTACAGAAAGTTTCATCAAAGTAGACACTGTAGACAAAAGATCAGACTGCACGTGTTGCGCAGTCTGATCTTGATCTTCATTGGGCGCAAAAGGAATTTAAATCGAGAAAGGAAATGTAAAGGTTGAACAAGAAACCACATCAAAACAACTTCCTTGTTGAACGAATGGCAGGCTAGTCGTAAAATGTGAACTCTTTGGATCCAAAGGACAACTTCAGTTTCCCTGACGGCCAAAGCTGGTGCAGATTAGACCAGGGATTCTATATAACATGTACGATCCCTGATAAGACATTACAGATCGTGAAGTTGGATCATGAACTTTCACGTACGGAATCCTGATGGGGGCCACCAAAAATCCCGCAATTCTCTAACTGCGAACTTTTGAAATTTTCTCACTTTCTCGCATGTCAGTCAACTTATATACATGGGAGATTTTACAATCCTCGCGAGGTAACAGGGGCGAGATTTTATTTTTAAAAAATCTCGCCTCTGTTACCCCGTGAGGATTGTAAAACATCGTATGTATTTGAGTTAAGTGAACATGCGAGAACGTGGCAAAACCTCAAAATGTTGCATATAGAGACATGCGAGGATTTGGGTGGCCCCATTAGGATTCCGTATGCACGACCTTTCATAACATATCATGACTTAACACTGTTATAGTATAGATTATTCCTACTGTTAAAAGATTAATACTCAGTTCATGTAAGACGCTAAAAGATCAATTTCCTTCGAAAAATATTTATGTCAAAACAAGTTTTTTTACCCTGTTTTTGTGAATGTAAAACGAGATTTGCCCGACAACACTTTGGTGGTCTCGATCACGTCCGCGCCCTGTTTCACCGACTAAGAAGTTCGCATGTTGGGGTTATCTGATGTAGATTACCCTATTCTTACTGTTAAAAGATTAATACTAAGCTCATGTAAGACGCAAAAAGATCAAACTCATTCGAAAAACATTAACGTCAAAGCAAGTTTTTTTATGATGTTTAGGTGAATGTGAAACAAGCCTTGTCGGACAATACGTTGGTGCTCTCGCCCACGTCCGCGTCCTGTTTCATCGACAAAGGTTCGCATGTTGAGGTTTCCCTTTATCCCTCAATCCCGCATCAACTCTTTATCAAACGACAAAGTTTTAGACTGGCCCAAATTGAATGGATTTACATACGACAAATAAAAGATGGCTCAAATGATGAAAATTGCCTTTCATTGAGTAAAAAACATTGTGGGAAAAGGAGAAAATTCTGGTTACCAGTATCTTGCTCCTTCTACAACTATAATTATTTTCCCAAGTTGTCTTTCTCAGGGTCGTTAAAACTCGGCATTGTTTGGTAAGAGCTAAAAAACGGTCCTGACGAAGGAAAGGAAAACTTGAGAAAAACATTGATGTAAAAAGGAGTAATAGCTGGTTACCAGCATTTTCTCCTTTTTCCACGATGACTTTAAGACCGTTAAAGACATATCCAAGCATTTGAGCGACGTTCTTCGGAAAGAAAAATGTAGCAAGCGACTAAAGAAATAGTCATTATGAATATGTGACCCGCCAAGCAAACGTTACCAAAGGCTTGGCAAAACAAAACTGAATGAACCTATTTATGTCTCGTTTCTCTTCTTTATTTTGTACTTTGAGTTTTAACAATGTACTCCCGCATTCTGACCAGGGAAAGGGCTTTTGCACTTTCGTTTTTTTATTGTAAGGGTCTTTTTCGGGTCGGAGTCTGGCCGTACATTGATTTTCTTGCTTTATGACATATACCTACTTTTTTTGTTGTTTGTTATTTCATTCTTACTGTTTCCTTGTATTTTATTGTATAATGCTCGCCATTTTGGCGGAAAAACAATAAAATAATATTCTGTGAAATCGTTACTAGAAGCCAAGATTTAAAACTTGCTCAAATCGAAAACTTTGACAGACGACAAAATATTGACAAATTGAAAGCTTTTACAAATGACAAATTTTAAGATTTGTGCATAATGAAAGCTTATGCAGACGACAAAATTATAGAATGATCCAAATAGGAAGCTTTTGCCGAAGACAAATTAAGTGTTGAACCCTTTACCAAACAATCCGTAGTTTTTACGACCCACAGGTAGAAACCTTCTGAAAACATTGTGGGAAAAGGAGAAAATGCTGATAAACAGCATTTTCTCCTTTTTCCACAACGTTTTCTACTCTTCTAAATTCAAGTTTCAACTTTGAGTCACGTTCATATTGTCGTCTGCTAATGCTTTCAATTTGGGCAAGTCTTCCACGTTTGGTTAACAGTTAAAAAGTTGAAAGGTTTTGTGGAAAAGAATTTTACAAAATGTGGTTACAAGCATTTACTCCCTTACCCATAATGTTTTAAAAGGGTTCTTTCTCAGGGTTGTTAAAAGTCAGGATTACGTGGTCAAGGGTTTACATGTCGAACTCTGTTTTACATGTCCCATTGACGTGTTTCATGTTGACATGACATTTATATTATTACGTTTATCTCCAGTAAACATAAAAGAGCAAGTGGTGTCGCACTACTGCGACTCCCTGCGGTTCTTAGTAATCAAAGTTAGTCCAGTACGAACTTCTTTTGCACTGTTTTATCAGATAAAAATGGAAAAACATGTCTAAATTGTGTTTCTGGTTTTGATTTGATGCTCTCTGTGGAATCTGAGTACAAATTCTTAGGCTTATTCTTCAGAATTTTGTCAGCGTGAAAGTAACAGAACGTCTGATTGGCTAAACCTCAGACTACGCGAATTGCGCAGACTGACCAGGGTTGACACTTTTCCCTTTAATAACATTTTCTGTATGAAAAGTGGTCACTGTACCTTGTCATACATACAATCATTTTTTGAATTATAAACTTAAAGTGACCTGCACTATCGTTGATCTGTTTTCGTCTTATTGATGTACATAATTCCCAGATGGTCCCTTTTTGCGAGATGGGTCACATGATATAGCTATCAAGTCATTTTCAGTGCCCAATGGACAGAAACATGGGTTGTTGCAGATTGCATAGATCAAGAATAGACTGTATAGCACGTGCAGTCTATTCTGGATCTATATCCACTGTGAATTGTATTTTTAGCTCCGGAGTAGTCGGGTTTAGATATTTAGTATCAACAAGTTTTTCATCTTTATCAATCTTTTTGTTTTTTCCCCCAGACTTTCAGAAAAGCTTGGCTACAGTGGATTTACTGTTGAGATCAGAAACATGTTCGGTCAACGGATGTTTAAAACCATCGGAGCCGGGAACAATCCAAGACTGGAACTCATTCTGTTGAACTCCTCCCCACTTCCGGTAGAACCAGCTGTTCGTGAACACGTCATTTCCGTTCTCCGACGGCGGGTAGGGAAACTGAAAAAAGCTTTTAGTAGAAGGAATTCCGAAAACAAACTATTTAGACGCCTCACTGAATAAATAACTAACTAATTGACGTTTAAAAGAAGTGCCATTGATTTATTTTCCTTTGAAACGATTCTTTGTATTATTCCTTTCATAATCAGACGCTTGAATGACTTCATGTAGGCTTGGCATGACCATGTCTATCAAATGTTTTTCAAATGCATCCTTTACTACACAATCCCGAGTTTTAACGACCCTTGGAAATAAAACTTTTGAAAACACTGTGTGAAAAGGAGAAAATGCTTGTAACCACCATTTTCTCCTTTTCCCACAACGTTTTCCAACCTTTTGGAGCAAATTCCATTATTCTAACACGGCCTTAATTTGCTGTATGCAAATGCTTTCAATATGGACGAGCCTGCAACGTAGTAAAAAGATATGGATGCTGGAAACTATATACTTAGAATTTCTTGCAACATTATATGTGCAGTAAAAACACGGTTTTGTACAATTCTGAAGATGCTAATCATACTCGGTAAAAAGGTGCAGAAAGTATCCACCTAGGTCAGACTGTGCACTCCACACAGGCTGATCTGGGTCGAAACGTTTCGCTATCTGTCATGTTTTGTATGGCAAAGTACCAGTGTACCTCTTGATTTAGTCGAATGTTAAACAAAATAGATTCTGTAGAGCATTATACAAAAATGACTTGCTTGGCATGACGGAGATGTATTAGATCCCCTTCGCCAGAGCAAGCAATTTGCATGCAACACGCCAAAAGGGGCATAAGGACTTTTGCGTAAAGTGCCGTCTCGGATCAGCCTGCGCAGTCCGCGCAGGCTAATCCGAAACGACACTTTCCGTTTTTTATGTAATTTTCTGTTTTGTGCAAGTCTGCTGTAGCACAAAATGTAATGTAGTCGTAAAGTGGCGTCTCGGATTAGCCTGCGCGGACTGTGCAGCTCTAGGCTGATCCGATACCACCCTTTACGCAAATGTCCGAATTCCCCTTTTCGAGTGTTGCAAGCCATATAATATTTTTCATAGACATGTCAGCTTCAGGCAATAAAGAATTTCAAGCGACCATAGACATAGTTAATTATTATTATTTAACAATGTTATTTATACTATAAATGTTTTGTCTGTTTATTAGCCGAGCCCTGGTAGCGCAGGCGATACCTCACAGAACACGGGGTCACTGGTTCGATACCCGGTTCAGCCAGTTTCTGTCCAAGGGTTGATGATGGCCATTGCAAAAGGATTCATTCTTCCCTCACCACTGATCATTGTTTTTACGACGGTAATGTGGGAAGGCAGCCAGTAGCGTGGAAAGAATATTGTGCAAAAAGAAACTCGAGGAAAGTATTGATAGGTGCAGTGGCCGTCGCGATATATCGTCGGTTTACTTAAAAAAAAAAAACTCGTAACTACAGCTTGAAACAGGCTCTAGTTACGGGTTTTTTGCATTAAACGGACGATATAACTGAAATTTTGTTAAAAACAGCGATAACACCACCCAATAAATCTATCATTTGTCAGTTTAGTGTTCGGTATTTCAAGAATTCTTTTCTGTTTTCTCATCTGTATTCAGCCTCATTTTCATCCCTCGATCATTGCACCCCCCGTTCATCCCCCACGTTTCTCTAATAACGATGACAGAGGCCCGTTTCCACCCCAACCCATCTGTAGACGTCCGAGGTTCGATCCCGAAAACTGGAATTTCCCGCCCGTACAGTCCAGAAACAATTGCTATAATTATGCGACCCAGAGACGGACCGACACATTTGCACAGCCAGGTTTGAAACATTTATTCTTCTCGATTATCAAATCTCTGGAAACAAGTTTGCAGTATAATTATGACTTTAAAAAAAAAAAAACATCTTTGTAATGTATAGACGATTAGCATTGAAATACGAGCTCGTATACCTCATCGAGTGCTTGTGAAATTATATATTGCAAAAAGAGGATGAATTGATCATTACAAGCAAGCAGTTATTTTCAGAAATGGTCTGCTTCCTCTGTGTTGAAGGTATTCATGTATCAACACAAACCCTCTTTATTGATTTAACAGTACTGACAAATAGCCTCCCAAGGCGGAGATTAAACCCAGGGCCTCTAAGTCCCATGGCGAACGCGCTACCACATCCCTACAAAAGCTAGTTCTATAGCATGGAAGTATGAATACAAACACAATCTATACATTTACATATATCTTTCAAGACGTTTTTTCTATCAATCATGAATGAAGAATGCAGTTAGGAACATTTCTTCTGTTAAGCAGATTCTCGAAACCCTAAAAAATAGGCCTACTTATTTCCTGATGCATTTCGAACTCATTTTCTTTCGATTCAGAAACATCATTGTCTTCATTCAATTTTCCTATCTCAGGTCGAGCAACAGGCAGACAACATCAGCCCCCAATATCAGTAGGCAGCGTGCTGTCGGCTACTATAAGGGACGGTTTTATACCAGTCCCGTTTCTACGACCCGGGACATGTTATATAGCACTAGTCATCTGGCCTGGGGTGGATTTCCACTTTTACAGATTGGACAGTGACAACTTGTGGTCCCACAAACCTGGACGAACTCCGGCTAAGAAAACTGACAACTCCGGGAATCTGATCACTGACCCACGCCGTGCAGATAGAGGCAACTATGTAGTGTTTGCTGGATTTCTAGTCAATGCTCCACGGGCTATAGTTAGATGAAATAGATATACTAGAAATTCTCTCTCTCTCTCTCTCTCTGATTGACAGAAACCGTTATTCCTCAAATTAACAAAGATATCGCTTTACTCAGGCGACGTTTTTCGTCTTGCAGTATCAGCTTTTTCTACTTTTCCGCTAAATTTTCAAAACCTTACTACCTCGAGGGCTAACTGTTTGCTGTAAGACTTATAGCTCTCTCTTTCACGGCATCAAATCAACGATGTGATCAACTAACTTATTGTTTCATAGCACGTGATAACTGAATAGGAGAAAAGAAAACTTAGAAATGTGTCGTTATTGTTCTTTTTTCCCATTTCTATTCTCAAGATTTGTTCAATCCAAAATACACTGTATTCTTCCGGTCTTGCATACTTGGCGCTGCGTTGCGGGATTTAGTTGTGAAATGGTCCTCGCCGACTGTGAAATTCCAAATAGCTACAGCCCCCTATACCTGCCTTAACCCATTACCACACAATCCCTTCTTTTGACGACCCTTAAAAGAAAGCCTGTAGAAAACATTGTGGGAAAAGGAGAAAATGCTGGTAACCAGCATTTTCTCCTTTTCCCACAATGTTTTTGTACCCCTTCACAAAACAAATTTCTGCGGAAGCTGAGCTGGGTCGATACTTTTCGCAGATGTAATAAGCCCCTTTTTCACAGAGCATGGCTCATAGATCTATAAACACTGACTACGTATGTCAAATGGCATTTCAAGCCGGTGTAATGCAGAAAAATTACCCTCCCCTACAAAATGACCCATGGGTCATTTCACTATACGTAGAGAAATGACACATGGATCATTCCACTACGTAGAAAAATGACCCATGTGTCATTTCACTATGTAAAAAAATGGCCCGGGTCATTATTCTACGTCGAGAAATAGCCCTCTGGGGTCATTTCTCTACGTAGAATAATGACCCAGGTTATTCCCCTACGCAGAGAAATGACCCATGGATCATTTTGTAAGGGGAGGGTCATTTCTCTGCATTACACCGGCATAATCATAGATCCAAAAAATCCATTTTGTCTCATTAAGAACTGAATCATTGGGTAGATAAGTCCTGAAACATGCAGAAAATCTATTTAAAAAAAAAAGCACAAAGTATCGAGGTCAGCCTGTGCAGATAAACCGTCGGATTTTTTTTTTTTTTTCAAATGCATTAGGCCCCCTTTTCACAGAACATGATTCATGCAGACCAACCGCAAAAGGACTTTTTTCCCACCTATATTTGTCCCCAAAAATTATCGCTAAACTCTGGTAGATCGAATTTTTCCCCATCATATTAAACTATTACCAAAGCTCCAGATAGAGGGAGTGATTTTGATTTTGAAATTAAATATATGAATTATTCTCCACCAAACCCTATGTTGTGGGTACTCATTCGAATCGTCTCAACTAGACGATTCGAATGAGTACCCACAACATAGGGTTTGACAGAAAAATAAAGGATTTAAAATACCCTTACTCGCCCCCTTATCTGGAGCTCTGTGTAATTAAACCGAAAAAAAATGCACTATATCAGTAATTATCAAAGTACTCGATTACACATGTCAGGGTAAAAAAAAAGTCGAAAGACAAATTTTTACTAATGTGACCAATTAATTAGTAATGCGGAAACACCAAGTTTAAATATTAGACTTTTACACATTGCCCCGGGGGTCAGGCACAGGCCGACTGAAAGATGCGTATCTGAACATGTACAGAGGTTGTTGGGGATTTTTTTTTGTTTTTGGTCGACTGTTGTAGGTGTTTACATGAAATGTGACATTTGTTAGTGTTTTTTTTTAATTATATATACAGGATAATTCATTAAACAAAGGTAACTTGTTTTATTAAATTTTTCCTTGTGTTATTTTAAGTCTACAACTATATCAATTACGCATTAGCCCCTTTACCAAACGACAAAATTATAGAGACGTCCAAATTCAAAGCATTTGCAGACGAAAAATCAAGTTAGGCTAAAATACTGAGGTTTTTACTTTGACAGAATAATAAACATTGTGGAAAAAGGGTAAATTTTCTTTTCATTCATTTTTCACCCTACATATCAACTCTGCTACTGTCAGTAACGATTTAACTTCTTTCCGAATAAACAAAGTTTTGGACAAGTTCGAATTAAAAGCAAATGCAAGCTACAATTCAATGAATGTTCAAATAATAGAGTTTCTTTTACAGGATAGAAAACATCGTGGAAAAAGGAGAAAATGCTGGTTACCAGCATTTTCTCCTTTTTCCACAATGTTTTCAAAAGCCTTCCCGGGCCAGAGTCGCTAAAAGTCAGAGAGTTTGATAAAAGCTGACTCCTTACCAAATCACTAAGTTTTGGACAGGTCCAAATCTAAAGCATATTTAAAACATTCACAGAAAACAAATATTTTTAATGATACGAGGTTCAAACGGAAAAGTTTGTCTCTGAAAAGTTAGAATACGATACTGCAAAAGTTGCCAGCATTTTCTCCTATTCCCACGATGTTTGAGAAACAAATAAAATCTTTTCCTCAGGGTCGTTAGAACTAGGGATGGTGTGTTAAAGGATTAGATAGCTTTTGTGGACGGCGTAGATCAAGATCAGACTGCACATACGTTAATTTTTGATCTTGGAACATTACCGTTCACCACCCGAAACCAATATTTAAGGAGCGTACCCGTAATAGAAAACAGCTATTTCCACCATGGTATTATCATTCAAATTTTGCTATTATTATACAAATGAGTATTATTGTACCACTTTAACCGAGCCACCTCTTCCCTTTTTTAATTCCTAGAATTGCTATTCATAAATCAAAACCAATATATTCTCATTACAAATGGAGATAATAATTACCTCCCTTTTCTGAAAACTAACAAAAGTAACAACAGATGATTTCAAGATAGACATCAAAGGAATTTCTGGACGGGGGAAAAATGGATCTACAGAATTAACTGACAACGAAATAGTAAAAGTAAACAATAATTTATACTGATATAATATCTTTTTTTTTTATGTCTCCCTTGAAAATATTTGGGAGGAAATTGCATCTGTATTATCTGAAATAGAAGAGAAACATGAAAAGATTGTTAAAATTTATTCATCCATTTATTTTATTTACGAATCAATCCAACAACTTTATGTCTTTATATCTTTTTACTTTCCAGTCTGTATATTGAATTTATTTGTATTATTATTTTGACAATGAGCTATATGCTTTAAGTCGAAAATAGAATGTTATGTTTATATTATTATTTCCCTTTGTAAGGAAACAACAGTAGTTTTCGCTTGATAAATGATAATTCAAAGAAGGGAAAAAAAAGTGGGTAGGTTAAAGTAGTAAAATAATACTCAGTTTTAATCACAGCAAATTTGTTGGATGATAATAATTGGAGTGCAACACGCGAAAAGGGTCATTCGGACATTTGCGTAAAGTGTCGTCTCTGATCAGCGTGTGCAGTCCCCACAGGCTAATCCGAAACGACACTTTCCGATTTTATGTGATTTTCTGTTTTACGCAAGTCTACTGTAGCACAAAATCTAATGTAGTCGTAAAGTGCCGTCTCGGATTAGCCTGCGCGGACTGCGCAGGCTAATCCGGGACGACACTTTACGCAAATGTCCAAATGCACCTTTTCGCGTGCTGCACTCCATATTTGGGTGGAAATAGCTGTTTTCTATTAGTAGGGTACCACCTTAATTTTGAACCGTTATTTCCTGAAACTTTATAACCTATAGTGCTACTACTGATTCACAGACCATTTGGATTTTATGGTATCATACTGATATGATTGTTTGCGTTGAACAATTCATCACGAAAATGCATAAACATTTTACAACACAGTCCCAACTTTTAACACCCCTGACAAAGAAACCTGTATAACACATTGTGGGAAAAGGAGAAAATGCTGGTAACCAGCATTTTCTCCTTTTCCCACAATGTTTTCTACCATGCTAGAAACAAATTTCAATTCTTGAATTACATTTATTTTGTCGTCTGCAAGTGCTTTCAATTTGGACCAGTCTAAACAATTTTGTCGTTTGGTAAAGAGTTAAACCCCTTTTGTCATAGCATGGCACATTTACATTTTGCGATTAGATCTGATGATTTGTCGAATGTACATCGAACGTATGCATAGAATGTACAGTAAGCAAAACCTCTAAGCGGCCACTTTTGTTTTCCCTGTGAATCTGACAAAGCAATTGACAGGTACACGAAAACAACTAATAACTTAAATCTTTGCGTTAGACATGGTATTCAAGTAAAGAAAACTTCAATTCTGCCGACTGAAAGCGCCTCTTGTACGATCAAAGCGCTAAAAAGCACTGATGGCTAGGGGCAAGTGGAAAGTGCATATACATGTATGTGTAAAGCAGTTGGATACACACCATACAAGTCTTATCAATCAAATGTCAATTTCGCCTCGTTCCATATACCTCCAAAGGTGTGCACTCAGCAACGACCCGATGTGATCCTGGGTGTTGGTTGTGTCATGCTCTGCATGACTAGTTGATGAAATAAACGGGAGAATTTCTCTCTTTTAAGCGTTCTCAATTAAATTTAAACACGCCAACAAACACCATTAAAACTCTTGCTAAGATTAGCATTTTCTCGGTAAATGTAGATCTACGAGGCCCTCTTTCAACATCATGGATAAATAATTGGTAAGGTGTAAGGTAGTTTTGAGGGGTGTGTTGTTTCAAGCCAATAAGCAACGGCGGTTGCAACTCCAGCAAATCAGACAGCGAAAAGCGCGCATTTATACATGATGTGGAGAATGGTTGCAGCTTTCATGCAAAAGTCTGAAACGTGGTTACTAAGGCTAGGCACCGTTGGCCCCTGGCCAAAAACGGGAAAACACTTGGTTTGCGCATGTGCAGTGTCTATAAGCCAGACCTGGTTAAAACAGACGCATATACTAAAAGTATATTACTTTTATTACTAAAAGGAAAACATGAAATATATTTTCTGCACAAAAATATAAACCAAAAGAGGGACCGTGAAGCCTATAAAAAAATGACCCTACAATTTTCAGTATTAGTAAACGAATGTTAAATAAGTTCATTTTAAAAAAAAAACAAGTCTATAAATTATTTTCAAATTTAGGCTGAAGTATGCGTTTAGACTGTTTAATTATTCTCCAAAGTATCAAACTAAATGACCTCTAGCTTTTCTGGAGAGAGGGCGCCAAAAGTGGCCAACGGAGAAGTCCAACTTTAAAGTGGTCGTCTAGAAGTTTTGTTTAGTGTACCTATAGATTTGGGAATGACTTGGAAGAATTCTGAAACATTTCACTTTGATGCTAAATCAGTCCAGCTCATTTAAAATTTTAAACTGTTAATATCAATTATCTTTGTTAGGATAAAGGGTCAGTGGTAAATTGTTGACAGAAATGAAATGAAAAATGTAAATATAAATTAATCTAAATGAGGTCGGTGATGAATTTCATTATCTGTTAGAATGTTTAAATAAACAAAATTACCTAAGACACTTTCACTGCAGAAGTCTTCAGAATCTTTTTGAAAAATTACAAGTTATGAATACGAAAGATTCTTAGGAACCAGTTAAGCTAATTAAACATAGCATTTTTTTTTTAAATTTCTTACGAACTGTTTCCAAAAATAGTAATATATTACAGGTGTGTCTGCTTGACATGTGCTCTCTCTCTCTCTCTCTCGCTCTCTTAAACAATGAATATGTCTGTGTCTGGACACCTGGCCCTTCCTATCAGCCATTTTTTGATTGATTGATTGATCGATTGATTGATTGATTTTCTATTCATAAACTGTTGCTGGCAGTTGCCTAAATGGGCGACGCTCTTAGAAGCCTGCTAGTTATGCTACAGGGGATAGAGTAACATAATTATAATCCTAGGTTATGCCTGGTTCTTAAACGTGCTCGGTGTATTGCACCGTCACATGTTACCTCGGTTGAACGTCACATTTCAAAGACTCGGTAATTTTAGATGGCCAGCCCTGGGGTTCGAACCAACACCCTCAAGTAGCCCGAGACCTGACTTTTACAACTCCTATCATCTAACACTGGATTTATTAGGCCTTGTTAATCTTTACCAAACAACAAAATTTAGAAATAGTCCAAATGGTAACCATTTGCAAACAACAAAATAAAGGCGACTGAGATTTCGAATACTGTTTTGGGAAGGGTAGAAAACATTGTGGGAAAAGGAGAAAATGCTGGTTACCAGCATTTTCTCCTTTTCCCACAGTGTTTTCAAAAGGTGAGTTTTCAAGGTCTTTAAAAGAAGGGATTGTGTGGCAAACGGTTAAATTATCATGTGCCTATCTGTAACCCCATATATTCCTGTGAGTGGGTTTACAGTTGCGCGTGCGTATGTACTTGTTTACATGCGATTGAGATTGTATGCATTTGCTTGTTTGTGCGTATGGGTATGTGAATGAGTGAGTGTGTCGTTAGTTCCGTCAGTCTCCGATGTCCCAAACAGTAACGAGATTTTTCGGACTCACATATATTCGTATACCTCGTGTTGGATCGGATAGTGGTGACAATACCATCTTCGCAAGCCAAGGGTTACGATTCACTACGCTACTCTACCCTTTGCAGATCGAGCTTGATTTTGACAATCACCCGATACGCATTTTGATTGGTTGCAGCTAGCTCTAACTGCATCAAATCAAATCGTTCGAAACATTTTATCTTTGATAAAAATAGAACAGGGTCGCGATAAAAATAGAAGATAAACATGAATACTTCCGTGGATGTGTGCAGGATCTGTAATGATTTATTACCGATGAAAACATAGACGAACAATATTTACATAAAGTTTTAAGGTGACCAATCAATTATCAGATGTTTTAGGCTATATCCCAGCACCTGACCATGGAATGTCGAAGTGCGTATGTGGTTATTGCTTCATGTTGAATTATTGTATTCGTAAGCGGTTTGTAAAACGTCATTTCATTGGCTATAAGAAATATGATGTAAAAGGAGATAATAAGCAGCATCCATAGGGGGCGTGTCGCGGGAATCTGGAAACTGGGCCCAATCCGCCAAGGTAAGATCCCCGTAGTGATCGTAACCTTGGCTCACGAAGATGTGACAATACATGTTCAGCACATGACCCAGGTATAACGCCGTGCAAGTTATTTGGGTTAATTATAGGTCCGTAATCTCCATTTCGTCTTACAACCGACTGTATGTTGAGGTAGAATGGGCCTTAGAGAAGCAGAAAATTTACAAAAAACCAAAGAAGTATCAAACCATGTCAGTCTGCGCGGACTTCGCAGGCTGACATCAGTCGATACTCTTTTCAGATGCTTAAGACCCCCTTTTTAACAGTGTATCGATCAAATGTTAGTAATTATTTGATTTATAGTTTTCTTGACTTAGAAATCTGGTACAAAGTCAGGGGTGATAAACAATTATGCTAATTTCCATATATCTACCACAAAGATCGGTCAACGCACCCAGTGAGTGTTTGATTATTATGAATGAAGTACTGTGGACTGTGAAATTCCTCATCAACATCAATCTATAATGTGTATATATACGAGCTAAGCCCTGTATCTCTGACAAAAGAGGGTTTGGTGCATCCACGTGATGCATTAAGCTTCCTTTTCCCAGAGCATGGCTCATAAATTTTATTTGATTGTATAATGTTTGACGCCGTTTTCAACACTATTTCAGTTATATCGCTGCGGCCAGTGTACCTATCCATGCTTTCCTGGAGTCTCTTTTACCAGTACTCCACACAATTTTCTCTCCAAGCCACTGGCTGCTTTCCCACATAACCATCATCGAAACAATGGTCAGAGGTGGGAGAGGAATGAATCCTGTCGCATTGACTGGGAGAGAAAGTGACCTAGCCGTTGATCGAACCCACGATGCCTTGTTCTCAAGTCCTGCATGCCACAGACTAGGCGACCGGGGCTTGGCGGCTCATAAATATATAAAGGATAATCAACTGGTTGTTTTTGATATGAAAAATATCTAGCGAGGATGCGTTGTTCGGCGTTGAAAAAAACGAGTGCGCAGCACGAGTTTTTTTTAACGCCTTACGACGCATCCGAGTGAGATATTTTTCATATCAAAAATAACCAGTTGATTATTCTATTTATTACCTTATTAACATTATTATTTTTAATTTTTCGTTATAAGTGCTTAATGAAAAAAAAAAGTAGTTCCTAAATTACGGCAGGAAGTGAAAGTGAAAGTTGATATCGTCACTAGTAATGATATCAAAATTTATTACACTGGGAAATTCCAGGATTTCACTGCTAGGTATATTAATAATCATATTAGATGCATAAATATCTGATAACGCGCGGAAACATTGTTGCAGATGTAGAAAGTGCTATCTAGAGAAGAATTTTCAAGTCTTTCTTTTTTTTTTAAAAAAAAAGGGGGGGGGGGTTCCGGTACGGACTGAAAAGAAAAAAATGTCTTGCAGGTGGTAACAAATTAATTGATATTGATCGCAGGACGCGGAAAGAGTAATGTTTTTGCACTGGGAAAAAACAGCATTTATCTATAAAATAATTAATATTTTATCATCATCCATTAGACGAAAAAAAAAAGATATACTACATAAAAATCCATTATAAGTGTTACGGCCTGCTCTTGTAGTTTCTGTAAACGTACGGCCTTAACCCTCTACCAAACAATCCCTGGTTTTTACGGCCGAGAGAGAGAAGCCTTTAGAAAACCTTGTGGGAAAAGGAGAAAATGCTGGTAACCAGTATTTTCTCCTTTTCCCACAATGTTTTCTTCCCTGCTGGAAAGAAATTTTGCTTTTTGAGTAATCGTGATTAATTTTGTTGTCAGTAAGTGCTTTCAATTTGGACCAGTCTAAAATTTTGTCGTTTGGGAAAGGGTTAAAATATGTCATATGGGATCAACCATACCAAATCTCTTTTATTTTGTGTGGAAGTGTCCTTTGGCAAGGCACTTCAAAGCCTCTGTATTGTATTGGAGAAAACAAGGAAGTTCATGAAAAAATAGGTAAAATGATGCTGAAGACGTCTTAAGAACTAATCAATGATTTGACTCTTTACCACTTACCACACAATCCCGACTTTTAACGACCCTAAGAAATAAATTTATAGAAAACATTGTGGGAAAAGGAGAAAATGCTGGTAACCAGCATTTTCTCCTTTTCCCACAATGTTTTCTATCCTCTCCAAATCACATTTCAATTTTTGATGTACATTTATTTTGTCGTCTGCAAATGCTTTAAATTTGGACTAGCCCAACATTTTGTCGTTTGGTAACATAGATAAAACGAAAGTTCATAACATGCAGTCTGAACTTAGCCCTTAATCCTGCTTGATAAAAATGGAACTTTCAAACCAGTAATAAAACCCTCTAAATTACTTTTCAGTAAAAAGTTTTTTGGAGAAAAAATATCTTGATATCGGAAAGTGTAGATCTCAGATCAGACTGCACGTTCTGTGAGTATATCTTTTATGTGCATATTATTTGCAACTCCGGATTGTTCATTATACTGATTGTATTTGAATTTTTTATAATGGGCCTGTGGCCTTCATTTACAATTTCTTTGTATTTGTTGTTTCTTGGAAATCAAGTGCAATCTTCATTATTCATTGTATAAAAATAGAACATAATAGAACAGAAAGGAACAGAATTGAATAGAATGGAATAAACATTTTATTTTTGGAGATAACGTTGACCAGCCCGAAGAATAACGAAGATTGCACTTCGATTTTTGCACACATCTTGAGAACAAGATGAAAATGGCCGATAACCGGCATTTTCTCAAATTCCCAAGCTGCTTATACGTCTTCAGCGAAAATTATAATATTTAAACAACATCATATTTGTCGCTTGCAAATGCTTTAAAAATGGGTGGGGCCTATTTTGTTTTCGTCTGATGTACAGTCAAACAGTCAAAAACGGTTAACCATTATTGATGATTGTCAATCAGTCAGTATCGCATCATCAAATTTGAACCATTGGTATAGACCGTTTTATTCCTATATAAAAAATGATGTTTTGATCAAACATGTTCAAGTGAAACAACTTGTTCATTTAGTTTTTTTTTTTTGTTATATCATTTTTCTTAGGTGTTTTTTTTTTTTTTAATGTTATATTATGCTATATCATGTTGTGTCATATTATGTCGCATCATCAAACTTGAACCATTGGTATAGACTGTTTTATTTCTATATATAAAAAAAAAGATAATGTTTTGATCAAACATGTTCAAGTGAAACAACTTGTTCATTTAGTTTTTTTTTTGTTATTTCCTTTTTTTTTTTTAGTTTTCTTTAAATGTTATGTTATGTTATATCATGTTGTGTCATATTATGTTTTCTTGTGTTTCTACAAACCTAGGTTTCTAAGATGCTTTGCCTGACATGTAAATGCTTCTAAAACGACCGTGGGCTAGTATCCTGTCCCTTACACCATACGTCATGTAACGTGCGAAAAGGGGCATTCGGACATTTGCGTAAAGTGTCGTCTCGGATCAGCCTGCGCAGTCCGCGCAGGCTGATCCGAGACGGCACTTTACGACTACATTAGATTTTGTGCTACAGTAGATTTGCGTGAAATAGAAAATCACATAAGAACGGAAAGTGTCGTTTCGGATTAGCCATCCCGAAATGCTCAGGCTGATCCGAGACGATGTTTTACGCAAATGTCCGAATGCCCCTCTTCGCGTGTTGCAAGCCATATATATTGGTGATTTATCTTTGTTTACACAACTGGGTCATTATGCACTCTTTCAAGTTTTTGAGAGTCCTTTTTGTGGCTAAAATTATTCATTTTAAGGCTGTTTTTGATAGGTATCTCCTGAAATTATCGGAAAAAATATATTCAAGATCAGACTGTGAGCTTTGCTCGGTCTGATCTTGATCTACACTGTCCTCTAGAAAATTTTGTTTTAAGCCGACCTCAGCATATTAGAATTTACGGATCAAAATAGCTGCGCTCAAAATAGACATTAATTATTTCAGAACAAAGCTATAAAAAAGTTATTTAAATGTTTTAACCCATTACCTAATACGATTTTGAGACCGTCCCAAATTCAAAGAAGCTGCAGTAGACGACAACTGAAATGTGGCGATTGTGGGTTTTAAGATACAGATTGCATTGAAAATATTGTGAGAAAAGGTGAAATTGCTCATTTTGAGCAATTTCACCTTTTCTCACAATGTTTTCCTAAAGCTTTTTCTTCATTGTGTTAAAACGAGTAGATATGGAGGAAAGGGTTAAAATTAATAGGTTATTACAATCTGCAAACGATCCCTTTCGTTCTGAAGTAGAAGACTTTTGCAAACATTGTGAGAAAAGTAGACAGTAAATAATGTTTCTTTTATCACTGTATTTTCATATGTTCTCATTAAATAAGATCTAGATTCATGTTGATTGACAATAATTATTTTCAAGAATGTTTTCAAAGTTCACCTCTGTATATTTGTTGCAGAAAGAAAAGAGTTAACCCATTACCACGCAATCCCTACTTTTGACAACTCTGACAAAGAAGCCTTTAGAAAACATTGTTGGAAAAGGAAAAAATGCTAGTAACCAGCATTTTCTCCTTTTCCCACAAGGTTTTCTACCTTTTACAAAACAAATTTCAAATATTCAGTCTCTTTTATTTTGACGTCTACAAATGCTTTCGATTTGGACAAACCTAAAATATAGTCGTTTGATAATGAGTTAAACCATTTACTAAATTATCATGAGTTCTAATGACCATAAGAAATTAGAAAACATTGGAGAAAAAGCGGTAAATGTTGGTAACCAACATTTTCTTCTTTTTCCACAATGTTTTTTTCTCCAATCAGAATCAAATCCCATCATTTTAGATACCTTCAATTTGTCGTCTGCATTTCTTTTTGTTTTCGGTTTGGAAAAGTCTTTTAAATTGTGTCATTTGTCAAGTCGTGAAAGAATTTGATATTTACAATGGTCATAAACTCGAAATAATGATTTCAATTTCCATTTATCTAACCTAATTTCCCCACTTTTGATCTTTCTTTTCAGATGACTCAAAAAGAATTCAACGAAAATAACTTTTTCAACCCATAAAACAACAGAAAATGATCGAGCACATTATTACAACGAATTAGGTAAATGAGTAAATTTGCGTCACACGGGAATAATTTCTGAGTAAATGTACTGTGGTTAAAATGAATCTAGAACAGATCAAGACTTAAAGTTTGTCCTGAGGTGGTAAGCTACTGATATGGATATTCCGACAATAGTGCAAGACACGGATGTAAGCAAAGGGAGTCAACGGCTAAGCTGGACCCTAGTTCGAACACCCTTGAGGCGGTATTCTGCCGATGAGTATGCAAGGAAGAGTATGGGCGAAGTGAGCAATGGTTACGTGCCTACGGATTCCATATCCAAAGATATGGCGGTTGACAGGACCGATTCCAGGCGAAGCATGGACGACCGTGACCTATATTCAAGTCCAGATACGAAGGATGAAACTCGACTAAATCCTTGGACAACCTACAGACGTGCCCCGAAATCACTCCAGTTTACGGAGCTCGAGGATTTTAAACCACCAACAGAAAACTTAAAACCACGACCTAAATTGGGTTTATCGATTATTTCAAATTTTAAGCCCGTCGGTCAATTAGTCACGTTGAGAAGCGTTTCTCCACTTCCGGAAGATGATTACGAACCAACCAATCAAAATAAAGTAGAGCAAGACAACACGGCCTTCGAGCATGATGTCCCTACAGCTGCAGAACCCCCACCAGTAGTAAGTAAAACCGTTACTGAAAGTGAGCCCGCACCAGTAGCATGCACAGCTGTTACTGAAAGTGCGGAGACCGACAAGTGTCCGCCGGGAAAGAATCGTAAAAAGAAGCAGGGCAAACCTTTGGATAACCAAAAGGTTACCAAATCATCTGCCGTTGCCACAAAGGAACTTATTTCCAAAATTGAAAAAGAGGTTACACAAAACGCCATGAAGCTACAGACAGGTGTACATAGTTGTGGAACTAGACAGAAAAAAAAGAGTCAAAAGGAACAAAAGGAAGAAAAAGTGCAAGATTCTGTCCAAGATACAAAATCTCAAAGTAATGAAAGTGCAGGGAAACCAGCCTTAAAGTCTTACTTCTACTGTAGAATTGTGACTAAGTACCCGAAATCTTCTTTCTGTGAGTATATATCTTAATAGTCTATCTACAGTTAATGTAAACATCAAAAGGCGAATTGCCGTTGACTTACAAGCATATTTTAGTGTGCAAGAGATAGAGAATAGATGGTTAGTGTCATGGATTCGTTATGTTTATCGGGCAAGGCGGAGGAATGCAGAAGGCAAACCAGATAAATTTTGGAACTGAGCCCAATAAACTTAACCAATCCAAGACACCAAACGTCTATTCTATTCATCCCATCACTTACTCCACTTACATTACTTTTTACAATTGGCATAAGATTCTGATAAGTATAGAAGCTTGAAAAAATAGTTTCATTGCATAAAGGTATATTCACCAGTTTGAATGCACCTGTAATGTATCCGGAATCATATTTCCTTTGTCTACTTTATTATGTTACACATGAAACAGTTAAACAGTGACAAAACATGTTTTCCTCGGTTTGACAAGATTCTTGTCATTTGGCCCGTTGCACGGAGATCGCGATGATTTTCGAAAACTTTCATCAGTTGTGTTTTAGAACTATTTTGCTTTATTTTCATTTAAGTTTTACAACCATAACTTCATTAATTAAGCAAGACGCTTTATTTCTTGACAAGGCTAAAGTTTGGTCGTTTGGAAAGGGAGTTTAACAGTTTGTCTTCTGATAAAAAAAACTAAAGAGTTAAGGTCAAACGTTTAATACAATTTTTATTCACTATGATATTATTTCAACGCCAGTGCTGACATTTGCTGGCCACATGGTTATCGCCATGACAACCGTTGGTCTACTACTGTCCGGCTATGATCTCTTCCCGACTGATTTCGAAACCCTACCGATGTCTGATTGGAATGTACCCTGGAAGAAGCGCGATCTGGCCTGGAGATACAGGGATGATTACGACAACAGATACGTGAGAAAGTGGTTTATACAGGTGAGTTTGCGTGTGACACTACGCTGTAAGATTCCCTACTGAAAGACGTTTGTTTACGGATATTCATTATGCTACCGCAAAACGAATTGGGGGTATACTGGAATCAGTCTGTCTGTCTGCGTGTCCGTCCGTGTGTTGGTGTGTCAGTATTTGTACAAAATACTAGCGATTGCCTGTTTCTGTCAAAGCGCTGGAGGGGGTATTAAGTCACATTCAGTGACACCTCTAGTTCGTTTTGTCCGCGTTTTGACCTCTAAACTGACTGCTTAGCGCATAGATTCTGGCCCAACCATGGTTGCAATCATGGTTTGTTTGCATGATTTTTATCACTGTTTTCAACATTATTTTAGTTAAATTGTGGCGACCAATTTACCTATCCTTGCTATCCTGGAATTTCGTTTGTTTGTTTGCTTTTTACAAGCATTTCGCACAATATTTTCTCCAGGCTGGTTTTCCCCAATGAGTTAAACAAAAACTCTAGTAGCCAGTTGAATGTTATTCTCATTTTTTTGTGCTTGTAAAGCCTTTCAATGTGAATAAGTCTAAAGATTTGTAAAAATGGTTGATTTAAAAAGAAATGACACTGAAATAATTTTGGGGCATTTGATTCCATATCCCAGATCAACGATTGTCGTCATGTCTTTTTCAGGAACAACATAAATGGTACAGATCCATGGATTATGGAAGAGCCAACATGGTGCTGTACTATGATGCCGGAAGCGGAAATATCTTCGAAAAAGAAAATCTGCTACAAATGAAAGAGCTAGAGGATCGCATTTTCAGTATCCCGGAATATCGAAATTATTGTGTGCAAACAACGGCCATGCAATGCCAGAAACCAACTTCCGTTCTTAGATTATTCGATGGCACATTTTCTCTCCTAGATTCTAGATTCTTTGATCCAGATTTCAATAACATTGCTGAAGTGCTTCATACAGCAAATACAAATAGGTACACACGAAGTAAATTTGCATTTTTCTTGTCTAAGGGTGCAATTATGACCCCATCACTTGCTTACTCTCACGTGACCAGGACAGTTATCCCAATGGGCCACCCACTTCAGGTGGGTGAACACGGTGAGAAAATGGAGACTAAGATGGAGAGGTTTCTTGTAAAACATTTTAAACCAGTGATAGAAGAAATAAAACACAAACCATCACATTTTAAGCTCATTTACTGGAGTTATTTACTATTCAGATACGATATTGTGATACAAATTATGTACGACGCGTTGTTTGCTGTAGGCAGTGTAATGTTTATATTCGGATTTATTGTTTATCACACAAAGTCCCTCTGGATATCAACTCTAGCAGTATTTAGTATTCTAACAAGTTTTTTAGCCACAAACATTCTATATAGAGTTTTATTCGGCTACCAATACTTTGGATTTTTTCACGTGATTGCCTTTTTCATAATCTTAGGAATTGGTGCTGATGATTTATTTGTTTTTCTCGATGTTTGGAAAAGCACGGGATTTAATGATTATCCCTCTTTAGCTCACAGACTTTCTGATGCTTACAGAAAGTCCGTACTTAGTATGTTTTTCACATCACTTACAACTGCTGTGGCGTTTTTTGCAAACGCTTTGTCGCCATTACTTGCACCCCAGTCTTTTGGAATATTCGCCGGACTTCTAGTCATCGTGAACTACATTTCTGTGATAGTTTATTTTCCAACGGTTGTTGTGATATATCATATTTACTTCAAATCTTGGAAATGGCCATGTTGTTCGTTTCTCCACCACAAGTACCTCGTTATCTTTAAGAAATACCCAAAAGAGAAACCTGATATACCACAAACCAACGGCGAAGTTGTGACAGAACAATCAAATGAACAAACACTGTTTGATGACAATACTTCACGCAGTAGTACAGGGCATCTGTACAACGTCGTTGGAAAGTTAAACTCAGGTTTTACCGTGGATAAAGACGCGGAATATGGATTCTGTAACATGACACGAAATAACAGTGAAAGTGCTTCCATTGCTCCCCTGAAAATCAATGAAGTGCTACCAAGACTGTCGTCATCATCGAGTAAAACCAGTATTGTTCTTAGTGCTATAAATAACTTCGATGAAGAAACACCGGAAACACATGACAGTGTAGCTAAATCCCCGGATGAACAACCTGTATATATCAATACGTGTACTGTTGAAAATGAAAAGGGGTCGCCTTTGCTTACTAAAGAGAAGAAAAAGAAAGCTTTGGTGATATTTTTCCGTGATTATTACTACAAATTTGTGACTCATTACTTAATCCGTTGGATTATCGTAATCATTTTGACGGCCATTGTTGCATTTTTTGCGTACTGTATCACGAAACTGGAGACAGAAAATGAGCAGGTAATGTAACAAAGTTTTTCAGAACTTTCAATTTCCATGAAGTCCTTACCATATTTACCATATAATAAAATTTCAGACATGTCCACATTCGAAGCACTTCAGATGCATTCTCAAGAGATAAAACTTGTATGAGAAAGGATAGAAAATATTGTGCGAAAAGGAGAAAATACTGATCACCTGCATTTTCTCCTTTTCCCACAATCTTTTCTAAATCCTCTGACCGTAGGGTCGACAAAACTCGGGATCGTGTGATTAAGGCTTTGTAAAACTTTTTCAACTGAAGGCATGTGGAGGGATACTATCTAAGATGGCGCTGCTGCAAATACGATGAATTACACTGATCAAATCCAAACAGCTGCTCTAACGAAAGCAGTTTCACTGTAATGTGCTGGTACTCATTGCAATTTTCTATCGTATCAGCACATGCAGGCTTTTGTTTCCTATGAATATTTATCGTCATTTTGTCTCGTAACGTTTTTTTTTTTAATTCTTATACTTAATGGGTTTACATTTACGTCCTATTAATATCGCGCTGTCTCGCAAGAGGTGTTTATTTTTTTAACCAAATATGCACAAGTGTATACATTTAAGAGAACATGTCTTATTTCCTATCAAAAATGATGTCTATTTTTACATTGACAATGGAACGAATTTCAAGGAATGCTTCATGGAAATCGTAACCAGCAATAAGCCCTCCGTTGTGATGTGAACATTTCTACAGGTTGTTCAGGAACTCGAACCCGAAGCCTTTGATGTGAGGGGCCGACGGGCTAATCGTACATCAATAGCACCCAGTCTTTTTTTTAGCCATCATATATTCTTTTATTAACCCTTTGGCTGCTTATCGCGTCTCACTGACCTTTTGCGGACAGTGTAGATCAAGATCAGACTGCACAGAACGTGCAGTCTGATCTTGGATCTACACTGTCCGATGAGGACATATTATTCCCAAAATCACAACTTTGAAATGACAGTATTTGGGGTTTTACTATCGAAATGAAATTTTATTTTAGTTATTTAGCAGGACAAGAGTTAATAAGGTCAGTTTTGTCTAACAGCTGGTTGCATCATCAGGTATACTCGCAGTTTTACATGCATAATAATTCACAATAGTATAAATATTGACCTATATAAGTCTGCGTGGACTGCGCAAGCTGACATGAATCGATACTCTTTGCAGATGCATGAAACACCCGTTTCATGGTGCATGGGTTATTTCTCTGTTTTATATTGCAGGTACAACTCTACCGGAAAAGTCATAATTACGGCCGGGCGCTGGATTTGGACTTTCACTACTTCATTGCCAATGAGGCTGACAGAAATGTCAAAGTTCACATTGTATGGGGCCTGAAACCACGTGACATGAGTGTGTGTCACTTCTCCGATGGTCGATGTGAGGGTAGGGAACAATACGATGATGATTTCGACCCCAACACCCCTGAAGCCCAGATGGCAATGAAGGTATAGTGGTACAGTTATATCACAGGCGGAACACTTAAGTGTCATTGCTGTATCGTCAGACACCGTTACTAAAAATAGCGCACTTTGCATAGTCTCTTTAACGCTTATATACTAACACAAGGTTTGCGATTAAAACCGGAGAAAAAATTCGCCCATCATCCTTCTAAAGAGAATATTTTACCGAAATCGGACAAAATAACATGGTGATCTATGTAGAGGGGTTCAAAAATGTTCTTTTGTTGTCTGACATTCGGAGGTTTCAAACGCCTCTTGCATCTCAACATTGGCGCTGATCTCATGAATTTTATAAAACCTTTTACATATAGAGGCGATATCTCTAACTGTGCCCGTTTATCGAGCAATAAAAATGTCGTTGTTTCGTGATAGACTAAATGAGCTTCAAAAGCCTGCGGTTATATCTTCGTTCCCCTCCACATTGTCACCTTTAGCGAATGTAATGTTCTTTTGCTGGACCGCATTTTTGTCTTACCAGATATGTCTTTGGTCTGGTGAACTCGAAATTCACATTCCTAGAGAGCTTCTGCAGCATTTTTTTTTTTTTAGGTTTGAGATGCAAGTTGCTCATGAGCTTGAGATGCAGTTTCCTTCAAAACTTGAGGTTCAATTTTCTTGAGAGTTTGAGATGTAATTTCAGTGCAGTCTGGAGGTGCATTTTCTTTGAGACTTTGAGGTGCAATTTCCTTAAGACATTAAGGTGTAATTTCCTTGGGACATTGACGTGTTATTTCCTTGAGCCCTTTAGGTGTAATTTCCTTAAGACCTCGGGGTGCAATTTCCTTGAGATCTTGGGGTGCAATTTCCTTAAATCCTTGGGGTGTAATTTCCTTGAGACCTAGGGTGCATTTTCCTTGAGACAATGGGTTGCAATTTCTTTGAGACATTGGGGTGTAATTTTCTTGAGACCTTGGGGTGTAGTTTCCTTGACACCTTGAGGTGCAATTTCCTTGATACTTTGAGGTGCAATTTCCTTGAGACGTTTGGGTGCAGTTTCCTTGTGACCTTAGGGTGCAATTCCCTAGAGTCCTTGAGGTGCAATATTCTCGAGACCTGGAGGTGCAGTTTCCTTGAGACCTTGAGGTGCAATTTTCTTGAGACCTTGGGGTGCAATTTCTTTTGGACCTTGAGGTGCAATTTCCTTGAGACATTCAAGTGCAATTTCTTGAAACCTTGGGGTGTAGCTTCCTTGAGACCTTGATGTGCAATTTCCTTGAAACCTTGGAGTGTAGCTTCCTTGAGACCTTGGGATGCAATTTCCTTGATACCTTGGGGTGCAATTTCCTTGAGACCTTGGGATGCAATTTCCTTGAAACCTTGAGATGCAATTTCCTTGAGACATTCAAGTGCAATTTCCTTGAGACCTTGAGATGAAGTTTCCTTGAAAACTGGAAATTCAATTTTTTTCAGAACTTGTGGCGCAATTTCCTCCTGCACTGGAGGTTCAATTTCCGTTTGCATCACACTCACAAAACACTACATATAAATCTATCGGTTTATTATTTATGAGAGACGCTCTGGCAAAAGCGATTTTAGTACATCTTTGTGATGTATTAAATCAAGCAAGTCATCACATAGTAATGGATCCATAAAATCTCTTTGGTCGAACGACCGAATGATCTGAAAACGTTTCGCTAAGTGAACTGCACAGACAGACATGGGTCAATACTGTTCGTAGATGCATTAAGCCCTTTTTTCATAAGACACGTCTCATTTATTTCTTACAGAGGTTCTGTGACAGACTTCAGAGTTTTACAGCAGACGAGATCGAATACTTCAGCATCAGACGTAACTTTGTGTCTAATATTCCAGAGATCAGATGTTTCACTGACGACCTCGAAGGTTTCTTGGAGGTAGGATTTCTGATCACAATTTTTTCAAAGCATGCTTAACCTTTACGACACAAATCCGACTTTTAACATCCCCCGTGAAAGAAGCCTTTTGAAAACATTGTGGGAAAAGGAGAAAATGCTGGTAAACAGCATTTTCACCTTTTCCCACAATGTTTTCTTTTCTTCCTAAAACAAATTTCAATTCTTTAGTCACATTTATTTTGTCGCCTGCAAACGCTTTCATTCTGGACCAGTCTAGAATTTTGTAGTTTGGTAAAGAGTTAAACAGATGAATAGATTAAACCAACAAAAGTACCGCATGCAGATGCCAACGCTTTGTTACGAATGCTTGATTTTGTGAAAATTCCAGGTGGAAAAATGGGCAAAACTGTGTCAAAAACATTTTGATTGTTACTCGTCCCTATTTTATGTGCTCCTCATTTGACAGTAAATAAATTGTGTATGTTTGAAGTCACTTTTTTTCAGTAATTGCAGAGATATCATAAAATGTCAAAGTTTTTGCACAAAGACAACGAAGACAACAACGCTAGGGCTTTAGCAATGACTCGAGATCCCCGAGCTAAAAGTGGGAGCCAAGAGTTCAACCAGAATACTAAAATTTTAAAATTTTGTCAGTAGACTCTACTCAAATCAGTACAGTAATGGACTTAAGTCTGTTTACTGTCTTAAGTTCGGGTATTTAATCGAGATCAGTCCAAGGCATTGCATCAGCTCGGGATTTGCATAGTGTTACCAAAGTCTCCTCGTGTTAAATGACGGACTCAACTGAGCAAGAATCAGTTGAGTCTGAGTCAGCCCGCTAGTAAATTTTGCAAACTAAGAGACTTTTTCCTTGTTAAACTATGCTGTCTGGACAGTTTCTCATTTTGCAGCAATGTTTCAAACGCCATCTACACCAGACAATTAATAAAAGTGATAAGATGCTAAACTTACATCTTTTTTTTTCAAACATTTACCAACATTCTGTATCCTTTTACATTCGCCCGCCTGCGTGGCTAAGTGGTAAGGTGTACAACTGATAACCCGGTGGTAACGGGCTCGAAACACTTTGTAAAAACTTAGTTTTTCATGTCGTCGGTTTACTTCAAAAACCTCGTAACTACAGGTTGAAACAAATGAAGTGAATATTCTTTGACATGAAGCCTCAGAGCCCCAGCTTGGTACATGTGAAACCCAGGACATGCATGAATATGTCAGCTGTTGCCATGATATAACTGGAATAATGTTGAAAGTGGCGTAAAACACCATTCAATCAATGTGTCAATCTACATTTTTCTAGGAGCAGTCAGATGTCGCTGGTTTAAATCTCTCCCTGCCCTGGGACTACACGAAGATGACAGAATTCATGCAGTCGAAGACCAGCCTGTACAATACGGAAAAGTTGGACAATACGTATACGGACGTACTCCAGGTGGGTCTTTATGGAGTGCTCTTTCACTGCCAATTAACCCTTTACCACACAATCACACCTTTTAACGACCTCGTGAAAGAAGCCTTTTGAAAACATTATGAGAAAAGGAGGAAATGCTGGTAACCAGCATTTTCTCCTTTTCCCACAGTGTTTTCTAACCTTTTCAGAACAACTTTCAATTTCTGAGTAATATTTGTAATATTCATTTTGTCATCTGCAAATGCTTTGGAATAGCCTGAATTTTCCTCGTTTGGTAAAGGGTTAACCAGGCACGTTCGGAAAAAAGGAGGCTTAATGCTTTCAATGTGAACAAATCTACATCAGTGTCACTTACTCACCCAAAGTTTAAATTAGAGGGAGATAAATTGGTTTTCTGAGGTCAAAAGCAGGGGTCAGTGTTTGAAGTTAGATACTTATAATTTAATGGCCTGCAACAGGCGAAAAGGGGCATTTAGACATATGCGTAAAGCGTCGTCTCGGATCAGCCTGCGCAGTTTGCACAGGCTGATTCGAGACGGCACTTTACTACTACAATGGATTTTGTGCCACAGTGGACTTGCTCAAAACAGAAAATTACCTAAAAACAAAAAGTGTCTTTTTGAATTGGGCTGCGCGGAGTAAGCAGGCTGGTCTTAGCCGATACTTTACGCAACTATCCGAATGCCATATGTCCATCTGGTTGAGGAGGCGTATGTCTTGTATAAAGTCTGATCCCTTTTGTTACAGGTCCCCATTTCGTATTGGCTTAACGACGGTTACGAGTACAGGGACAAGTCTGTATTTAACAACTACCATTCACTCATTGGAGAGAGTATTAGTCAATATTCCACACCGCTAAAGTCCGATATGAGTAAGTATTCAAGATTCTGATACACCCATATTATGAATACTCATGAAGATAAGAAATTTGCATATTTCATTTTCACGACACACCCACGCATATAATTTCAATAAACATAGTATGGAAAATGAACTTTTGACCGTACATTAATTGAAAGACACTAACTTTGTCTCGGAAAATAAAATATGTCTACTGTGGCAAGACAGAGATTTAAACCTAATACCTTACTCGATCCAGGTGTGTTCGTGGGCAACAAAATCCGCTACATTGCGGCTGAGGTCAACCTTACCCTTGGTACATTTACATCCGGGTACCCGCTTGGTAAGCCGGCCATGGACCGATGGGAAAACTTCGTTCAGACACAGGTAAGTTTGTTAAGTATCATTTGCAGTTGTTTGGACTAACGTGTTTGTATTGAAAAAGTCAAAAAATAGTAAAATAATAAATTAAGATTATTAATTAAAAGAGGGGGAAAATAATCAAATTAATTGAATCTTACCGGGTTTCGGAGACAGCATTTAAAAGCAATGAAAATAATATTTATCACATAACTTCAAATTAAAAACAAACTGTTTTTTTTTCTTCCTATTTTAAGCAGTAGTAATGGAATCTAATATAATCTGTGTGGTTGGAAAACAAAGTCCTGTACTAATTGGATAAATTCCAGTTTTGCAAATTTTTTAAATGTTTTCACTTTTTTTGCGTCTAATTCTAAACTGCTATATATATTCTTTTTTCCCTATCTATGAACACATTTCAGATGAAAGAAATGCCGAAGGGTTTGAGGAATGGCTTTCAGCTTACTAGGAATTACTGGCATAGCATATCGGTGCAAAAGGTAAGTCTGAAAGATGCCCGTCTACAGCCAGTGGGCGAAAACGCTGTTGAATTTCAAACAATTTAAAATGGTACAGAAATCAGTCCTTTGTGTAAATATGGATAAATAACTGACATATATGGTGTAACTGAAAAAAAGAAACACGGTGATTTGTATTAGAAACCGAACATTGGTCAGAAGAAAACTGGCTGAGACAATTGAAGCTGTAAATAATGGCGATGCGTCACGGAAATTTATCGTTGGTTTCCGCCTAGAGTCGGATAAGGTGTAATTTGCATATAGGCCGCAACTTCCGTCTGAAAATCGAGGCTGCAACAACAAAGATGCCTCCATTTTCCTTTGTTTACCTCATTAATCGAAAAAATATAAGAATGAATATATTTTAATAAAATAAAGACAAAATGAGTTAAAACTGGCAAAAAAAGGATAAGGGCCTCTTTAATTCTTTATATCAAAAAGTCGTGCTATGTAAAAAGGGAACTTAATGCATTTGCAAAAAGTTTCGACCAGGTCAGCCTGCGCAGTCCGCGCAGGCTCACCTGGTCGAAACTTTTTGCTATTGGAGAATTTTTGATTTGTCAAAGGACAATTCTGTTACATAATAAGCTGGTTGTGGTACAAAACGCGTCCATATTATGCGACGTTTTGCCTAGTACAGTGCACTTCCAAGGTGATTTATACCCCGTTGTTCGACAGCGCCGTTCATTCATCCAATGAAATGAATGTTTCGGTTTTTACATGAATTTAATAGATGATACAAGTCCTATCCTGCATGAAAACATTGTCGAGAGAGGACGCAAGAAGAGCACTAGTGTCCTGATACGGCAAACTAGCTCCCTCTTTTTTTCATAACAAGCATCAAGTTCATCTTTTCCTACTTAGTTTTCTACCCTTTCAGAGACAAACCCATCGATTTTAGAACATAATATGTCGAACAGAAATGCTTTCAATGTTGACCAGTCTCAAATTTCGTCTTCGAGTATAAACTTAGGCGGAAAGGGGCTTTCGGACGTTTGCGTAAAGTGTTGTCTCAAATCAACCAGCGCATTCCATGCAGGCTAATCCGAGACGGCATTTTACGACAAGATTAGATTTTGTTCTAAAGTAGACTTGCGCGAAGCAGAAAATCGCTCACTATCGAAAAGTGTCGTCTCGGATCAGCCTGCGCAGCTCGCGCAGGCTGATCCAAGACTACACTTTACGCAAATGTCCGAATGCTCCTTTTCACGAGTTGCAGACTAATTATAGCATAAAAAAATGCTACAATGTTAATTTTTCCACAAATGAAAACAGAACTTTCTCATATCTTTTATTTTTTCCCAGACAATGGCCGACAATGCAATATTGGGTATAGTAACTGGTATCCTGTTTGCCTTTCCAATTCTGACCGTGGCAACACAAAACGTCATCATAGCATTCTTCGCCATTGTGTGTATGTGTTGTAGCACAGTTTGTGTTATTGGAGTGATCCCCCTTGCTGGTTGGAAACTAGGGGTAAGTGGTCTGTCTATCTGTCTCTCTCTCTCTCTCAGCTCAGACCCACACCTGCAGTCTGATACGTGCAATAAACAGATTTGTGAAAAAGCAAGTGTTTGCGTTCCACTGCCATCCCATACTTCGTACAGTCAATTATATGTCATTTTACGCGGCTTTCAACATTATTTCAGTCATATCACGGAAAGAACTAGCATTCTCCTGCATGTATTACGTTTCAATAGTGCTAGGGTTGGGCTCTGAATTGTTTTGCATAAGGACACATCCCACAGATAACTCAGTGCTTACAATTAGGCTGGAACCCGGACCTTACAGGTCACGAGACCTACGCTTTACCACCAAGCCATGCACGGCCCAATTCTTAGCCTTTTGATAATAGTGTATACTTTCACGTCAGGCTTTCTTGAGTCGCTTGGCTTCGATACTATTAAAACTACAAGCAGAGTTACCTCCCTTCCATTAAATTTCATTTAAATTTGTGTCAACGGACGGACGAACGGACAGCCATGGTGTAAGGAACAGAAAAACACAAGTGGTTTGATATCATTTAAACCGTTAAAGACAACAGCGATTGATTCGACGGGCTCATAAAAATGAAATACAAACGTTAATTGACCACTAAGACGTACCTGTTCGATTAAATTTTCTCCACAATCTGGAACTTGTAGAAGCGGCACAGTTAGGGGCACGAGCTATCTGCCGCATAGACTAGCCAGCTTGCAAAAATCCAAAAGCCTGTTCCTCTGAATTTCACATTAACTCTCGGTATTTTCAACGTGGCTTATCCGTAAGACACATGCGCTAAAATGACTGTCCAGCTTTCCTCAACACTCCACGAGAAAGCGATATCAATGTATAACCACGTGCTGCACGTGGATCTCACTCGGCGCGAAACACGTTTTTTGTCATATTCAGTCAACTGTGACAGAAAATCAATAACAATGTATCTGGCGATTTTCGCATATACATGTATATGCCAGAGGAATTGGTCGTGAAATGTTTACTATTTAGAAATCTGATTTAAAAAAATTACAGATATTGCATAATTTTGGTGTGTCGTTGGAAATTTGGTATATACATGTAGGTCTACAGATCTGTTATAAATGAGTCGTGCTTCTTGGAAAGGGAGCTTAATGCATCTGCAAAAAGTATCGATTCAGGTCAGCCTGCGCAGTCCGCGCAGGCTGACCTGGGCCGATACTTTTCGCTATTGGTCAATTTTCTGCAGCTCATAGGACCAGTCTACCTTATAATTCTGTCGGTGGCAGTACAAAATGGATATTGATTGATTGTATGGTGTTTAACGCTGTTTTCAACATTATTTCAGTTATATCGCGGCGGCATGTGCACCTATCCATGCGTTCCTGGAGTTTCTTTTACCAGTACTTCGCACAGTTTTCTTTTCTAAGCCACTTGCTGCTTTCCTACATGATTGTTGTCGAAAAAATGGTCAGTGGTGGAAGAGGAATGAATTTTGTCGCAGTGACTATCATCAATCCTTAGAAATTGGTCGAGTTAGGGATCATAATTAGGGATCGAGCCTTGGACCCCGTGTTCTCAGGTCCTGTACGCTACCGACTGAGCTACCTGGGCTTGGCCCATTCAGTCAACGCATGCCTCAACATTTAAATAAAGCAGTTTTAGAATGGTTGGTTAATATGGAAAACTGACTAGACTTTTGTTTTCATTCGAGCCCGGTAGTTCAGTCGATTGTGTACAGGTCTTGAGAACAGGGAAGTCGGTGGTTCGATACACGGTTCTGCCGATTTCTCTCCGAGGATAGTCATTGCGACAGGATTCATTTCTCTCCCACCTCTTATCATTTTTTAGACGATGGTTATGTAGGAAAGAAGCCAGTGTTTTGGAAAGAATACTGTGCGGAGTACTTTTAAACAAAACTTCAGTAAAGCATGGATAGGTGCACTGGGTGCCGAGATATAACTTAAATAATATTCCAAGAGGCGTTAAACACCATACATTTTTTTCATGCTCTGTTTTCATGTTTTATTTCAGATCCTGGAATCACTAAACATGTGTATGGTTGTTGGGCTGACTGTAGACTACGTTGTGCATCTTGCTGAAGGTTACCACCTTTCTAAACATACAGACCGCAAGTCTCGGGTTCGAGACATGCTCGAGCTGATGGGGATTTCCGTGTTCTCTGGCGCTTGCACGTCGCTCGGCGCTTCTCTGTTTATGGTGTTTGCTCAAATTCAGTTTATTATTCGATTTGGAATCTTCATGTTCTGCACGATCGGATTTTCTCTGTTGTATTCGTTAGGTTTGTTTACAACTCTAATGGGTATACTAGGTCCGAACGGACACACGGGTGATGTCAAACATTTGTACAAAAGTGTAAAAGATATTTGCTGTAGAAAAACGTGTAAGGAGTAAACCGGGAAAACATTAACCCATTACCACACAATCCCTACTTTTGACGACCCTGAGAAAGAAGCCTTTAGAAAACATTGTGGTAAAAGGAGAAAATGCTGATAACCAGGGTAGAAAATATAGCTCGGTAGGATAATGTAAGCAGGATAATGGAGAAAATACTTGATTCCAGCATTTTCTTCTTTTTCCCACGATGTTTTTAAAAGAGCTATTTTCTTCAGAATCTTTAAAACTGGAGACATCTAGAATTTTCTCTTCAAGTATAAGAGTGGTCTTTTTTCTGTATAGAAACCCTTTGCCATACAATCTCGAATCTTAACGACCCTGAAAGAGAAACCTTTTGAAAACATTGTGGGAAAAGGAGAAAATGCTGGTAACCAGCATTTTCTCCTTTTCCCACAATGTTTTCTGCTCTATCGAAGACAGCATCATTTGAGCCCCATTAGAATTGCCGTCTGCAAATGCTTTCATTATTTGGACAAGTCTACAAGTCGTTTGGTAAAGGGTTAAATATGGATACATGCTCCGGCAAAAGGGGGCTTAATGCATCTCCGTGATCAATGATACCAAGCAAGTCATCACATAATTATTGATCCAAAAATCCATTTCGAATAACAAACGACCAAATGATGAGGTAGTCTGGTCTTTCGAGTTGCAGAAAATTGACCAATATCAAAAAAGTTTTGGCCCAGGTCAGCCTGCGCACACTGCGCAGGCTGACCTAGATCGATACTTTTTGCAAATGCATTAAGCTCCCTTTTTACGAAGCATGGCTCATAGATTGTTGATGATTTTTGTTTTATTTGTTGTTTTGTTATTGTTGAAGCATAATACGTAGGTAATCACAGTTACGAAATGTTAATGAAATAAATCATTCCCTACAACCGTTATATCTGTCTTAAAATTGTTGATACCAGCATTGTGCTACGGGAGACCACTCCTTCTTGCATGGCTTCATCCCCGGTTTAAACACATTGCCAAACAACTGCATTAGGGAAAATTCTCTTTAGCTTAGTGGTTATTGTGTTGGTCTTTCGTCCGGGTGTTCTAGGTTCGAATCCTGCCTGGTCCCTGTATTTCTGCTATGCATTTTTTTAATTTATTTATTTTTTTTTTCTGGACTTTGTTCGTAAGAATATGGTAAAAAACACCATAGGCTTAAAAAAAGAAGATATATCTTTTAACCCATTACCCAACAATCCCTACTTCTGACGACCCTGAGAAAGAAGCCTTTAGAAAACATTGTGGGAAAAGGAGAAAATGCTGGTGACCAGCATTTTCTCCTTTTCCCACAATGTTTTCAACCCGTCACAAAACAAATTTAAAATTTTCAGTCACGTTTATTTTGTTGTTGTCTGCAAATGCTTTCGATTTGGACAAGCCTAAAATATTGTCGTTTGGTAATGTGATAAAAAGACAGAAGGCGTAAATTTGCCCGCAATTTGGCAGGGGCCCCTTAGAATAAACATGATGATATTTTCAACCAATCACAAATTTCTATTTATTAATTCGTTATCAGTACCAAAAATTAGGTCAAACGCCAGCACATTCAGCAAATCCGAAAAAAAAGCAATGTAGGCATTAATTGATTTAATTTAGAACATAAAACAAGTATAAATGCGCAAACATCAGGGCATCTGGAGAAATTTCTCATTACGAGCTATTCTCCATACTGTACATTGTTTTCTGGAGTCGTCTGCTGCAAGACTGCAATAGAAGTTTGCTAGAGACAAGAAGGCGTAAATTAGCATAATGCTTGCCAATTTTCATTATATTACCCAACAAGTTATATAAGTGAGGGCACTTAAAAGTTACGAAGTTTACATAACACAACTTGAAAAGCAGTAACAAAAAGGAAGGAGCTATTAAGTAAGAAAAATATTTTCTTAAGTGCCTTTTTGACCAGTATCAACATCGAGTACTTAAAACGAATGTGCATATCTCGAAGAACACCGGGTACTTTGAAAAAAAAATGTGCATAACTCGAACAAATAGAGGATATTTGTTTTTTTTCGGTGAACGATCGAAATTTATTTCACCGAGTGAACACCATCGGTATTATTTTCACGAGTGTCTCTCCGCCACTCGTGAAAATATTACCGATGGTGTTCACTCGATGAAATGAATTTCGATCTTTCACTGAAAAATACAAATATTCTATTTTTCCATGCTTTTAACCCTTTCTAGGAGGAGCTTTATCAAAATCCAGTACAATTCTTTTCCGTTATTCCCCGTGGCGTACCCCTCCGGCATAGCAACGCATAGCAATATTACGTCAAGCGCGAGAAATGTTAGGTATATGACGTCATATTTCCAATCCAGTTGTTAGGCACGCGCAATTTACCAAGGCAACAAGAACGTGAAAATCGGTATTGTCAGTGGTGGAACCAGTGTAAGATCGAAAAATATATTCACTGCTATTTCTCGATATCCCACCGGAAAGCATGAAATAAATAGAGGATATTTGTTTTTTTCGGTGTAAGATCGAAATTTATTTCATCGAGTGGACACCATCGGTAATATTTTCACGAGTGGCGCAGCCACGAGTGAAAATATTACCGATGGTGTTCACGAGATGAAATAAATTTCGATCTTACACCGAAAAAAACAAATATTCTATTTATTTTATGCTTTTAACCCTTTCTGGGAGGAACTTTATCAAAATTCAGTACAGTTCTTTTCCGTTATTCCCCGTGGCGTACCCCTCCCACATAGCAACGTTACGTCAAGTGCGTGAAATGTAAGGTATATGACGTCATATTTCCCATCTGGTTGTTAGGCACGCGCAATTAACCTAGGCAACAAGAACGTGAAAATCGGTATTTTCACTGGTGGTACCAGTGTAAGATCGAAAAATATTTCACTGCCATTTTTCGATATCCTACCGGAAAGCATAAGATAACACCGGGTATCTGACACGAATTCCCATATCTCAACAATCACGGCTACTTCACCTGAATGTGCATATCTCAAACAACACTGGATATTTACAAATGAAAGCACTTAACTTGAACAACGCCGGGTACTTTAAATGAATGCGTATAGCTTGAGAAATAACAACACTGTTACTTTTAAATGGATACAAATAGCTTTAACAAAATCAGGTACTTCAAACTAATGTGTAAGGCTTGAACAACAAATGGTGCTTCAAATGGATGACTGTGCAAAGCTTGAATAACATCGTGTACTTCAAACGAATGTGTCAGGCTTCAACAACATCGGACAGGGCAAATGAAGGCGCAAGGCTTGAACAACACCGACTACTGTCTTTAAATGAATGTTCAAGGCTTGAACAACACCGAGTACTGTCTTTAAATGAATGTTCAAGGCTTGAACAACACCGACTACCGTCTTTAAATGAATGTTCAAGGCTTGAAAAACACCGACTACTGTCTTTAAATGAATGTTCAAGGCTTGAACAACACCGAGTACTGTCCTTAAATGAATGCTCAAGGCTTGAACAACAGCAGGAACCGTATTCACCAACCATTCTTAAGAACGCTCTTTGTCTTATTCTCCAGAATTTTCTACATTTGTAAGTAACACAAATTCTGATTGGCTAAACCGAATGGTTTAGCCAATCAGAAGTTGTGTTACTTACAAATGCAGAAAACCTTGGAGAATAAGACTAGGAGTATTCTCAAGAATGGTTGGTGAAGACGGGCCCAGGTTCTTTAAATGAATGGGCATGGTGTCAACAACATGCACAGATTTGAGCAACACCGGGTGCTTCAAACTGATATGCATATTTCAAACAACATCGGATACTTTTAATGAACTGGTGGCCTGAACAACACTGGTTACTTGAAAGAATATACATAGCTTAATCAAAAGCATGGACTTCAAATGAATATACTTCACCTTAAAGGTGGCCCTTCAGATTTTGGGACAAAAATTGTACAAAAGTGCAAAAAAATCATCCTTATACTCCCAAAGCCTTTTAATTTTCATTCATAAAACTCCAGTAATCGAACACCGTCCGACAACACGAGAAATTAGAGATTTACTACAGTCCAGATCGGCACGGACGGGAGACACGTTCTATTTTTAGATGATCATTTCACTCATCTACATACAGGAATACACAGATTAAGTTTCAAACATAGGGTCCGAAGAAGACATTATGGAAAATAATTATTACATTTTTGTTACGTAATGTAATTTAAGGGTTATGAGTCACATGCCAGTCACTTGGCATTCCCAAAATGCTTTATTGATTTTTGGCGCGAAATCTAAAATACCTTAAGAGGCTACGTAGCCTTTTAAGGGAACACCATCAAAAAAATTGTTTTTTGTAATTTTATGAATCTTGATTATTGATGATTTGTATTATTTTTTCATATGAATTTCAGTGATATATATATCTTTTAATTTGGTGAGATGTAAAAATTCTAAATACCCACCTTTAACATCGGAGATTTCAAACTAATGTAAAGTATTTAGACACCATCGGTTAATTCACCCTGGAAATGGTTGACAACTGAATTTTTAACTTTTACCGAAAATTAGAAATTTATTTTGCCTCAAAATTTTTGGATTGGATAACTTTTTCCAAATAACTTGGGCAAGAAGGGATCAAGCCAAAAAATTCTTGTAGTTCGATAAAAATTGCAATCTGTTTTGTCGCTTTTTTTTTTAACCCTTTCCCAAATGACAGATTTTAGACTGTCCCAAACTCAAAGTGTTTGCAGATGACAATTTTGAATTTGATGACAATGACAGAAAGTTTTCCGATAGGCTAGAAAACACAGTGGGAAAAGGAGAAATTGCTCGTTACGAGCAATTTCTCCTTTTCCCACAGTGTTTTCTAAAGACTTGTACTGCAGACACTTAAAAACCAGGGCTTGTTTGGGAAAGAGTTAATACGTGACGTGAATCGGATGTGTGGGTTTCTAGAAAACACTGTGGGAAAAGGAGAAATTGCTCGTTACGAGTAATTTCTCCTTTTCCCACAGTGTTTTCTAAAGACTTGTACTGCAGACACTTAAAAACCAGGGCTTGTGTGGGAAAGAGTTAATACGTGACGTGAATCAGATGTGTGAGTTTTGTTTTTGTTTTTTGTTGTTTTTTGTAAATTAGCATAATGCTTCTTGATTTGCATTATTTACGCAATAAGTGAAATACTCAAGTGTTCTTCAAAGTTATAAAACAAAACACAGACTCCTTCAAATAGCATTAATAGATATGGAAGAGGACAACAAACCAAGAAAAGCATTTTGCTAACAACCTCTTGTACAGAAAAAAAGAATGATTATCATAACTATACATCCCGATTTAACCCTTCACCACACAATCTAGGTTTTCAATAATGAAGGCTTTTGAAAACATTGTAGGAAAAGGAGAAAATGCTGGTAACCAGCATTTTCTCCTTTTCCCACAATGTTTTCTTTCCTACCATAGAAATCAAGCACATTTGCATAAATATTTCAGTGGTTGTTATGCAGATATTTTTCTGGGAGGGTCTATAATATCTCCCTTTGGGGAAAGACTCCTTCCTTTTCTGATTAAATATGATATCCTATGTCCCTATTTAGCAAAATATTGGAACAGCTGAAACAGAAATACGCTGTTTGTGTTTGTAAAGGCAAGCAATTACCCTATAACGTAATTTTCTACACAAGTCAACAACAACTTTTCTCTAAAAATAGAAATTGCCTTTTATGTCATTTTGCACCAATTTGATTGGACAAAAATAAAGCAGTGCAATAATGAGTTATGGTTGATATTCATTATGCCTTTCACCGATTTTCATAAACGTATACAGCCCCGCAATACATGCGCTAATTCAGCCAAAAATTCTATTTTAAGGCTGTGTTAAGTTTACGTCTTTTTATTCTCTTCTTAAAAGACGGAAACTACCGAGATTGATGGAAAGGCCTCTGTGAAAACGTCGATTTTACACGATATTTACCGATGACTTATTAAGTTTACGGCCCCTAATTCTCATGTTAAAAGACGGAAGCTGCCGAGAATGGCCGAATAGCCTTTACAAAAACGTCTAATGCATCTTACAAGAAGGAATTGTGTAGTAAAGGATTAATTCATCTCAAAAGTAGGGATTGGGTAGTACAGGATGAATTCATCTCAAAAGTAGGGATTGTTTGGTAAAGGGTTAATTCATCTCAAAAGTAGGGATTGTGTAGTACAGGATGAATTCATCTCAAAAGTAGGGATTGTGTAGTACAAGATGAATTCATCTCAAAAGTAGGGATTGTTTGGTAAAGTGTTAATTCATCTCAAAAGTAGGGATTGTGTGGTAAAGGATTAATTCATCTCAAAAGTAGGGATTGTGTGGAAAAGGGTTAATTCATCTACGTTATGCATCCTACAAAGCAAGACCTCGTGTATTCATGGAACCATTAAATCGAGTTTCTAGAAATACTGACTAAATCATGGGATATACATGTAATTATTCTAAGACATAAAGAAAATTAACAAAGAGCAACACTTTTCGGCCCTGGTCAGCTTGCATAGATTGCACAGGCTGACCTGGGTCTTCACTTTTCCACGTGCATTGAGCCCCCTTTTTGTAGAGCTTGTCCTATTTATGTCTAAGCTGAATTTTGTAATCCACGTGACATTAGAACTGAAGTAAAAGTAATGAAACATATACGAAAATAGAGCTGACAAAATTTAACAAAGATTAATGTACCGCATATGTTTTTTCGCGGGAATGAAATTTTCGCTGTTTTCGCGAAGGGGTCATTCCTTGCAAACATTGTATAATCGCTAAATACTCCATACAATGCAGAAATTCTTTCTTTACTTCGAAACGGACTCTATCAGATTTGATCTTGTTGTCGCCAGACTTAAATCTTTTGATGCAAAATGGCAAACAGATTTTTATTCTCACTTACAGGAAAAGCCTGATATTGTAAAAATTAACTTTGAAAATGTTGGTATCTGGAGAAAAAAAAATCGAAACTATAGACAGCCCTACACACAATGATCTATACATGATGTCTGGGGATCGTTGTAGCTAAATACGGGTAAATATTATACTGTACTGAAGTTTGAGAGAAGTTGTTTCTCTTCGTTTCCAAACCTTCATTGGTAGTCAAAAGATACTTTGAATAAATGAATGACTAAGGAAAGCCAGAAATCTAAATTTTGAATAAATCTTTTTCTTGATTATTTATAAATATTCTATCTAAAGCAATGGTAAAATAAATAATTTTGAGATTTTGAAATACCTGCCGAGCAAGGTGAATCGTATGATACTCTGAGCTTTTTTTTCCAATTCTGCATAAGCACAAAAGTGTCTGGTATGCAATAGGAGATATGCCGATAAATATTTTAAGTGGGATTGATGCTTTCTTATTTTTACGATTTTGGGAAAACTAGATATATACCAATAAGTTCGTGAAATAAGAAACGTGAAAAATTGATGTTGACCAAACTCGCGAAAATTTTGGCACGCCAAAAAAATAAAACGATATACGATATATTCAAAGTCGATACAAAGTAATATTACATCAATGCAATCGTTTAATATATTTTCGAAAAACGGATTTTACATTGACTTCGGAGGCGACGTCGGATTAATTTAGTGGAAATGATAACACTACTATGTTTAAGGAAAAGGTCTACGCTTTACCTCTTCGGTAAACATCGAAGTTTTCGTAAGACCTATTCGATCAATCCCAGCAGCTTCCGTTTTTTAATCTCAGATTTCGAGGCCGTAGACTTAAATGTAACAGCTGTAGTAACTCCGATTTCTACCAGTCTAGTTTTTCTTCTTGTTCTTCTTCTTCTTCTTTTTCTTCTTCTTCTTATGGAGTGATCAGAAACAGCGGGTTCAATTTTCCTAGTCACTGAAAAATACTCTACATGTACGTCAATGAAAATAATGAAATTAGGTGAAATATATATGGCCTCTCTCTCTCTCTCTCTCTCTCTCTCTCTCTCCCTCTCTCTCTCTCTCTCTCTCTCTCTCTCTCTCTTAGATGAACTTCTAGAAAAAATAAAGAAATGAATTTCCGGCAAATAAAAATAACTGTGTTGCGAGCCGAGGGTAGCAGCAAGACTTTCATCCTTATATAGCAACATAACTCGCCACTAGGCTTGTGGCGGCTTCGCTCGAGTTTGCTTCCACAAAGCACTAAACTAAAGTCTAGGCTTTGTGGCGAGGGGAATAAAAAGGGTGAACTTCAGATAAACAAAAGATTTGAAAGTACTAAGGTATATGGCGAGTTCCTAATTGTGACAGGGAGTCAAGACAAAAAAAAAAGCCATGTCTCAGTTAACAACTTTATCCTTCGGATAAATAAACTTTGATAAACTTTATTTTGTAAAAAAATAGTGTGGTATTTAACCAGTGACTAGATACATGTGCACAATAAAATCAATGGTCGGCTGACTCAGTTTTAAGTATAAATATCTACATGTTCCTAGTATAGTGAATTCAGTTAACAATTTATCATTGCGCGCGGAAGTGATCAAGGAAATAGTCAATGAAATATGGTAAATATATGATAACAGTTACTGTAAAATGAGAATTCAGTATTTACGCCCTTAATGTTAGGTAACTTAAAGAAATAATTATGAAAATATGCTTAGATTTAAATCTGTACGAAAAACTGAAAATATCCCCTCTTCAAGAGAGAAATAATTAACGAAAATAACTAGAATTATGCTTTTGAACTTTAAATGCTTTTAAAACAAAATGTACAAAAAAAAACGATCAAAAGATTCCCGAGTGTGCCTAACGAAAGACAAATCTGAAGTTATCTTGGATTTCCAGGGGCCTGCTTTTATACTAAAAAATTCATATCCCCCGAAACCCGCAAGTTTTTGTCTCCTGGATCAGCGATCCCACACTCTAATGTTCTGGGAATATCAGAACCCAGAATTAATCAGAGCGGGATCACCTGATCCCCGGACATAAAACAGCTGGGAAGATGCCACTGATAGAAATCAGCGATATCGGCCATTTTGATTTTTACCGATAAAAAGTCAAAGGGGTCAATAACTTTAAACAACAAAAACAATTCTTTCTTAAATGAAAAGTACAGTAAAATTACCATTAAAATGTTAGGAAATGAATAAATTACATGACTATCATATTTAGACAAATCTTATAACTACCTAACAATTGAAATCGTAAGTTAAAATAGCACTGACGGCTTTTGATTTTCAAAAAGTTTTGACGGTCACAACTGAGTGCACTAAACACATACATATCCCAGCATTCACTCTCCAACATGGATGGCAATGAAAACAAATACACATGTCATTATCTCCCGCTAGATGGCATTCTATAAATACTCATCTATCTAATTTGGGCATCATGGGTACAGAACCGAAACACTTTCCTACGCGACAGCCGTTACTTTGAATTTAAAACTAAAATAAAGGTTTACTCAATAAAACGCTACCTCGTGCAATTCACTCAGCTATAATCAGCAGTTCAGAGAAATCTGGAGGTAATGCAGGTCTCATTTCTCTTCAAACGTATTGATAAAAGCTATTTTCAAATTGCTACTTTATAGAGTGTAATGTTACAGTCAGCCCGCTTTCGGGGCTAGTGATGCTTCATATAAGACAGTCGAATCTTCGAAGAATATGACATGCGCAGACAACGATACACATGCATCTGCTACATTACAATGCACATGGACTCCCCATTGAAACAGGAAGATGGGATGGAACATTAATTGAGCACCGAAAGTGCAGCCTATGTCAACGTGACGAAATTGGCACTGAACGACACTATCTTCTGTCCTGTGTTCAATGACACTAGATCCAAGTATTTATATAAGATCAATCTTGGCAACAGTGATTATAATTGTAAGAAACTGATGCAGTCCTATAGTCCTGCAATTCTTCCAAAACTAGTTCTTTTTATAAAATGTGTTATGTTTTAAGTTTAACTCTTTTAAAATTTCATTACTGAACCTAACCTACGGTACCAGGAATGATAATTATATAAATGAGTATTTTTTTGTAAAGGGTGAATTTGTTGCAAGTGGGTTTCTTTACATCTCTTACATTGATTTTTTTTTTTTTATTCTTTACATCTCTTACATTGTTTTTTTTTATTCTTCAACTTGTTGTTATTGTTTTCTGCATCTCATTGAATCATGTCTCTTTATGTTGTAAGGTACTATTTTACCAAATTTATACAGCGTTATCATAAAGTTAAGATAATGTTCCCTCATGCATGTTACTGACATCATTTAACGGAGCTACCAGGTTGATCTTCTCTCGCTATACCGTGACAGTTCATAGGATAGTCGGGATAAGATCAAAGTATGGTAACTACCGGTTACAGCATTGTTACTGTTAAACCAATGAGCAACGGAACATAAGATACATTTTTACTTTATTTTGAAATTCCAAACTACAACCTTTACAACCTTTACACCAAACTGTACTATGCTTATATTTATACTTAACCCCATGTTTAATGTTACAACATTACTGGGTGAATAAATATGATGTTATGTTATGTTATGTTATGTTATGTTATGTTATGTTATGGGGTTAACCAGATCGCAAACTGCATGAAATAGGCATGAAATTGCATGTAACCACTTGGTTTTTGAAGACAATGGGTGGCAAACTTCAAAACTTTATAAACTGTGAAATAAGGGCAACTGATACTATCCAGTTGAAAACAGCAGATTTACGATCACTGAAAAATTGCGTCACAAGAAACTGGGTCGTTACATTATTATTACGAAACGTGGCAACAGGTTGATATCTTTTCGAAAAAACCAGCGAAGCGAAAACCATGCATACATGAAAATCATCGATAAAGCTCGGAGGCACATGTTTAACAGTAAGTTTTTTAATTACATATATTTACCTTCCAACAAAATATCCTTATATTTTAACAACATTTAGGAGGAAAGCTTTTGAAAACGTTCTGAGAAAAGGAGAAAATGCTGGTTACCAGCATTTTCTCCTTTTCTCACAATGTTTTCTACTATTTGAAAGACAAAGCTCATTATCTAATCCACACTTCGCTGTTATCTTCATGTTATTTTCTTTTTTTAAATTTACTAGTTTTCCCAGAATGTTCTTACCTTTTTCACAGACAAAAATCGTCATTATACCACATTTTATAGTCATCCTAAAATGTCTTCAAATTGAACAAGATTTTCCACAAAGTTTTTTACCCTTTTAAAGACAAGATTGTCATTTAATCCACGTTCTCGTCATATTCAAATGCCCTGAAATTGGACAATTTTCCCTGAATGTTTTCTTCTCTTTCAAAGTACAAAATTGAATATCGTCATTTTACACTTTGTTGTAATCCTCAATGCTTTGAAACTGTAATAATCATTTTTTTTAATAATGTTTTCTGTCCTTTCAAAGACGGTAATTGTCAATTGGTCCACACTTTGTCGTCATCTGCAAACGCCTCGATATTGCATGAGTTTTTCTGCCACAACCTCATTTCCAAGAAAAAGCAATATTACCAGTCTTATCTTTTAATCTAAAACTGTTGAGTAGGCAGGGAATGCCCAGCCACTCTGTATCAATTTTATGCACATTATAAATGAAACATATTTCTTCTTCATTCAAAGACTTCTCTTTACCAACCCAACATTTACTTCAAACCTTTTTATCACATTCTTAACTCTTATCATTTAAAAGTATTGAGTATATAGGGATTGCCCTGTGACTCAATAATGTCCTTTATTTATCATTATTATTATTATTATTTGGCGAGCATTATAACAACAATGAAAATACAAAATGAAAAAAAAAGAAGAAAAGAAAGAATAAAACTCATACAACCAAACTGAAAAGAAAGAATAAAACTCATAAAACCAAACTGATTAGAGAAAAAGCCAATGTACAGCCAAACTCCAACCCGAAAGAGGCCTTTGCAATTAAAAGACGAAAATGCAAAGGCCCCTTCCTTGGTCCGAACACGGCTGAACATTGTGCAAATAAAACATATTGAAAATACATACATGTATAAACAAAAAGAAAAGGGAGAGAAAAAAATGTGATGAAATGAGAAATGGAAAAATCAGCAAATGAAGTATATAATCCTTGCTCGAAAAGGAAAATCAAGGAAATATTGACAAATGACAAAACAATGACTTATATCACCCATAACCCATACCGGTATATTTGTTAATGCCTGATTGGTTTTTCAAAATGTGAGACAAATGGGAAGACACTGAAGAAATAAACTAGAGCTGTCACTGAATGTGACTTAATAAACATTATAAAACTACATTCATACATTTTCCCCACAATGTTTTCTATCTTTTGAAAGAAAAAATCACAACGTATTAGCCGCACTTTGGCGTTATCTTCAAATGTTATCTAATCTTTATCCAATGTTTCTACCATTTACAGACAAATATCAACATTTAATCCACATTTTATTGTCATTTTGCAAGTGCTTTTCAATTGCTTAGGTTTTCAACAATGTTTTCTACCTTTTCAAGGACAAATTTCATCGTTTGGTCTGTACTTCGTTGTTGTCTGCAAAACTTTGAAAAATGGAGTCGTTTTTCCACATGGTTTCTAGCTTTGCAAAGACTAAAATTGTTATCTGATTTAGACTTTGCTGTCATTTGTAAAAACTTTGAAATTAGACCGACTTTGCCCCTCAGTGTTTTCTACCATTTCTAAGACAAGTCAGATAGTCCGCAGCTTGTTGTTATCTACAAATGCTAAAAATTGGACAACTTTTCCCAGAATGTTTTCAACCTTTTCATAGACTATTATTGTCATTTTATCCATATGTTATTGTCATTCTTCATGGCCAACTTTATCATGCAAATCAAACCCGGTAACTGTTGTTTGACCGCTATGTAAGCCAATTAAATTATGAGAGTTTGATCCCTTTTGGCCGTGAAATCGATCACATACGGATTGATATATTGACTGGCGATCTCTACAAACCCTTTGCACTTATAACCCGAATTTCGCGCTTCGAGTGTAGAGGGTTTCAATTTATTGGAAAACAACTCTGCGGGATATCTGGGGTTGCAAATTACTGGGGTACCAGAACTTGTAGGATTTGTTTTCCTTTCAGGTCTTACAATTTGATCTACCTCAAATTTTACCGAAAGCACGCGTTTGAAATGCTTGTGGCCAGCATTTGCTCTTTTTCAAGCAATGTTGTCATGCCTTAATTGATACAAATTGAATAATTTCAGCCATATTTATTGTGTTGTCTACAACTGCTTTAAATATCGGGGCAGTCATACATTGCCAGTTCCTGAAGAGTTAAAAAAAGAAAAATACCCGCAGTACAAGTTTCTTATGATGAGACTAAAGCCGGGGGAGGAGGGCGACACGAACGCTTGAAATGTAACAGCATGCACATATGTTTACTGCATCTTTGGAATTTTATCTCTGATTTATTCATCATAATTTTGAATGCAATCTCTGATATTTTTATTGATTTATCAACAAAAATGGTAAAAATATTTCTAAATAGCTACCCACAAAGTTAAGGATATTATGAAGAGGCTTCTCTTGTTACAATGTTTTTAACCTTTATGTTCAATAGGTCAGTTCTGTTTAAAATAATTTCGTCACTTTTTAGAAGTCAGTGGTTTTGTGAGCACACGGCACACATAAATCAGCCTGCACTTTGTATTTTGGAAAATCAAAATTGTCTTTAGGGAAGTCAGAAAGCTTATTTATTGTTCTTTAATATGGCGTAATTTTCAGTCATTTAGAAAATACATTTTTAGCCCTTTTTACACTTTTTTAAAGCAACTATAGTATTTTTTTTTTCTTTTCCCTGATCCTTTGCATTGTGCCGGAGTTCTCCAATGATGACCGAGTTTTACTGTTAGATAAGACGCCTATCCGGTATCTTGATTGGTATTACGTAATGGTATACATTCCGATACGTGGTAATCGGAAAGAAAGTATCAGGAAAAAAAAAAACAGACTTCTTTAGGGAGAGGAACTATATATAAGCTTTGATGCTTTCGTTTCAATCCTTTTCGCAATATGTTGTTGTAAATGAATGATGTTATTATATTGAATAAATTAAAACTAAATGTTTAAACTAAGATCAGACTTTTTTTATGAGATTATTTATAATGATTTAAGTCAAGTTTAACAAGATTTTGTATAAGAAAGTCCAATTTGCCGCCTTCTCTCTTTAGCTTTTTGCTTTGAAAATTGTAGAAGTTTTCCTGCATTGTTTTCTACCATTTCAACGACAAAATATCGTTTTATTCACACCTGCTTGTTATCTTTACCAAACAATCCCTGGTTTTTACGACCCAGATGAAGAAGCCTTTTGAAAAATTGTGGGAAAAATGAGAAAATGCTGGTAACCAGCATTTCCTCCTTTTCCCACAATATTTTCTACTTTTCTAGAGTCCAATTTCAATTTCTTGCAAACTTTCAGCGTTTTCCACTCTTTGATCATATATGTCAGCCATGCTGTTTCACACTAGTGATATCACAGGTTTTCATCCAAAGTTAGGTTAAAATTAATTATCGACTTTTGACAGGTAAAAATGCTACTTTTAAATGTCAATATCTATTAAATAAAACATCACAAAAATTTAGTACCTGATTTATTACATTTGCAGAGTTCTATCAGATTTCGAGATAAAGTTTTGGCGTGAAGTTATCCTTTAATACAAGAAAAAGGTTTGGCCTGAAGTTACCCTTTAAAACAATAAAAAGGTTTGGCCTGAAGTTACCATTTAATACAACTACGGGATCCCATGATACAAAGCAAGTCATCAAATGATCATGGATACACGAAATCCATTTTGTCTTAAAACCGGTTGGATTCTGAGGTAAAATGGTCCTATAACATGCAGATAAGGTACTTCAAGCAAACAAAGTCTCGACAGAGGTCAGCCTACGCAGATTACGATACTTTTTTCGCAGGTGTAGTTAACCTGTCATTTTCAGATAAGCATAGCTTATAAAATACCTGAGATGGTATTTAAACTGCTATTTTCAGATAAGCATAGCTTATAAGATACCTAAGATGTGATTCAACCTCCCATTTTCAGATAAGCATAGCTTACAAGATACCTAAGATGGGATTTAACCTGCCATTTGCAGATAAGCATAGCATATAAGACAACTAAGATGGGATTTCAATTTGATTTTTCTGTTTTCGCCTTCGAAACAGATTTTCCTTTCCATTCTATATCAACTCACCAATTTTGTATCATTATATACACATCAATTTTTACGGACAATGGTTTTTTTTAATAAAATGTGATATTGTTGTAGAGATATTACTGTAAACGTCCAACAAACACCAACAAATCTAAGGACTGAATTCCTTCTAATTCTTTACTAAAACTGCAAGTAATCCACCAAACCCCACTACGCTCATTGAATAAAATTGAGGATGCATATCACTTTTTATTAGAATGTCCAAAAAATTGCAACCTAAGAAATCGATTTTTAAAACCCTTTTACTATAGACCGACTACTTCTAAATTTATCAAAATCATGTCATCAAATGTCTTCGGAAGAAATAAATAAGCTCTAAAAATATATCTTCTTTGCTTTTAAAGAAAAAATTGCACGAGTACTAAAATAAACTTTTTCTTCCTTCCTTCGAATACATTGAATTCTCAGTATTTTTCCTTTGTTTATCATCCTTATGTTGCAAGTGTTTACACTCCACAATGATATTTCTTTATGTATTGGCTATGAATTGTCAAAGTTTGATAAGCTTATGTTGTGTTATGTTATGTTTCCCCCCCCCCCCCCCACCCGCCTTCAACTCCATCGTCCAAGAAAAAAAATGATGACGCATTTCTGCAGTCACAAACCTCTTATTTGTCGATAAAGATTACAACATAGTCGTGAGACCCCTCAAAAATCTATGAAATTATAATAGCATTACAAGCCCACTTGGCGATCGTCATCAAGTGCTCGCGATGGGTATATAAAGAGAAAGATCAGCAGACCCAACAACAAACCCCAAAGACCTCGCAAGCTGGTAGCCGCACGACAAAGTCGCAAAAATTTTGAGAATTTTGGAAAGTCTTAACACCGAGCAAGAATGAAGTATTCTATCATCGCTTTGGTTGCACTGCTGTTTTGGGCTTCAGGTAAGGTTTACATTCACATTATACTTGAGCTACGTTTTGCTTAAAAGGGGCTTAATGAATGTGCGAAAAGTTTCGGCCCATGTCAGCCTGCGCGGACTGCGCAGGCTGACACGGGCCGAAACTTTTCGCCATTTTCCAATTTTATAAATGCTCAAGGACCGTTCTACCGCTTGAGAAGGTTGGATGATTCACAAAATAAATTTTACGGACCCGTGATAATGTGATGCCTTGCTCGGTACAACACGGAGATGCATTAAGTTCCTTTTTGCCGTAGACAAGTCTGCTTTGAGTGTTCTCATTTTCATTTTGTCGCAGATATGAATGTTTACGAACACATCGGTCACACCTCGTGAGATAAATGTGCTCTAAGACAAAATTTTCAATGTGCTCTCACAGAGCGTCCATTGGTCTGTTCAATGGTAGAATATCATACCTGTTACCTCACCATCATATCGTCGGTTTAATTCAAAAACCTCGTCACTACAGCTTGTTACAAGCTGTTTAGTTACGAGGTTTTTGAAGTAAACCGACGATGCACGATTGAACATGCTCAATCATTTAACTTTATGTGCATCTTAAAAGTATAAAATGCAACATCCTGGTAACACGCCATGCAATTACCATAAATAGAGAAAAAACAGAGAGAAAAACACTGACTCGCATCGCTGCAAAAGCTACCTGAACAGGAAGGCTGGTTTTAAGTGCCTATATATCTAATAAACTCATTCTTAAAGACGGCAATCCTACCGCGCTCATGGCGATCATGGAGCATCTTCAAAATCTTCCGAATCATCACAGAAACGCTGACATGTGTAACATTTTAGGACCTTTACCTTAAGTTTGCTTATAGTACGCTTTAATCACGGTATCGCTGTGCTTGTCACGATCCCTCTCACGCCGTTGTTACGCTTATTCGGCGCTTGGAGTCTCGTCAAAACGCTTCTACTGCGACCTTACTACGACCTATGTGCAAGATCTGTGCCTTCGAAGAAAATGCATCGAACTGCAACAGTAGCTGTGCTCCACCTTGTGTTTATGGACAAAAGATACATACCGTTTGGTGTTGCTTTGTTACTATATATGCGCTGCACTTGTGTTACCTACTTGAGCTCCGGTAACGATACGGTAGTGTTCACGAACGTCTTGCTAGGTACCATGCTTTGTGGCGCTTCGAGCCCAGGGCAATCCCGCTATATAAACTTTGAACAAATGTTACGGGAGACCACTGCTTCATGCATGGTATTGTTCTGGTTTAAATACAATACCCAACAACTGAGTTCTCTTTAGCTCAGTGGTTATGGTGTTGGCCTTTCGTCCGGGCGTTCTAGGTTCGTATCCTGCCCGATCCCTGTATTTCTGCTATGCACTTGTTCATTTGTTTCTTTGTTACGGACTTTGTTCGTTTGAGCAAGGTCAACACAAGAGCCGTGAAGTAGCGATCATGAGGCTATCGATACGCTTGCACCACGAGCAATACGTTTCTATGGTACCGGCGCCATTTATACAACGATTCGTGGCGTGACAAAAAATTCAAAGCCTAGCATAATCGCCGCCCAGTGGAATGGGGATATAACTTGTCTCCGAATAAAATTTAATTGTAAAGCAAGAAATAAATTTGGCAAACTTTAAAAAGGAAATCTGGTTTCTGATCCAATAGGTTGTAGGTTCATAAAATTATGTAAATCAACAATAAGAACTGTATTTTTCATCATCATCATCATCATCATCGTCATCGTCGTCGTCGTCATCATCATCATTTAATTATTCATACTTTCGTTATTTATTTATTTATTCGTTGGTTGTTTATTATTATTATTATTATTATTATTATTCAGCACACGCAGATGATAGTGATTCTAGTGAAGGGAATAGCGGCAGCAGTGATGATGATGATGCTACTACCACTACAAGAACAACCACTAAAAAACCATGTGCTTGTCAGCTAATTAACGAACCAGTCTGCGCTTCGAATGGTGTGAAATACGCCAATAAATGTGCGATGAACTGCACGTAAGTTCATTTTCCTAATTATCATGACTCACTGTGGCGGATCTTTCAGATAAAATCTTTAAATTTGAGGACTGTAATAATTTTTCCTTTACCATCACATAGGATGAAACTTTACGTTTGAATTAACCACAAATGACCCACACATTCTTTTAATACACTTTAATAATCCTCTCACATTTAAATTAGTAATCCATTCAACAGAATAGAACACAACAAATTTTGTTTTGCGACAAGTACACAGTTGCACATAGTCTATGACAATACAAAAATATTAACAATGAAAAAAATCACTAGATACAAGGCGAGCATGACGTAAAATATTCACTTTAAGTCTTACTGACTAGAAAAATGCTGACAGAAAAGTGTCAAACACGCAGACAATGTTTAAAGTGCCGGACAAATAAGCTGGATTCCCTCAATCAAGCAAACAGCCATGGTTGAAAAACCTTACCCCATCCATCCAGCGCTCAACTTAATAACAAAACGGAGAAAAAACATTTAATGGAAAATACCAAGAAAATTATATACAAGCATTTGGGAAATACCAAGAAAATTATATACAAGCATTTGGGAAATACCAAGAAAAATATATACAAGCATTTGGGAAAATACCAAGGAAAATATATACAAGCTTTTGGAAAAATATCAAAGAAATTATATACAAGCATTTGGGAAAATACCAAGAAAATTATATACAAGCATTTGGGAAAATACCAACTTTTGGAAAAATATCAAGCAAATTATATACAAGCTTGTAGCAGGAGTGTAAGCCTTTGAAACGCCATACCTATTAAAAGCTGTCCCTGCAGGCAATAATAATTAAAACAGAACCGTTTTAACAGGCAAAGAAGATCAAGATAAAGATCGGATCGCACACAATGAGCAGTATGATCCCAGATCAACGCTATCCAGAACGCAAGAAAGCAATTCGGCAGACTCACAAAATGAAGGAGAATTAGACATATCCTTTTCATGGGCCCCTGTTTACTAATTTAGTATATTAGCACTTCAAATGCAGAGCAAAAAAAGTAATTAAAACACCCACATACACACCAAATGCATAAATTGATTTATGAAAAAAAGCATGTAAAAAAAATTTGGGAAAAATTAACGTCGCCTAAGTAATCAACCCTATATCATGGTCATCACAACCATCTTCGCAAGCCAAGGCTGACGATTCACTACGCTACTCTACCCTTGGCGGATCGAGCTTGATTTTTACATTCCCCCGATACGCTTTTTCATTGGATGCAGCCAGCTCTAGCTGCAACGAATGAAATCGATCGTAGCATTTCATCTTTTACAAAAATAGAACAAGTCGCTACCTTTCGAATAGAAGGTAAACATGGAAACCCACGCCGATATCTGCTTATCGCTTCATGTGTATTCGTAAGCGGTTTGTAAAACGATATTTCATTGGCTTTTAGAAATATGATGTAAAGGGGGAATAATGACCAGCATCCAGTAGAGGGCGCATCGCAGGAATCTCGAAATCGGGCTCAATCAGCCAAGGTAAGATCCACGTAGTAATCGTAACCTTGGCTCGCGAAGATACTGCTTAATAACAATCGAACTAGGATATATATACGAGGTTCAAACACCGTCATAGCAACGGTAGAGCACCTTTGTTTTTAAAGACGGATCTTGAACCGATCAAAATGTCTGCACTTTGAAAGCACCGCTAACGTGACGGTGTGGACAGTGTAGAATAAGATCAGACTGTACAGAATGTGCAGTCTGATCTTTGATCTACACTGTCCGATAAGGAGATATTTTTGTCCAAAAAAGAACTTTTAACCCGTTACCACACAATCCCTAATTTTGACAACCCTGAGACAGAGGCCTTTAGAAAACATCGTGGGAAAAGGAGAAAATGCTGGTAACCAGCATTTTCACCATTTCCCACAATGGTTTCTACCCCTCACAAAACAAATTTCAAAATTTCAGTCACTTTTGCTACGTCGTCTGCAAATGCTTTCGATTTCGACAAGCCAAAAATTTTGTCATTTGGTAAAGAGTTAAAGATTAGGACCCCTAAAGCATCGGTAAATGTCGTGTAACATCGACTCTTTCGTAAAATCCATATTCGGTCATTCTCGGCACTTTTCGTCTTTTACCGAAAGTTCCTGTCAACACATTTAGTAGATGAAATGTTAACTTTACATTTAGTACGTTCATAAGAAGAAAACGAGTGCCATTGTATACGGGAAACCGTTAGCATTTCAGTGTATATTTCTCGTTAGTATCAATATTGAGATGCTTCGGGTTTTTTTTTTTGTCATATTTGGAAATTTTTATGAACCGTACCGTCTCAAATCCATCGTAGATTTTCCCGTAGCAAAGATAAAGCGTTATACTGCCTTTGTCGTCGATTAAATCTGTATTGCAGCGAAATGCAATTTAATTTAAATAACTAGCATCACCAAAGACATATTAAACCTTTCCCAAACGACAAACTTTTGGACTAGACCAAATTGAAAGCATTTGCAGACGACAATTCATCTCTTGCTTAAAAGATGATTTCTGTCAATGATAGGGTAGAAAACATTGTGGGAAAAGGAGAAAATGCTGGTTACCAGCATTTTCTCCTTTTCCCACATTGTTTTGAAAAGGCTACTAGACCCGTAAAAACCAGGGATTGTTTGGGAAAGGGTTTAAGTAACTAGTATCACCAAAGACTTATTAAACCTTTCATTACCTATAAAGCTTGTAGAAGTCGTTTAGTTTAACATGTCTTATTTCACACTAATATATATAAGTTTACAATAGGCAATATGATATAATCATGAGACAGATATACTGATGAAAACGATTAGAACGAAAGCTTAGGCTTACAAAGTTCTTCTCCAAATTTCGGGTAAGGGTTCGGTAATGATTGTTTATAACATGTAAATCTCGGGAAAAACACTGTCGAAATTTATCGTGCGTGGCGACTATTTTGGGTGTTTTCGGGAATGTGAATAACTTAAGTAACAAATGAAATGCACGGTTTTTCATACGTGTAGCGTTCAAATTGAAAATATTTGTATTTCAAACGAAGAATTATTAAACAAACAAGCAAAAGGTATGTTTAAATCCTAGTTTTGTGCTCTGTTTCCGAAATTATGAGAGTTCAAACTTGCGCACAAAATCTGTTCGGAACTTTCAACTATAGTTTTGTCTTGATCGTCTCTGTACCCAGAGGCGACCAGTCAAAAAGTAGCATCGCCTTTGGGGACAGTTTTTTGTACTAAGTCATGGGGATAACTTCAAATATTCCCTTGCGGTAATAAACAGATATAAAGAAGCCATATTCTGACCATCTTCGCGAGCCAAGTTTACGATCACAACGTGGATCTTACCTTGGCTGATTGAGCCCGATTTCGAGGTTCCTGCGATGCGCCCTCTATTGGATGGTGGTTATTACTCCCCTTTACATCACTCCCCTTTACATCTAAAAGCAAACGAAATATCGTTTTACAAACCGCTTACGAATACACATAAAGCGATAAAGAGACATCCACGTGGGTTTCCATGTTTTACCTTTTATTCGAAAGGTAGCGACCGTGTTCTATTTTTATCAAAGATGAAATGCTACGAGCGATTTCATTCGTTGCAGCTAGAGCTGCATCCAATGAAAAAGCGTATCGGGTGAACGTAAAAATCAACTTCGATCCGCCAAGGTTAGAGTAACGTAGTGAATCGTCGGCCTTGGCTTGCGAAGATGTATTCTGACTTGTCAAGACGGTGTTATTTAAGGAATAATTGCCACCTTGACCCGCGCTAATTTTCATCTGCAAAAGCTTTAAATTTGGCGGTGAGGGAGGGGGAACAGGGATAGAGACGAGTGGAAATATGACTGAAACATACTTGATTTTCTTTTTCAGCGATCCGACACTCACAGTCACCTGTTTTTGCAAACCAACACTAAGCCTTCTACCGCCCAACGGCTTTACACCCTAAAGACTCGAGCATCGAACCTGACACCAAGAATTACGGACAATACCAATATGACCTTCAACACGTGAAAAGAGACATTCGGACATTTGCGTAAAGTGTCGTCTCGGATCAGCCTGCGCAGTCCGCGCAGGCTAATCCGAGACAGCACTTTACGTATATAAATATGATTTTGCCTTTCAGTATAACGTTACTTGCAAAAAAAAAAGAAAAATACCTAAGAGCGGAGAGTGTCGTCTCGAAATAGTCTGCGCGGGATGCGTAGGCTGATCCGGGACGAGATTTTACGCATACCTCTGTATGTCCCTTTTCACATGTTTCTGGCCATTTGTCACCCTTTATAAAAAGCTTGCATATTTAGACTTATGCCTCGCAAACCTATATGTGTGGGGTTTTTTTTGCTATATCTGCTCTTTCTTGCCTGAAACGTAAGAAGGGAAGTGAATTCCTTTAAACTCTCTACTAGACGACATAAACTTAGACTGGGCCAAATTGAAAGCATTTGCAGACGAATATAAGTTATGGCTCCATTTTTATTAATAGGAGTTTAAGGTATTGGACCCCTAACGGTTCTAGTGCAAAATGGAATAAAATTTCTTGTTAATGGTTGATAAATAAGGATTTATACTGATATAATAATTTTTCGAATTTTTTCCCGAACAAATTCCCTGGATGTGTGTCTTGAACTTGTTTGTTTATACTCTTGTTAGTTTCCTGAAAAGGGAGGTAAGATTTATCTCCCTTTATAATGAGGACATAATAGTTTTTATTTATAAGTGGTAATGATAAGAAGGAAGAAAAAAGGAAAAAGTTGTTCAGTTAAAGTAGTACAATAATACTAATCTTTACTCATAGCAAATTTTGTAATCTTAAAATAACAATGGACATACAAATTTCGAACTTGTTCAACAAACGACAAGGAAGTTTTAGAGTAAATAGAAAAAAAGAGAAAAATTAGTGTTTCCCTATGTTTCTGTATGTATTTCTATTTGTGTGTTAAGTTTTAACCCTTTCCCAAACGACAAACTTTCGGACTAGACCAAATTGAAAGCATTTGCAGACGACAATTCAACTCTTGCTGAAAAGATGATTTCTGTCTATGATAGGGTAGAAAACATTGTGGGAAAAGGAGAAAATGCTGGTTACCAGCATTTTCTCCTTTTCCCACAATGTTTTCAGAAGGCTACCATTCCAGACCCGTAAAAACCAGGGATTGTTTGGGAAAGGGTTAAGCCATTTTTGCGCACGATACCTATTTAAATCTGTGTGTTAATTTTAAAACCATTTTTGGACACGATGCATATTTCTATGTGTGTGTTAATTTTAAAGTCATTTTGGACACGATACGTATTTCTATCTGTGTGTTAATATTAAAGTGTCGAGCTGATCGTAAAAACTCGAATAATACCAATTAAAACTTATTTTCTTGGGAAAAATACCTCTTTATCGGATAGTGTAAACCTGAGAACAGACTGCACGTTCTGTGCAGTCTGATCTTGATCTACACTGTCCGCAAATGGTCAATCAGTCTCTTTTGATTGTAACTCGAGATTTTATAGATATCTGGAAATCAGTAAGAAGTGATAAAGGATGCTTGTGTGATGTAGCTTTCCTTCTGTCAAATCGCCTATCTTCTATTAAACTTAAGCATGTAAATGGCAGTTTTAGTATATTTTTCTGTCCAAACCCAACCACGTAACCCTTTACCGTATAACCCTGAGTTTTAATACCCTTGGCTTTCCGAAAGCATTGCGGGAGCAGGAGAAAACGCTGGTAACCGGCATTTTCTCTCTTTTTCCACAATGTTTTCTACTCTATCAAAGATAAATCCTATGTAGACCACGTAGAGATAGTTGGCTTACATTACCTTCACTAAAGCCAGAGAAAAATCAAAGCGTTGAAAACACTGAAGTGGAATTTGTCAAGGAAGCCATTGTGTTAAATTAACAATTAAAAAAAAAAGAAAGAAATGTTATTCAAATACTGGCGGCTTGAACGTCAACCTACTAGGCAAATGAATACCTTTATGGTTGAAGGGAGAGTACTCATGACAAAGTTACGATTATCTGTGTATTGGTGGTCTCCCTTTGATCAATAGGAGCAATCAGGAGTAATGTCCCTTGAAAGTAGGATACATGATGGATCGAGACAGTAACCGTATGAATATACCGAATAAAATTAAGTTTGTACCTTTGAATTGTGATTTTGAAATATCTTTGGTTGTTCACATTAATTTTAAATCCCAACCCTACAATAATTTTTTTTTTAATTTCTTAATATTCATGCCCAATCAAATGGAGCAGCGCGCAATCATGGGATGAACAAGGCATAGTTTTGGATCGAAAAAGCCTTAGACCAAGCGATCGGCAGACAAATTTTGTATCATTGCGCCAACAGAAGCCTGTGAGCGAGTGAAGCTATTTTCAATGAAAAAAAAAAGAAGATTGGAATTTCCACGATCGATGGCCTCACGCAGTGTATTTTAACATGCCCTTTCCATTTACATACCTTAGTGCGACCGAAAAACTCATTTGCCCAGGAAAGAAATATTTTAATTGAGTTTATTTCCTTCGGCTTTACACAAAATACGATACAAGGTTTCCAGAATTCAACATTTAACTCATAGTGATATTGTCTTCGACAAATACCACAATAAAACCTGTTAAAACTTTATAGTCTGTAGTGTGAATCAGAACTAAGTCAGTTTTGTAAGATAGGTATATACAAATATTTATAGTGTAAGGGACAGAGAAAATCCAGAGAATTTGTCTTGGATTCAAAATTTAAAACGACAACTGTGATTTCTTAAAAAACCTTCAGAAAATGAAATGGTCTACTATTTCGTTGTTTAGTAAAGAGTAAACACAGAGCCGCCCCCGAACCCCCTCACGTCCCTCATTACTCACACGTTGGGTACACCCTAGACTGGTGTCAGTCCGTTAAATAGAGCCTTTTCATTAAAGAAAGTCATCAAGGAAAACTGCAAAACGAAAACTCTGTGTTCTCAATGTTCTGAATGTCTGATTTAACGATGAAGGGAAAAGTAACAACACATATTTCTGTGAATTTGCTGTAGTTGTGTACCTTGCTTTGTTGGATCATATTTGTAACAAATCATATATGTAACACCTGTTACATATATGATCACATATGTAACATGTGTTACATATATGACTCGGAAATCAAGATTAAATGTAACATATTTTGTGACGAATATGATCGATGCCGGTTTTTGATGTGACATGAAATCACATATGTCACAGGTCAATTTTGATTTAAAAACAGTACAAAAGAATGCATATTTACATCTGAAACACATTTGTAGCAGGTTTTTATTCACCAGATGGGCCAATGTCTTGATACTGATTTGTTGTGTCACTTTGTCCATCGTCGTCATCGGCGGTGACGTCGACGTCACTCTTTCGCGTCCGCTCCATATTTCCTCAACTCTTTAAAGGATATTCATGAATATAATGTCCGGTATCGTGGCTGCTCTCTGTTTATATATATAAACATATATATATGGGCCACAACGTGAGAAAATGTACCTTCGGACAATTGGTGAGTATTTGATAAACAACGTTATTTTGAATGTATAATATTTCTGGAGTATGTTAGTCTTTATTTGAACAGATTATTCAGGTTATTTTGTGAGTTATGACCAATTTACTATATGAACCCTACAAACGTCATTTACCTGAAAAATGAAGTCAAAGTTGCGTAATGCATTTCTGCGTGTTAGTAGAACCTACAAAACTCGATGCATTTGCTTAAAACTGTTTAAGCACTGATCAAACCCCGTATTGTTACGGCAATATGTTGAAATTATTTTGTGTATTTTATTGCGATGTGGTTGCTATGGTTACCTTTTAACGATAGATATAGGAAAATATATAAAATGGGCTGAGACAAGGGCAGATAACTCCAAGTATTGAAATAAATATGTTTTAAAACTCATTGAGTTGAAAGATTACAATTACAGTGATATTTTTAAAACATTTATATTACATGATTTTTCCTCTTTTTGCAGCTTTCTACTAGTGATGACAGAATGTTCGAAGGTACATTTTGTCACGTTGAGGTTCATGCGTTTGTGTGTGTGTGGGTGTGTGTGTGTGGGTGTGATTACACACATGTGTTACATGTGTGATCATATATGTGTTACATATGTGATCATATATGTAACACATGTTACATTTGTGATCATATATGTAACACATAGACAACTAAACCTGTTACATATATGCTTCTCATGTCAACCCCCATTTCGGACAAACACATTTGTAACACACTTTATCTGTTACGAATGTGATCATGTACGTAACAAATGTGTTACATATATGATTTGTTACAAATATGATCCAACATTGCTTATTAGAATGACTTAAATGCAGGACCTGAATGCCAGGCTAGGTACACCCATTTAGGGCGCTTTATTTGATTCAGTCATGTTCTGTGAAAACGGGGTTCATTGCATCTGCGAAAAGTATCAACCCAGGTTAGACTGCGAGGTCTGCACAGACTGATTAATACTTTTTATTCTATTTGGCAATTTTCTGCATATCAAAGAAACTTCCACATCAATAGCTAAGCAAGCAGGAATCGAACCACTTTGTCTGGTTAGAGTCAGTATTCCTATCCAGTGCGTCACATTGTACCTTCAACCCTTTCCCAAACGACAAACTTTTGGACTAGACCAAACTGAAAGCATTTGCAGACGACAATTCAACTCTTGCTGAAAAGATGATTTCTGTCCATGATAGGGTAGAAAACATTGTGGGAAAAGGAGAAAATGCTGGTTACCAGCATTTTCTCCTTTTCCCACAATGTTTTCAAAAGGCTACTATTCCAGGCCCGTAAAAACCAGGGATTGTTTGGGAAAGGGTTAAATGATAGGCTACATACTTATTTCATACTTTCCGGTAGGATATCGAGAAAGAGCAGTGAAAATATTTTTCGATATTCCACGGGTACGAGTTACCTAGGTAAATGCGCGCGAGTCACAACCAGATGGAAATTTTGATAAATATTTTGATAAAGCTCCCTCCAGAAAGGATTAAAAGCATACGAGTGAAAATATTACCGATGGTGTTCACGAGATGAAATAAATTTCGATCTTTCACAAAAAAAAAATATATCCTCTACATACATACATACATACATACATACATACATACATAAATAAGACATTTATTATAGAAAAAATAACAGCGTGTGTCGTATAGCGATCAGAGTGCTTTTTAGTGCCATCTGATCTCGATCGAAAATTGTCCTAGAGATGCCTTCTGTAAAACAAAATTTTGAAATATGCATTTTTTATAAAGAATAAGTAGCCCACGGCAAGTGCAAGCCGCTTATATGAACTTATAAATGAGGTATGCATTTCATTCGGCTAAACTCTGGTTTAGAAGCACTAACGGAAACGGCGGAATTGAGACGAGTTGTATAAAATTTCTTTCGTTATGTAGGTGAACTTACGTATCAGCTGAAACAAGTTGACTGCAAACGATTTTAAACCAATCTTGGCGATGAAATGGAAATTTCGAAACTAGGTAAACTTTTTACCAAAAATATACGATAAAAGTGCAAAAGCTCAAATTGCTGTGTACGAGCAATTTGTAAATCTGTCACAATCTTATTTAAAAAGAGTTCAACTGCAAGACCCCAAAAATCGTTTGCAAAACTTTCTTATTGTTTTATCCTCGTTCCGCATTTTTGAAAACAAAAGAAAATGTTTCTTAATTTAACAATACACGTTTGGAAATGGTAAATGACACTGAGCAAGAACAATAGGTATTGAACTCTTTACCAGTAGACAAAATTTTAGACTTGTCCAAATTGAAAGTATTTGCAGATGTCGAAATAAATGTGGCTTCAAAAATGAAAGCTGCCTTTAGTAGAATAGAAAATATTGTGGGAAAAGTAGAAAATGCTGGTTACCAGCATTTTCTCCTTTTCCCGCAATATTTTTTATAGGCTTTTTTTTCTCAGAGTTGTTAAACGTAGGGATTGTGTGGTAAAGAGTTAAGTAA